>JAWPHD010004460.1:0-187453 GCA_037043455.1 Cyrtodaria siliqua | reverse complement strand
GGTTAAACAACAACCCCTATCAGTGTTTTGATAGAAGTCAAACGTCAAGGTCATATATGGACCTACACCGAGAGGAAATGATTTCAACATATAAACCTTAAATGGAATGTAGGCATACAGGCAAATAATCTTAATTATTGAGAGTTTTGACAAACTTGGAAAAAACAATCAAAAATCGTGATGATAACAAAGAAAAATTTCTATAACGGATTTGGAGCCGCCATTCTGAGAATATGGCGTCATCGGTCTAAATTACTATAATGAAATATTGATAAATATCGTTTAAAATATATAAACCATTTCATATTAATGCATAATCGTTTACTTTGTCAGAGTAATTGAATACTACACTTTAGTATAATTAGATTTTCACAATCGTTTGCGGGTCTTTTTTTTTAAAATTATATATCGGTAAATTAACATGTAGAGTTATAAATATTCCATATATGGTAATTTTCAGCTATGATGTCGTAGTAAAATAGCGGCTTCCATATCGGTTTCAAAGCAATCTTCAAATAATCATATTTTCTTTGTTTTTTATTCATCCGATTTTGATAATTCTTTCACCCTTTTCCAAGTTTTCGCAGTGTCTCCGTAATAGAAGAATATAAATTCAAATTCTTGTTCTGACAGATATGCAGAAGATTAATTAAATTGTGTATAACCCCTGAAAAACAAAGTGTGGTGTGTGGTATACTGGAATCAGTCTGTCCTCACCCGTCTGTCTGTCTGTCTGTCTGTCTGTAGACACAGCCTTGTCCGCTCGATTACTGTTCCGCTATATAACTATTCAAGACGTATATATAGCCACACTCATAATTTGTTTGTTTGGTGTTTAGCGTAATGTTCAGCATATTTAAGGCTAAGTATGACGCTCGAAAGTGTCTTGTGGTCGAGGAAGACCACTCACTTATTCCTGGGTAGAACCAGTATCTGTACACCTCCGACCATCCGAAAGAATCGACACTTCTCAATTACAAGTCGAGTTCCCAAACTTCAGTAATACAGCAGTAGAACTAAAACGTCGATAACAATTTTAAGCAGGGTGATATTAGTAGCTTGGCCATCATGCTTTAAAAAACCGGTGAGACCACGTATCTGTGAGGTTGATCTTTCCGCCGGCAACACCCGTAATCCAACAAACAACGCATGTTCAATTGTACCCGGAGTATACACTTAAGAAATACAGCAGTAGAACAAAAACTGCGATAAACAATCTCAAGTGATGGGTGGCATTAGTAGGTTTATCATCAGGCTTTTAAAATCCGATGAGACCAGCATGTCTATGAGGTTGATCGTCTCACCAGCGACACTCGTTATCCGACTACAAGGCGTATTTTTTACTACTTTCGGAACTTCAGTCATACAGCAGTAGAACCAAAATTGTGATAAACGGTCTCAAGGGGGGGGGGGGGGGGGGGGTGGGGGGGGGGGTATTAGTGTGACACTGCCAACGGCTTTTTAAAAAACCGGTGAGACCCCACTGTCTATGAGATTGATCTGCCCGCCGGCAACACTCGAAAACCTACAAAAACGTCATTTCGAGTCTATTTCAGTGCAAACATCAGATAATACAGGAGTAGAACTAAACGTCGATAAAGAATTTCAAACAGGGTGATATTCGTAGCTAAGCCATCATGCTTTAAAAAAAAACCGGTGAGACACACGTATCTTTGAGGTTTATTTTTCCGCCGGCAACACCCGTAATCCGACAAACAACGCATTTTAAGTGTCCGGAGTATACACTTCAGTACTTTCAGCAGTACAGACAAAAACTGCGATAACCAATCCCCCAAGAGGGGTGATATTAGTAAGGTTGGCCTAATCAGAGCTTTTAAAATCCGGTGAGATCGCATGTCTATGAGGTTGATCTTGCCGCCGACGACACTCGTTATCCGACAACGAAGACCTATTTTCTTTTGACATAGAATTTCAACAAGTAACGGTAGAGAACGCAGAGCGAAAGAGGTTGGTCTAAGAAACATGATGGTTAATAAGGGAAGTAGAAACTACAATAGATGGTGATGAAAGTGCTGCTATTGCTCTAGCTGCATCTACTGCTAGCGGTAGATACTGCACTTGCTGCTACTACTATTGCTGCTACTAACTGATAGTAGTAGCTGTGTAAGTAGCTACTGCTCCTACTGATAGCAGTAGCTAAAAAGTCACAGCAGGTATAACGACAGGAGGAAAAAATTGACGAATGCCGGTTGTGTTATAAAAATAGGATGGTAAAAAAGGAACGTAGAAAGAACATACTTGCGCATAAAAAATAAACAACAAACTTGCGAGATGAGAATACCTATTGAGATGGTGATGCTAACTGCTACTAAGCGCTGCTGACTGCCCTACTGGATGTTATACTGCCTAGCAGTTAATACTGCCTACTGCTGCTACTGCTAGCAGTAGATACTGCTACTGTGCTACTGCTAGCAGTAGATACTGCTACTGCTGCTACTGTTACTTATATGTACTAACATGTAAGCTGAAATGTTACAGCAGTAACGGTGGAGAACAATACATATAACCATGATATTATTTGGCGAAGCAGTGTAAACATATGATGATTGCGAAAGGGTGTTCTCTATAAAAAAACGTGACGGTTAAAATAAAAGTAGAAACAAACAATATATGGTGATGATATTGTTGCTGCTATTGCTCTACTGCTGCTAGTGCTAGCAGTAACTACTGCTACTGCTATATATTCGCCTTACGTGCGCTCCAGGCACGCTGACCACTTTCTGGACATATGTGCCTTGGTTAGCTACTGCTACTGCTTATTACGGCCTACTACTGCTGAGGGTTGTGTATAAAACATGAAGGTTAAAATGAGAAACTAACGGCTACTTTAGCTACTGCTACTGTTGCTAATGCTAGTTACCAAGTAGTACTGGTAGTATATATTGCCACTGCTGCTACTTGCTCTACTTCTAGCAGTAGCTGAAAAGTTACCAGCAATAACGGTGGAGAACAAACACATATAATCATGATATTATTTGGTCGAAGCGGTTTGTGTAAACATATGACTGGATTGCGATAGGGGTTTCCTGTTAAACATGATGGTGGGGAAGCAGAAACAACATCCTTGCGCAAAGTAAACCACACCTTGCGATGGGTATACCTACTGAGATAGTGCTCTACTGCTGCTACTGCTGGCAATAGCTACTGCTACACTGCTGCTTACTGCTGGCAATAGCTACTGCTACTGCTGCTACTGCTGGCAGTAGGTAGCAAGTAGCAGTAGCAAAAAATATAATGCGAAGATGTTGTCTGTTAAATCATGATGGTGAGGAAAATAGAAACAACATACTTGCGCAAAGAAAACATATTGCGATGAGTATACCGATTGAGATGGTGCTCTACTTGTGCTGGCATTAGTTATCAGTAGCAGTAGCAGTAGTTATTGGCAAGTAGTAGTAGCAGTAGCAACATACCATGATTGCGAAAGTGGTTGTCTGTTAAACATGATGGTGGGAAAGTAGAAACAACATACTTGCAAAGAAAACATAGTTGCAGATGAGATTACCTATTGAGATGGCTGCTACTACGGCTGCTACTGCCAGCCGCAATAGCTACTACTAATGCTGCTACTGCTGGCAGTAGTTAGCAGTTAGTAGTAATAGCAGTAGCTACCGGCAGTAGCAGTAGTAGTAGCCAACCTATGATGGTCGCGAAAGGTGTTGTCTGTTAACATGATTGTGGGAAAGTAGAAACAACATACTTGCGCAAAGAAAACATACTTGCGATGAGTCTACCCTATCTAAGATGGTGCTCTACTGCTGCTACTAGCTGGCAATAGCTACTGCTACTGCATGCTACTGCTGGCAATAGTTGGCAGTAGCAGTAGCTACTGGCAGTAGCAGTAGCAAACATATGATGTTTGCGAAAGGGGTTGTCTGTTAAACATGATGGTGGAAAAGTATAAACAATATACAGTATAGTTACTGCTGGACGTAGTTAGCAGTAGCAGTAGCTACTGGCAGTAGCAGTGGCAGAAGCAGTAGCCAGTGACAGTGGCAGTAACAGTGGCAGTAGCTGTTGGCAGAAGCAGTAGCAGTGGCAGAAGGCAGTAGCAGCTACTGCTACTGCTACTGCTACTGCCAACTTCACGTTCATGGTTTTGAATTAGAATACCAACTAAGCCGGTGCCAGTGGGCGTGAGAGATGCCAGTGGGCGTGAGAGGGGTTCCTTTTTAACACTACTTCTCATGAACTCAATAAAACCGAGTCTGCTACTTTATTCTCTTAGTTTTATTCGTTGCTTCCAAAGGATCTCCCTTATCAGCATTTATTTAGTTAGAGGCTGTTGTAGATTTAATAAATTTACAAGCGTTTAGCATAATTTAAGTGACAGAGTACCATGGTTATTTCAGATAAGGTGTATGTTAATTATACCGACTACTACATAAAGTAGTAGCTTGGTTAAATCACATAACGTTTTCTAACATTAAGCATATCGTTAATACTAACACCCTTTCGATAATCCATCACGGGAGAGTGTAATCCGTACAATATTCTGACTTATTTGTGTACATTACAAGTGTTTGTCAAGTCATGTAGATGGATCTACTGTTACAGTGTTTTTCTGTGTTCATAATTTAATTAAACATTTAGGCGTACGTGCCAAATCTACATTGTTTCATTTATCTGAATATTTTGTTACAGATAGTTCATGATCTCGACTAACAGACTGAGTTTATATTTCATTTCAGCTAATCTGTGCATTTTTTCAGGTATACCAGGATTTTGTGAATCTGATAGCGGATTTATCAGATTTACTGCTGTTTTCATATGAACTTGTTGTTCTTTTTTTTTTTCAAAAATCCTTGTTTTCATTGATCACCGGCTCTATTTATAGGATATTTTGATTTTCAGGTTATCTGTGATTTCGACAGATTACCCCTACAGTTATCTGCCCTTCTTTTTGGTACAATATTTCTTTTACTGGTATTCTAGACTGCATCGTATCGTTTTCAATATATAGTAATTAGCATTTTTATATCTTTTAGTTAAAATTGATAATTTATTGTTGTGTAGTTATCCTGCTTAACCCTACATATACTATATTGCTGCCATCCTGCCAGTAATAAGGTAACACCAGCTTAGCAGGCTTTATCATGTCGATCTGTATAATTCCGCCGAGAAACAGGGGCCTGAGACTAAAATCTATATCGACAGCTACTTTCCTATCCGTCAGGTGCACCTTTTTTGATGACGTCAGCACCTCTTTTGATGACATCATTGTGTGTATTTGATGACGACTGTGTAGTTTTGAACGGAAAACAAATGGAAAAAAGCTTAACTTAAGTAATAGATAGAGTCTGGTCTCAGCGAGTGCTTATTTTATACACCCGAGATGGGCGTAGCAAACGATCTTAGACAGACTCTATTGTTTTTGCTGCATGGTGTACTTTAGTAACACTGTGACGTACTCTAAATTCTAACTCTAAAACTGATGAGATACACACGAGTGGCAACGTGCCATAAACTCTCTACCGTCTACGTCTTCTCATAGCCAGACTCCAGCTGAAATATATATTTTACAGTTCACAACTTTTCAGCGAGATCAAGGTCGTCAACAACTTTAGCGTCAGAATACCGGATCTCATGACAACAACAAAAAAGAACACATTAAGACTTAGGTGTTAATACTTTTATTTAATTATTGACCCCTGAACAACTTTTACGAGTACGACAAGCGCTAGGGAATTGGCACCATAATTATGTTCTCAAAGGGATCCGCCGATATCTACTGGAAACACAAAATCCATCTAGAGGACTCAACTCCTTTCAAGATCCCATACAAAAAGATCCAACCAGCTATGTACAAGACAGAGACAGAACATCAAAGAAATGCTCGATGCTGGTGTGATAAGCGAATCGAGTCTCTATACTCCAGTATTAAATGTTCTACTTTTATCCGGAAAACTAAGATGGATCTCTCAGATTCTGTATAGACTGCACACCAGCTGAACTCGAAAACGCGCAAAGATGACTACATGCATGTTACCCCCGTTTTGACGATTACCATAGACTCCCTTGGTGATTCGAGGAAGACACAGAATGGGGTGGGTTCTACGAACGCAACCGAATGGGATTTCGACTGTGTAAAATGCTGGAACTACTTTCCAATAACTTTCCATTAATGGAGAAATGCGTGAGCGATCTGTACCTCCGTTAATGTCAATATTTTTTGATGATACTTCTTATTTTCTCCAAAACATTTGCGGAGCATATACAGCGTTTAGAAGCAGTATTCAAGCAAACTACATGTACCTCAATATGAGCTGAAACTCAAACCGTTCAAGTGTGAATTATTCATGTCATTGGTCAACTATCTTGGACTAAAAATTGATGTATATATCATCCTTAGTCTCTATCCACCCAGCCGCATGCCCACCTTTTATGATCACTTTTAATTGACGCAGATTGCGTACGTCTGGGTGACAGAGACTAATCATCCTTGAGCTAATTCGCTAATCTTGTCTGTAATGGCCCACTTCAAGACAAGATAAATTCAATGTGTGGCTGGATTTTTCTTCTCGCTTGACCGGACTCTTATCTATGCTAGCATAAGCTATGATTCGATGTTTGTCTTCCTGTTGTAGATAAAGAATGACCCTTGATCCACTACCAAAGCATCTACATTTACTTTAAAAAGTAATGAATAGTTTGCATAGCCCAAGACGGGTGGGGAAGTGAGTTTCTGCTTAAGTAAAGCTTTCTGTTCGGCTTCTCCCCCAATTCCATGTTACAAGAATGCTTCTTCTTTTTTCTTTTTTTTTGATTCTTGGTACATTGACCCTGTAGCAAGGCATTAATTGGTTCTGCTATCTTGGCGTAGCCTTCCAAAAACGACGGTAATGGCCGGAAAAACGAAGAAATTGGCATAGCTCCTTGATGTTTGTAGGTCTCTCAGTCCCGATTTTTTCTAGGATCTGAGTAAATTCCATGCGCAGATTTGTTTCAATTTTCAAACAAACGGGAAAACTAGTTTCTACATACAAAATAGCTCATGTGCAACGTTCATTTTTCAGTTTCACTTAATCTATAGATAAAAGTGTCAAACAATTATAAACAAAGTATATTAAAAAAGTGAAGAGAAAAAATAGATCAGGCACATTTTCAGTCCAGTTTATTAACACAGGCATTAACCTACACCATCACATTAATAACCCGACAATATAATAGTCCCTGAAATATTTAATTAAACACAACAGAGACTACAGTTTTAAACATAATAATTTATTATATTTTATATATGGTGTAATCATTCAGGTTTTCAAAAAATAAGGAAGATACTGGCTCTGAAATACTTATTGCGGTTAAACTTTTCTTTATGCGTTCGTAAAAATATTCTCATAAATAGCATTTATGTTAATGAATAGAAATGTAGATTCCAATTTTGATATCGAAATATCAAAATTGGAATCTACAATTGAACGCATTTATGTGTTCTTCTTATTGATGTTTATTGAAGCTTTACAATGTTAATGTTTTTCCTACGATATGAACTATATTTACATTTAAATAACACTACAATAGTATTTAAATGCTGTTATACTTATTTGCACTCACTTTATTTTTACCTTTCGTAATTTGTAGACTTAGCAATATTTTATGATGCTGAATGAAATGGTGTAATATTATACAAATGTGAATTATCTATAACTCTTAAATAGCTCTCGTATTGTTTAAGACACGATAACACTTTGCTATAAGGCTAAATTCTATTTTTTCATCAAAGAAAAAAAGTAACTGGCATAACCTCAATCCCGAAACATGGACTAGTTAACGAATAACGTCAATAAATATTTGTCTTCTCGTAAATACAATATTCAGATATAGGTTTTGAATGTTTCCAGCAAATGTTGTCATTTGCCAGTACATATTAGCCTTTCACCCTTAGTGGTTCGAATCCCAATAGGAGCTCGACTTGTAAGTGAAAATGTGTCGATTCTTACATAATACGGATGGTGGGAGGTATACAGTACTGGTTCCACCTAGGAAAAAGTGGATGGTCGGGTCTTTCTCTAACACTAAAATATCGACCGTCATATATAGCCTAAAATGTGCTGAAATTGACGTAAAACACCGTTCAACCAAACATTGACCATCAGCACATTTTTGCTTATGTATTACGGTAGATTGCTAGAGGTGGCTGTTGGTGGAGACAGACCACACCATTTATTCCTTGGTATAAAGGTGTAGCACACCCATTGCAACACAGGAAGTGTCGGCCTGGCGTAGTCGCATAATGGCGTCAATAAATAATTCTCATTTCTTTTTGTAAAAAAAGGCATTTTCACTAATTTAAAGTGCTATTTTAGGTTTATATCACATTGTTGATCTATTTGTTACGTTTTTCAAGCATTGTCATGTTAAAATTTTGGGGGTTTAATTTATTTTGCTTATATGGAAATGAGTGTATGAATACAATATTATGGCATCTCAGTGTTTATGTTTTTAAAGGGACCATTCATTCATGAGACAAGTTCTTTCTGAGAAGATACGTGACCCCCATTTTTCTGTGGATTTTTTGGCAGCATATGTGTCATTTGCGATGAGAATGTATGTTATTCATTTTTAATTTGGGTCTAGATATGAATGACAACATGGCATTTAAATTTTAATTCACACACAACTCAATGCAACAATCAATGGGCGTGTTACACCTAAACAATACTGTATACCCCACTGCATTCGCAGGAATCGACCTTACTCTCAGTAAATACTGAAAATGACTCGGTTTTATTGAGTCTGTTCATGAGAGGTAATATAAGGTGCAACACTACAATAAACATATAAAGACAATTTATCGTCTACAACCTTGTGGTAGAATAGAGACTGTAGGGGTAAATATTATAGGTTAGCGTATTTGTATGGCTAAATATTACTTGGAACGAGTTGTTTTGGCAAAGGACGACGAGCTTGCGAGTCGTCCTGCGCCAAAACAACGAGTTCCAAGTAATATGTAGCCATACAAATTCAATAACCGTTTTATTGTATACTTTCATATTATTTTTGATCAATGTTAATTGTATGACTATTACTTTTCATTGTATTTGTGTTATTTTGTATAGCTTTTGATGGAATTCCAATCTTGCCATTCAGTTTCATTTTGTGTGGATGATTATTTTGCGCGAAAACGACGTCGACGTCGGATGACGTCATTAAAAACATCAAGCGATTATCTGAAGTTTGTTTACCATTCGATAACGTTAAAAACAGTGGGTGAGTGACCATTTGAATTATTTTATCAATTTTTGCCATGAAAGGTTGAAAAAAAAATCGTATTTTGTTGTTGACACTATAGGAAGGATTCCGTTATTTTTATTTGAAAGAAGTTCCTTATTTCTATTTCGCGGCTCTTAGCAAGCACGAGCAAAAGTTCCCGTGCAATATCAATGCGTGAAATATCGTAGAATAGTGCACGCTTAGCTCAATGCAAACTAAACGGGACAATATGAAAGTATACAATATATAGAGAATATTATGTCAGTGCCTTTTACTATCAAGTTTATTAGGCGAGGCTTAGAAAACGAAGAATGGTGAGGCTCTGCCGAGCCATTTTTCGTTTTCGTGCCGAGCCTAATAAACTTGATAGTAAAAGGCACTGACATAATATTATATTTATCATGTAGATTATCCAAATTTTCTGTATGAATTACTATTATTACCTATTTCTCCGAATGTTACGCTTATCGAGGACGCCGCCATGTTGTTTTTTGTTTGTTTTATGACGTCAGGCAACGTTACATGCATGACGTCAGATAACGTTACGTACAATACACGCCGAGGGATTCCGCATTGATTTGCTCTATTGCTCTATAAAGCAAAATTTAATAGGTCACCCCTTTATTTGGCAGAAAAGTGCACATCTGCATGATAAAACAGTATATGACCACTATCGTCAAGGTAGCAAATAAAAAGTTAAAAGTCCGACAGGAAGAGTATCATTCAAAGAATACAGTCACTCCAACAAGTATTACAACGCAAAACCATTCTATGAAAAGCGACATTAAGACATACTGGCAAATGCATACCAGGGTACGTATTCATAAAGCTTACATACCAGGGTACGTATTCATAAAGCTTCTTAGCAAAATCTTAACTTAAAAGTCAAATTTTATCAATTTTGTAACCACCTTTTTTATATCGATTTGTCCTTTTCTTAATACTGTTAATAACGTTATGGATAAATAAAACCTACATCTAAATATATATCTTAAAGTAGATGGTTTGTAATGTCCTTGAGAGGTTAATAAGGATATTTAAAAATATGTAAACATCTTAAATGTTGACTTAAATAATATTTCTTACTTACGTTGCTTTATGAATACGGGCCCATGTTGTTAAAAAGGTATTATCAAAATTTAAATATAGTGAGGTGCAACTTTGATCAAATGCGCAAAAGCAAAATGTAAACATCGAACTAATAATAGCTGTGGCCAATCATTAATAAATACATTCTTGGAATTTGTAGATCAAGGTTACAATATCACGCATGGACAAACGACGTAAACAAGGTGTTGTGCTGTACCCTAAAACAGGATTTTCCTGGTTTGCTTCAACTTCGCGACTGCGTACGTCTTCCAAATGTATATATAAGGCTCTCCTCGTCTTTGAGCGAGCATACATTTACAAACACGCTTCGTGCAACTTCGTAGATACTTAAAAAAAAAAATGAAGCCCGCGCTTGTGATGGAAGACACAAAGTCAAATGTTATTGTTATTCCGCAACAAGTCGAGGTAAGGCAATTTACTTTTTTGTTTTAAATTATGTTCACTGAATTTATTTGACTACATATTGTTTGTTTTTTAAACTAAAAGCGGTATTACTATATTCTTTAAACAGACTAAAAACGGTATTGTACATGTATTTGAATATGAATAATGTTTACAGTTAGCGTTGGATACTAAACAGCGATAGAAAAATTTAAATATACAATATCTTTGAAACTTAAAACGAATCATAAATTTGATGTTTTTTTACATTTCCATACCAGAAGTACATTTTAAGCAATCTTCGTCTGTGAAAACTTTATTTAACGATTTGTTTATTTTGGTTATGGCAAACTAAAACTTCTCTAATTGATAAATATGTCTGAAGGAAGTCTCGCATGAACTTGTCATGTTTCGTTGAATATTGTGTGGGTTTACTTTTGATATATACGCATGGCTTCAAGGCTGTGGAGTGCTGCAGCCTAGTGGTAGGGTGTTGGACCAAGGATCGAAAACAGGTGGGTTCGATCCCCGCCATGACCACATGTGTTGTGTCCTTGAGCAAAGCAAGACACTGTATCTGCACTTGCTTAGTACTGGTTCTACCCAGGAAGACATCGAGAGTGATTCAAATAAGTTCATAAAGCTTACGTTACAATCGTAGTCTCGATCATCCAGACCTCTCGCGAGACTTCTCTCAAAGAAGTCCAAACGATGGTCTGGAGTATAGTCTCGATCATCCAGACCTCTCGTGAGACTTCTCTCAAAGAAGTCCAAACGATGGTCTGGAGTAAAGCTTCTTTAAAAATGTTGACATCAAAACGAGGTGTGGACAAAAAAAAATCACCGGCCTCTGATTGGTCAACTTCAGTTTGTTATGGAAATCCGTGGGAATCACCCCCTACGTCACGACGGCGTCAAAAAATACGTGACGTTACGCGCAATGTTGTGCAATAAAATTACTCCAAACATAGTCAGCGGATCACGATTAATGCTAAAAATTAAATGTTAAACATCATTTTGTAAGATTATATTATGTTTTTAGAGAAACTACAATAAAACAAAGTTTATTGTATATTTAATAGTACGTTCACACATCCCATTGGAACTAATGTTGCGCGTAATTTAACGTGCACTTTGATGTTGCAATCAAAATGACGTCACGTCGCAGTCAGTTTTGACGGTTGGCGCCGTCTATCGGTCAAATTTTTTAAAGAACAGTGAGTCCAGACTCTCGCTAGCGCTCGCAGTCAGCTTGAGTGTGTCTGGATGATAGAGACTACTACAATCGACGTAAAATAAATAAGTTTAAACTAAGCCTGAAAAACATGCTTTAGATCTCATTATTAATGTTGAAAGTCATCAAGTTTCTTTTTACAATAAAATACAAATGATATGACCGGAATTAAAGACTTGATATATTCAAACAAATTATACACTTATTTCTATAAAGCAGTGGTAATACTTATGTAAAACGTATGTTCTAAAACCTATTTTTAGACGTTGACTGCATGTTTGACATATAGACATACAAATTGCTTTTTTATCCAAATGAAATTATTTTAAGACATTTAGTTTAATTTTATATAAGATAATCAAATTAGAAAGAAAATAACATAACGTCAGCTGTTTTATTATAACTTTCCACAACAAATGAGATAAACATGAAACGGTTATTCATGAAAAATTATGTATTCATTCCATGTCCAGATGTTTTGAATCATTTCTAAACTAACCGGTATCTTTATGAATAGAATATCTTTGTTCGATTTTAAAATCATAACAATCTGCGGCCATATTAATGTATCAAATATGATTAAGTACATCTTCATAGACCAAAGACGACCCTCGATTTCAAGATTCCAAGGTAATGCCCAACCTTAATTAGTAAAAACTGCCTTTTCGAATGGTTTCAATACATTTGTGGTTAGACTGCTTTTCGTATACGTTACATTCAGTTTAGAATATGTTTGTATGAATAAACAATCATGCCTGAGATCATATTCAAAGTCCAACACATAAAAAATCCAAGAAACTTTTTGTTAAACAATACCATTTCTTACCATTATTATTTTACCTTAGACATGGCCAACTCAGCATGTTGTTTAAAAGCTGTTATAAGTGTAACCTCTTTTTTTAATTGTTAGACACCGCCTAAAAGTAAGAGGTCGCGTTGGATTGTGGGAGGAATTGTTGGTGTTGTCGTACTCGTCGTCATCGCTGCAATAGTTATAGTGTCAGTCTATGTTGGGACAAAGATTTCTCAAGACAACTACAAGGTAAGGCTACTTCACTACTGTATTGTGTGTTAAACGTCCTCGGTAGGGCATATAGGTAGGACTATATAAGTGATATGTATCTGTCCGTCCAGCAGTCCATGTTTCTGTCAACAAGGTTTTTGACATTTAAGGTCATAATTGTTAATGTACCCTTTGTTTTTAGCCAGTTTCCTTCCAAGCCCAGTTTCCGTCATTCTCATTTAAAAACTGTTTTACACTGCAAATTACTTACGCGATGTTACTTATTGACAGACGTTAAGAACGGAAGATTGTAAACAGAAGTAACAACCAAAAAGTAAATAAGCGGTACAAAAACGAAAGGGATTTCTCCGAAAATTGTGTTTGTTTCCCTATATGGCGTTGGGGATGCGCGCGCATACTGCCGCAAAATAAATTATTTAAAAAAAAAAAAACACTGTTATGACGTGATATTTGTATCACACTTCAGCGGACGCAGTTAAAATATACCGTGATAATATATTTTAACCAAAGAGAAGCAACTCGTACAACCTGTATTTGTTTGATTTACACTGAGTTACCCATCGTTACAGTGTAAAGTGTCGTCGTTGAACAAATTACATTGACGTTACCAGGCGCATTGTTATAGCGATCCAGGTGACTGATGGGAAAATGCAAACATGCAATTTTAAAAATGAAATTGTTGAATAGACTTTATATGTATTTATGTCAAATTTAGCAAATCAGCGTCCATTTTCATGATCATAAACCATTACCTTATTTAGATGTTAAGATACAGGCGTCAATATCCTTTATGTTCTTCAGGAAATGAACGTTGAAAAATTACCTTCTAAACGAGTTAACTTAATTTTAAATGTATCCATTTTAAACTTAGCATAGAAACATATGACTTAAACCTCAAATAATCTCGTTTTCGAAAGACATACGTCACTATTTAAGAAAGGAAATTCGATACATCAGTATGTTGATCATTGAATGATACATTTCTTGTTCAACTTTTATATCTATTTTTATTTAAAAAAAGAAAGTGCTGTATCTTTATGTTTTTTGTATTTACTGGTCCTTTGGGATCATCAAGCCCATTCAGTGTTGCTTTAAAGTAGACTATCTCTTAAGCCGGTGCTAGGAGGCGTGAGAGGTGTTGCATCTTATAATTACCACTCATGAACAGACTCAATAAAACCGAGTCTCCTACTTTTCTCTCTTGTTTGTGTTTGTCGCTTCCAAGGAATCACATTTTCAGTATTTGTTTACTTTGTTATAATTGAGATTTCGCTGCAGACGCTTTATTAATATATGTCACAAACAGTGATACGCATGATAATACAAACTATTGCAATATATAGTTGCGACAAACGAGATTTAAACGGATATAAAGGCATATAATCAGGTAAGATTAATTAAATCTGGAAATGAATGCATGAGGTCACATGCTTAAGGCTGTCTTTTACAGGAAGCATGGGTCACCTTTTCCAGCAAAGATATGAATAACACCGTAAAAGAGAAAATTGTTGTCACAAAAACGGAGGAAGACGTAACTTCACCGGGAAAGTTTAGGACCATTTACGACTTCAAAGGAGTAAGTACAATCGTTTTATAATACATCATATAACGGTTCATGTATCAGGCAATGTAGTTTTGATATCATGTTTAATACGTTTGTTTGGAACCGACTCTAGACAAACATGATATTTAAGAAAATAAATAACAGAAGATCCACATATATTAGGTTCATACATCATTGATTCATTTTAATTTCATTAGAAGTATGTCCTTAAATCAATAAAGCGATGGCCCTGGCAGTGGATATCAGGTTTTGACTCTGAATCCGGAGACCAGGAGTTCGAGTCTCGCTGGAGACTCTGAGTATGACGCTTTCAATATATTCCAGCGTATGCCAGACGGGCGGTCTCGTGTCTTTCCTTGAAAACAAAAAGGAACTAATACTAGGAATATCTTCGATAGCAACAGTACGGAACGGTGTCCGTATTCCCTCTCTCTGGGGCGGCTCAAATTAACTTTGACAACGTTTTGATGGCCGTTAAACAACACTTCGATTCAAGATCCGTCATATTTAACATGTAGAGCTAGATGATAAATAAGTGTACTTGCACGATATTTACATTCAAAATTAATTATTTATTAATTTATTAATTAAGCGAATGATAGTGACACAATTGATCAGAGAAGGAGATGAGAATCCTACATGTTATGTGTCGGACTGGAATGATTATGGTGATCAATCCACAGAAAAAACCATGGAAGACATGACTGCGCATAATGTGAGTAATAAATTTAACTACTAAATAACACATAACAATCCTAGCTACTGGTGAGTTTATAATCGGCATTGATATAATTAGCATTCACATCTGCATTACCGTTTGTATACCGCGAATTTACTGAACAAACAGCACTGTCCGTTTAATAAAGATTAAAGGGAAACACCACACTCTTGATAGTTATAAAGCTTTCGAAGGTAGCGCAATTTAAGAAACCGTCAAACAATCCAAATTTAATTTACTTTCATTTAAATGTATTCAAGCAGATTCAAGACAAAACGATACTGTACAAGGTGCATTGCTTGATAACGACTTCAGGTTTTCCGCTGGTCACTTTAATTCAACAGCATAAAGCGTTATAGGGTTATTAACTTTATAAAGTATGAATAACAATGATGATTATAGTATTACACTTTTTTATTTTATGGGAAGACGTTATCTGATCGTATACTATATTTTGCAGACTTTCGACTATACAATTATATTAATATGTTCTTATAATGATTATACTCATATTAACAAGATGAACCGCACTGCCACCGTTGATCCTCGAACAATTACGTATGAAAGCACCGGTGAGCAGGTGGACATTCAAACTCTGTCACCAAGAGCCAGGGATATGTGTTTCGATTGCAAGATCTTCAAAGTCACCGAAAAGGCGGATGATGGTAAGTTATGTGGAAAAATAGTGTTACTTTCTGATCCTTTGGCCTCTTCGAGTCAAACCATTGTGGTTTTAAAGTTGAATACAGCTTAAGACGGTGGTATGAAGCGTGAGAAATGTGCCTCATAATTGCGACTTTATACCGCTAGGCGTCGTGAAAGGTGATACGCCTTATACATATATTACCTCCCATGCACTCAATTAAACCGAGTTTGCTGTTTTGTTCCCTTCTTGATGTGCCATTTCTTCCAATGTTTGTATTGTAACATTCGCATGTAATGAATCTGTGCGAAATCGACAAATTATTGCCCGCATATGATTGTATCTGAAAATCATTAGGGACACGTCGTTTATCCTAATCGCCTTTGAATATCATCTTTCCCAATGTGCGCAATCAATGATCCAGAAAGTTAAACTAAATTTGACTAAAGTTGACATTTGCCGCGAAGGCTGTCTTTATTTCACTTTTATCGAAATGTTCAAGTAGGTATAAACGTCAAACAGGAAATGTAGCTCTCACAGAACAGTCAAACAAAAAGAATTAAAATGTCCATAAGCAAGGATTGTGAGATCACAAACACAAATGGATAATATGGCTAGGGCCTTGAAACGGTCAGTAGCAAAAGGTCGCTAGGGTGTGGGGACAACTTGTTGGGCAACATCTTATTATGTTGTCCTGCGCAGCATGCGTTAATATTACTTTTGATGAAATATATTTACGTACCTGTTAATGTGTTTTTTATGCATAAAAGTAATTTCAGAGTAATGTATGTTGTTTTACCCTTTTAGTAAATACTGTTCAGTATAACAATGTTATTCAAAGAAAAAACTTTACTCGGGCCTCAATTTATATACTTTAGCTAATCGGCCATGTATCATGTAAGCAGTTAATAAGCAAGCTTTTGACCTGAGCGTTGGGAAATAGTAAAATGACGCATAAACCGGTGCTACTGCGGCTTGACGATGTTTAATCTTAAATTACCTTTGATGAACTGACTCATAAATCAAGTCTCTTTCTTGAATTGTTTGTGTTCGTTTCTTCCAAAGGATCCCATTTTCAATATTTATTGATACATTTGTCTTCTTTTTTTTAGGCAAAGTAGCTAGAGACAAAAGGGGAGTGTGTTATCGCTGCGGCTTTAAATGTTCTTATAGATACCCTTACGGCTGGCGCTGTGGTTATTACTGCTACTTGTATTGGTGCTAAGGGTAATGTGGACAGTGCCTTAAAGAATTTGTTTTACATACAATGAACGTTTATTGGTTTATTAGAATAAGAACGAAAACAATGGTTTTCATTGTAAAGCTTTTGTGAATTATGTTTATACGTTTATACGTACATATACTTTTTATGCAACACATTTAAAATGATATAAACGCAAAATATTGAGCTGTGAGTGGTGTTATAAACATTGAACCAATTTGGGAATGTATAAAACACCAAAAATTGAGGCCGTGATGTCAATAGCAAAATAATGCATACTTTGGTCCAGAAAATGAGGCGAAGGGTGTGATAATAAAATTAGCACAGTGATATAAAATGTAATCAGACGATCGCTTTAGGAATAGTTATGTTATGCATTCATATATTATGTATACTATTGCTTGTATATGAAGGAGATGGAACGTTTGTAAATTAATATAAAGGTATAGAAGCTATTCTACTGTTAATTATGTGCATTGATACATGGCATGTTATATTATCCTCGCTAGTTATACTAGAATATACGCTCTCTGAAAACTGCTTAAAATATTTCAATCTGAGAATATTTCGTTTTTAAAAAAGATTCAGTGAGGCCATCTTTAAAAACTTGTTGGTTTGCTGTGCTCCGACCTACTCTCTAAAAAGGTAGCTACCCAATGTGTTTTGAGCATTTAGGGCCTTTTTTACATTTGTTAGGAAGCGCCGCAAATTGCACGAATATGTTAATTTTATTATTCATTATAAATCAAAAATGAACACAAAGCGAAAGAATGAGACACATTAAAATATACGTATGTATAATTCAGATAGGACACTGCGTTTTGTAAAATAGAAGACGATGTAAAATAAATTTTAACTACCTACCCACTTAAAAGGATTTGGGTCGGAGCACAGCAAACCAACACATTTTTAAGGATCGCCAAATTTGTATGTTATTGAATTTAAAGTTAAACGTATGTTTCCAGTGTTGTTATGCATCGATACAATTAGTTTACATTGGACATACACATCAATTAAAATGTTATCTGATGTAAGTTTTAGGAATATTTAGATTGATTCGGCATTTGTGTGTCATTTTTATTTGAACATCAAGTTTTCTCACTGTACTTTCAAGTAATACATTCCATATTAAATGTTTAGGAATGTATGGAAGTGGTTTAAAATATATAATACTGTAAGTATGTTTACTTATTATCGCGTTTGTAATGTGTTTATTGTTTAATGCTGCCTTCTGTGTTAAGTTGTTGTGATAATTTTACATACATTTTTTTCACTGGCAATGTTTTTAGGGTTGGTCTGGCAAATAACTACTAGCCGATAAGAACATATGTGTTCTCCCATTTCTAGTCATGAGATAGGTGTATCACATTGACGTCGCCTTACACTAGCGTTAATCAAATATAGTTATTGAAAATTCTTATTATTTTATGCCTGTAAGCGCATACTGGGAGACAAATAATCCATCATGAGTCTATCCATGTGAGATAGGGAAATCTCACCCTCGGGGTCAAAATTGCAACAAGGAACTCGGCACAAACTCGTACCTGGTTACCATTCTGACCCTCGGTTGGGCTTTCCCCATCTCACATGGATACTTATGATGGATTCTTACATTCTCTAAGTCAACATTGCGCAATTACTTCTTTCTTTATACAAAGGCATGTTTCATGACGTTTTTATGAAAAACTGTCTGTGACACCCGAGGTTAAATCGAATCAAAACCAGAGCTTTTCAGGACTCGTTTTGTAAAAAAAGGGAAATTTTATTTTTTTAGAAATACTAAATGCACTTGATACTTATGTTGCAACTCATGTGTGTGAATAATCACTGTACTTGAAATGTAGAAACTATTTCCGTTTTTGAATTATCAATACCTTTTACTGGTAGTTTAATAATCAATAAGGCAAACACAAATTAAATGTGTTTTAACATTTCGAGTGAATAGATTTGTGTGTATATATGATGCACACTAATCCAAATCCTAATCATCTAGGTTTATATTTGCATGAATTTTAATTACTTTGTTAACCAAATGCGCAATAGCATTGCATTTGAACAAACTATTTTGATAATTGGCCACACGTTTCCTAAGAGGTTCTGAGCATTTAAGTCGACGATTTAAATTATGAAGAACAGTATAAAAGCAGAAGTATATGATGCTGATGCATGTCTATAAATGAAATATTTAATGGTGTGTGTATGTGTGTTTGTGTGTGTGTTTTTAAATATACATCTTATATGTATGAATATTCTATGGATGCTTCAGAAAAAACATATAAAAACAAAGTAGAAGAAAAGTAGCACAGGAAGAGCAACATTTACGCAGACATCCGAAATCACGCATTTACACCACAATACAAATAAACTGTGAGACAGGGGTCGACAATAGGGATACCGTCATGGAAGATTCAGTGTAAAAAAGGGGCGCTCCATGGCTTTCAACCGAGTTTTAGTTTTGAAATATTGTCATCCCATAGAATAGGCAGCAGTATGTGTGATACTCAAACAGGATCATGAATAATCTATACTTATCTCCATTAAAAGTGAAAGGTTTTTTAAAGTTGTTTGTGTTTGTTTTTAATTAAAATGTCTCCCAAGATCGATTGTAGTGTTATGTACCTGTTAGAAATCATCGACATTCCCTATAAATCTGGTGACCGATCAAATTCATGTATTGCAAAAAGTAAAATCGGAATTATGAGAAAATCACATGCAAACCAAACTTGCGTTTTTAATGCCGTTAAGTATAATGAACATGAAAACAAAACAAAAAAAACACATGGAAAGTCATCAATCTGTATTGAATTACTTGGCAGAATCAAGAGCAAAAAGAGGTGAATGAGCCGTTTAGGGTACGAAAAAACAGAGTTGAAGACAACACATTAAAAGTTATTGTCCTATTTAGAATTTAGTTAGACCTCATCATTCATATGCCCCAAGCCCCAATGCGGTTCAGTCATCTAACACTTAAAGTGTAAAGGGTTATGGCGAACTGCAATTGATTCAGTCACCAATAGTGCAGTGCCATGGAGAAAATGAGTTCATAATCTCTTTTGATAAATGTCTTATAAATAGTGTTTAAACGTAAATAGTGTTTAAAAGTGATTTGTTAATCATGTCACCGTAAAATTCAAGTTACGAGTATTTGTCACAGAAGTCTGTTTTAATTAATTTATTTTATTTTTAAAGTAGATTTTTGGAAGATGAGAGTTTCGATAATACAAGTCGGCAATGTTGTTTCGAAGTTTATGGTAACGGTAGCCCTGATAGAGGAACTGTTGAGTTAAATGGTTATAACTGTTAAAGACCTCACATGACTACAAACTCTTAAAAATGAGGCACAAGGGAGCATGTTTCGCTATACTTGTTTCAGGCTGTAGTGTCCATAAAGTGTTTACCTCACCAGAGCCTTAAAACGACTTCTTTTCAAAAACCTTCTTCTCTGAAACTAAAAGGTGTAACACTCGCATATATTGCATATATCATAAGCTTATGGATTTCTACAATTTTGTTTAAATGGTGACCGGAGGGTCAAATTGGCACCGCCCCGGGGTCAACGTTTGACATAGAGTTACGTAGGAAATATTTAAAACATTCTTCTACGCTGGAACTACAAAAGCTAGATGACTAATTTGCATGTAACAAAAGCTGGTAAGTCCACTACAAAGTTTGTTCTACCAACTGGTGTCCTAGGGTCAATTAGTCCCCGAACGAGGGTCACACGTTTTGTATAGACCGTTCAAAGGCGGTAGCCCTATGGTCAACCTGTTTGTGTTTGTGGCTCATCGGACTTTCAAAACGGCAGCTGTGATTAAAAACAGCCAAAACCATAAAAGATATTCATCTCAAAAATCGCAATGGATTGCTAGGTATTTAAATATAAAAAAAAATCAGAAGAACACCGTTGGAGATAATCAAAAACTGCTAAACTTTTGCAATCGCCAATGGCCTTGATAGCTTCCAGAGGCACCCCGCAGGACAATAAATAACTGCAGCCTCCCCGCCTTAGAGAATGCAAATTATACTCGCTCGAGTTCACATTGGACGGTAGGCATTATTTCAATCTTGCCCTGAAATTGACCTGACTTAAATTAGTAAATTACCATTTAGCTGATAGGCGAATAGTTCATTTGGCTCCACCTGGGAGCCTGCCTTACCAATAAAAATTTAAGAGCGCGGAAGTCGGACAGAGTGGGTTTGATCGCATAAATGGTAGAACGACCTGGAATATCCTGTCAGCATATTGAATAGTCTTAGATGACCGAATATTAATCACACACCCTACGTGTGTAAATGTAATATCCTTGCGCTTGATGCAATGCATTTTCGACGAAACTTTTCCACCACACTCATTGCTTATCCTGAGTAGACCAAAGAAGCAGGTGAGACATGCGGCCCAAAAACAGACGTCAAAAAGATTAGAAAAATTCAATTTGGATCTAACGTGAAGAAGCAGCGACGGGGATATAGGCTTTTTCTGTAGCTTAAAATCCCCAATCTTGCGTTTCAAACTCTTTTTTTTTAATACGCATTTGGAGAGAAAATTGTCGGTCAACGGGTTTGTAAGACCGTGTTCGAGATGTAAGATGCGCACGATATTTAGATACTGTGTAACCGTACTGTACTTCTTAGTTCTACCTAGGAAAGCAATGTAACGACATAGATTCACAATTGATATTGGTGTCGGATCACATCCAATAAGGTTACAAAAGCGAGTATACACCCGCAAGTGAGTTGAGTAGCATTTTTTGGTGCTCTCGGAAAATGTCAATGATCGCAACAGGCTAACCTCCGTGTCAAACTGTCTTGCAAGTGTATCCATTTCCTTATCTGGAATGACATGAAAAACATACTTTTCACCGACATGTGACTATTAAGAATTATACAGTTAGGTTTAGGTAATGATACTACACTGAGAAAGCGTTGATATTGACCATTCTAATGTTATCTTGAAATTGAATCTGCAACATAGTTTTCGTGTGATCTGACCACAGACGCAGAAATTGTAAAATTGAACTTTAGGCTGAGGTCACAGAGATCTCTTATCAGGTGAAGAGAGGTCAAATTAACACTTGTTCAATTGTTTACATTCCACATGGCACACACGTTATCAGTAACAATATTAACGTGTTTGTTTTCCCACATTGGGCCCCAACGTTTCGCGGCACTCACTATAATCGCCAACTCTTTAGTATTTATATGCTGAGACTGAATATGCGGCTCGTCCGAGATTCAAGCTGTGTAACGCCAATCGCCGTTGCAGAAAGCTCCTCCGCCAAGCGTACAACTGTCCGTGTAAGCATGGATTTCCTCCCAACAATCCCATATTCGTTTGGTTCCGTTAGCGAGAATCAGTCTAGACGATCACCATACAAGATCGTCTGCGAGATTCATGACTAAGCACTTATGATTGTTTGGCTGCTTTTAATTGTGGGAGTTTATTGTAAAGCGGTCGTTAATAAAGCCGACCCCATGGAATCACTACTGCCGCCCACGCTAATTTACCAGTAAGCCGTTCCAGCTCCTTCCGAGAAAGTCTGTGTCTAGATAGAATTGTTTGAATATATTCCATGAATTTGTTTGCCTTGTATTGTTCGAGTGCAATTGTCCCGGCGGCGGTGTTCAGCTCGATTCCAAGAAAAACTAAACGTTGACAATGATTCACCAGTTTCATATAATTTATGCTAAATCCCAGTGAACGCAGGAGAGCCATTAACGTCCGATATGCAATTAAACATTCCTAATAAGATTGTCCAATAACTTAAAATCGTCAAGATAAACAATTATACACTTGAATCCCTTTAATGCCATCATTCTGCGCACGGCCTGCGTAATTCTATTGAAAATTTGAGGACTTTTCCGGGCCTCAAATGGTAAACGAGTGTCATACATGTATTTATTCTGCCATTTCAGACCGGTATATGCATAATTAGATGTGGCAAGACCGACGGACCTGTATGCGTTTAAGAGGTCAATCTTAGCCATGTATGCATTCGGCGAAAGCATACTAATTGCCTCATTTATAGATTGATATCTAAAATGTTTAACCGATGCACTCTCATTTACACTGTTATCCTTAGGTGTAGACAAGTCATGAATTAAACGTATATCACTATTTGGTTTTGGAATTGATGAAAGGGCGCTAACAACAATAGGTTTCGTGTCAATAATTACATAGTTACCCTCCTTTATCTCCGCATTAATCCGTTTGTTCACTAAAACTTTATCACGAATGGTAGGAAATGTTTGTAAATGACTGATGAATATTGTTAATTTTGTCTTCGTCTATGATTGAAAATCCGTGCTTAATTCCATTTAACAAAACATCACTGTCCACATCGTCCACTAATTCTCTTTCCCAAACAGCAAGTTTGCGCTGAAGAAATGACGTCGGCATTGATGCCCCTATTGTCCATGGCCGGTTGTTTTCTTTTTGAAGACGCCGAAATTCAGCATCGTACTGGAGCACTGAATTCCAGGCAAACCCTTGTGCAAATGTCCCGATTTTCAGCAGATACTCTATATGTTGTATAACAGTTGGCATTAACATTCCTTCGGTGAGAATATGTTCCAGGAGTATTCGCATACTGCCTTCTAGGTACTGGGCAGGAGACACACTGTCCAGCTTGGGCTTAGATCCTTCTCTCAGCCTCAGTTCGAAATCCCACATGGTGACGTTTGGTGTATCTTGTTTTGACTTCAAAGTTAGATAGTCACCTATCTGTTTAACTTTAGACGAACTTTCCGGCAACCGACTAAATAACTCATGAACAGAGGAAGTACACGTACCTTGTCCTTGAGGTTCTCGCGTTAATAGCTGTATGTCGTCGGCTGAAAGTCCGCCAGCGACGGTAGGGTCCGCTGACTACGCTGGTACTTTGCTCTGTTTGATAGCGTCAGACAGAAGTAGCAATTGTCCTAATGGAAGTTTATAGCAAAGTGCTTTTGTATTACATCGTCCGTTAACAGTTTAAATTCATCGAATGATGTTATTCCATTTTTTTTAAAATGTCAGTTGACTGTTCAGAAAGCTTAAGTCCAATTAATATGTCTAAATTTCATTGTAATGAAAATAAAACAACATTTAAGCTAAACAATTATGAATGCGACTGCAAACGGCAGTGCTTCGAAGCTATCTGACCTCTGAGAGAACGGTCAGTGATTCCCGCCACTTATCAGGTGAGGCACCCACGGGTTGCCATTTAAATATGTTTTACATTCTGCAAAACATCACAAAAGTCAGAGCAACAAGAGAACAAACCGTTAAGGGTACCACAAGACAAGATTAAAGACAAACATCAACCGCTACCGTCCTATAAGGATTAAGGCAGACGTCAGTCATCATAGGGTCCACAATCTGTCCGGTCATCGCAAAATCAAAGAGGAAAGCATAGTGGCTAACTGTAAAAGGGTCAACCACTAAAAAACACAGGCTCGCCATAATGTCTGAACAGGAGATATTTTGATTGGGTTAATAGATAAAATGAAAATAAAGAAGCCATCTAGATGTTTCATACCTAACTTGCAAAATATCAATATTTGGCGTATTTCCGTTGCATTGTGCGGTAAGAAAAGCAGATGATTACCAAACATAACAATAAAGACAATCTCCCAATTTAGGTTTTTATTTTATTTGTTTCTTTAATTTTTAGTTTAAATTATGCAAATCTGATCACTTCCAGGTGTCTTATCTGAATAAACCAATGAACACAATCACTACAAGAGTTATAAATAAAGTCAGAAAACATCAAAATAATATATGAAGACAATATCCGTGGGTAACCACATGTTGTCCAGTGTTAGAAACATTTTACCCATTGCTCTTTCGTATCCCAAACCCACAGAACACAGCGAGCTACTACATAAGTTAGACAGGTTTAGATATCCAGTATGGTATACATATATGGCCCAAAGCTTTACTCACAAAGAGACACATGACAGTAGATTGTGAGGGTGAGTTTTCTACTCCTGCTCCTGTACTATCAGGAGTACAATGCACTATTTTGAGACCGCTCTTATTCTTATGTCATATCAACGACATGTCTGATACTGTACACTCCCAAGAAGGACTATGTGCGGATGGTTGCCTTTTGTACAGACCTATCAGACATAGTTAGACCACAAACTACTACTGGACGGCGTATCCTCTCTAGAGAAATAGGACATGAGATTCAGCACCAGCTAATGGTACCTCTTGAGCATCAACAACAAATCTAGCCGCATATTTTAACTAAATACATGTATGCTGTACAATAAGTAAACCAGAACCACTCTCTTGGAGAAAACATTTCAGAGGACCCCATATTACAACAGTTGCCAAGAAAGCAAACTCCATAGTATGCTTCTTCAGAAGGACTATCAGACTCTGGCCCAACACATGCGTACATCAGTGATAGAATATGCAGCGATTGTTTGGGATCCCTACCTCTCAATACATCAATGTGCTGGACCACATCCAAAATCAGGCTGCTGTGTTTTTATCTCTGGGGACTACAAGACCATGGACGGAAGGTGCGTGTTGATGAATGCTGGTAGAGCTAGACTTACCTTCCCGATACGAACGTAGAGAACTGAACAGACTTGTACGAAGACCGGACAGTTTGTGGACCCTACGATGACGCCTACCTGAAGCCCATTGGGACGGTGGCGTTTGATATTTGTCTATGATCTGTCTTGTCGTGCCCTTAATGGTTCATTCTCTTGTTGCTCTGGCTTCTGCCAAGTCATTGAGTACCTTCATTGTGGCTTTCTAGGCTATTGTTTTTTTGTATTATATTTACACGAGCATATTTGTGTATTACTTATATTGCCTATTGATGCTGCCTCCTTGTTGGTTAGAGATTAGATCATGGCGGGGATTTCTTTATTTACACTGTCCTGTTTTAATGGGATGAAGTAGGTAAGGGTGAGGTTTGGTGCACCCTAGAACCGGTTTAAACCCCTAGTGGCCTTTGTTGCCACTGACCGTTCCAAGGCGGTAGCCCTATTGTCAACCCTTTTGTGTTTGTGATGTCTTTTGCATCTTTTATTACTTTTGCCTTCTCGTTTGCCTGTTTGAGTGTTTCTGTATGTGTTTTGTGGCTGACTGTCGTCCTTGAATGCTGCTTTCCAAGTCCGATATTTTTATCTTTCTTTGTATTCTTCTAGAAAGTGGTCGGATGTTTGGTACATGCTATACGCCCTGAGGAGAGTCTGCCAGTCAGACCGAAACATTTTATAAATGCAACACAAAATACTACGAAGCAAACAATATCAGTGACAACAATAATACATGTTTTTAAGAGAAACAATGTAACACAGAACAATTCAAAAACTCTTTCTTTATAAAAGCTTTGGTGAAGTGGGCCATCTAAGTGATAGTGTAGTCAATACACATGCAGTACCGGGCTTTCAAACAGCCCTCCAAGCTTGTTACTAAACATTTACAATTTGCGTATGCTGCAACACCCCTTGTGTTGCATTTATTAATAACCAGATCATTTCATGAATCTAACTAGCCGCCCAATAACCGTCTTCTGGTTTTAAAAATCCCCAGTCTCCTCTGAGTGACGTATTACGGATGTATTACCCAGAGCATGCCACCGGTAGTGTGTCTGTTAATATTTCATAGTCTATACTCTGGGTTGAAATTGTATTTTAATATCCAAGGTTCTGTTAAAAATTGATCCTTTTCTGTATGTCATCATTACATTCATAACATAGTGCATATTTTCTTCACCGATCTCTGGCTTTGAGAATATAAAACAGTCACGTTCCTTTTAATTATTCGGTACAAGGACAGCGTGGATTGTTCTTCTTGTAACGCAACATTTTGTGACACCTAAAATAAACACATATGAACTGAAATCATTAGCACATTAAACCTTTTTGTCGTACAGTCAACTACATGAACCGATGTGTGTCGTACACACGAAGTTATCGACGACAAACGTAATACGACAACTGGGCTATTAAATAAATGCTTCCTACTTGCGTAATATTTGCTATTTTTGAAGATTTGATATATGAAAATAGGTAATTGTTCTTTTAACACCATAAAAAACGAAATGAAGAAATAACAAAATGTACTCACGATATCGCCTGTCAAATGTTGTGATCCGCCATTGTGTACATATTCAACCAATAGCGCTGTCTAAGCAGCACCATAAACCTCTACACGTTCACCCCCTGCTTTAAGATGGTTTAATATAAATATAGCCAAAGGTCCTTACGCATATGGTTATATCATTATATAAGTCTCCTTCATGCTGGTTGTATGCTAGAAGCATATTTATATAATTGTGTAACAAGATTGACCAAGTGGAGACAACTCACCAAGGGAAAATCAAGAATAAATAAAGTTACAATTTTATTTACAACTAGATGAATATATATACAAATGAATATCAATGACAAAGTAGAAATGTCAACGTATTAAAGCCTAAATTCAATACACGTTATATGAATCAGTATTCACTATCTTAATTAAGAATTAGACTGTTCGGTTTTAATCAGACTGAATATCTGTATTTATGTAATAAAGCTATATCAAAGCTATAACAAAGCTATTGTCCTATCCAAGCTATATCTAGCTGAATCCTTCCGTTCACAGTGTCCGGAACTAATAATTCACTTCCGATAATTTACTACCACAAATTTCGACAATTCTACTTTGCAAGTCCCTCATTAGCGATGGCTATTCGTCCCGGTAAACTACTTCCGGTGACGACAACTCGCACGACCATTTCCGGCGATGGATCCAGTCCCGGTATTCCACATCCGGTGACGTTATTCCGTATCTGCGTAACTACGCCCTCTTGCCTAGCGTCCTCGTGACTACTGCCTAGTCTGACGCCAAAATAGGAAATGATGTGGTTCTCGCGTCCTATGACGGCGTTCCCCACCTACGAGATAGACCACACTCCCGACAATACTCTTTACCTCCGCTCATAGCGTCTATACGGCTACAAAATATATACTCAGTCTTACAATGTTATCAAAAAGGATTCATTCTACAATAGCACTAAGGTATCACCATGATTGCAAAGCAAAGCTCTATTCAGAATAAATAAATCCAAATTCACGATCAAAACCTTCTATGCTAAACTTTAACAAAACGTGTAATAAAATTAGACATGTAATTCAACAACAATGAAATCTCATAATTCTAGATGTAACTCAATACTTTAAGTCTTACAACACAATATTTCAACCGTGAAAACTATAATTAATTTTCAAACATAGAAAACATGACTGAACGAATAATTTTACATCCCGCTAACACATTATAGGTTATAATGGTACAGCGACCTCAGACGGATTGAATAATAATGACAATATAATAAGCAACCTCATGAACTTTACGCTGCACAATAAACAATAAACATGTATGCAATAAACATTTATGCAATGAAGTAACGACAGTTAGAAACCTCCGTAGAAAAAGTACTTACAATCTGAATTGAGTATTACATTTAACTATCTACAGGACAACTGGCATTATCAATAACGCAAATATATACCATAATAATCTATCAGACAATGATTTGCTAATATATCCTTGCGTTTGAATAAAGCCAATATCCTACTAAACTATATAGGTTGTCAACGGCAGATATTTACTTCAGAACAACTATTTAAATTTGACAATAATATACAACAAATAAAATAAATCTTGACTCACCCAACTGCCGTAATTTTAGCGGTCGCTACCACCCAAGAGAGAGTTGCTTGCGATCCTTTGACATGGTCTTTTTCACACCAATTTATACAGTCTATACACGTGTATATGACTGAACACGCCATCCATACACATGTTATGTTCTCCGGACTTTTCCCAAAGCTCGCTGTGACGTGGTTTTCACTATGGCTTATATAAGCAATCGGTACATTTAGTTAGGCCCGTACTGGTAAATATTGGCAATTTTATTCCAAAATAATCATAACTTTCTTAATACCTGATGGATTTTGATGAAATAAAAGACGAAACGACTTAGTCTTTATCAATAGAATGAAACTGGTAAAATAACATTTATAAGATATACGCATCGATTAAAATGTATGCGCTTGGCAAAAAGCTATCAAAATCAGGGAAAATGAGGCCCCGACAAACACAGTTAAAAACTCTAAGTATATATGCTCTCATTGTGTTACATATTTGTCTCCGTAATGATGGATTAGTACACACCATACTAGCGTCATACATAATACTAATACATAACGAAATCATTGGACATCGGTCCTATCAAAATCCCGATTAAAAGTATGGTGGCCCAGCAAAGTCATCATACAATGCTATGTATAACTGACTGATAAGCCTACTTGATGTATGTGAGCTGGGTATTTCAACAAACCTGAGAGTACACACTATACTAGCGTCATACATAATACTAATACCTAACGAAATCCGTTGACATCGGTCCAATCAAATATGGTGTTCCAGCAAAATCATCATTCAGTGCTATGTATAACTGACTGATAAGCCTATTTGGGGTATGTGGGCTGGGTATTTCAACAAACCTGAGAGTACACACTATACTAGCGTCATACATAATACTTATACCTAACGAAATCCGTTGATATCGGTCCAGTCCTAATTATCCCAATTGAAAGTATGGTGGCCCAGCAAATTCATCATACAATTTAATGTATATAACTGGATGATAAGCCTATTTGGTTTATGTGGGCTGGGTATTTCCAACAAACATGCGAGGTACACACCATACTAGCGTCATACATAATACTAATACCTAACGCAATATTTTGACAAAGGTCCGATCATATCCCAATTGAAAGTATGGTGGCCCAGCAAATTCATCATATATGCTATGTATAACTGTTTGATAAGCCTACTTTGGGAATTTGGTATGTGTATTTCCAACAACCATGCGAGGTACACACCATACTATCCTCAAACATAATACTAATACCTAACGAAATCCGTTGACATCGGTCCGATCATATCCCTATAGAAAGTATGGTGTCCCAGCAAAGTCATCATATATGCTATGTATAACTGTTTGATAAGCCTACTTTGGGAATTTGGTATGTGTATTTCCAACAATCATGCGAGGTACACACTATACTATCGTCAAACATAATACTAATACCTAACGAAATCCGTTGACATCGGTCCGATCATATCCCTATAGAAAGTATGGTGTCCCAGCAAAGTCATCATACAATGCTATGTATATATGGCTGATCAGCATATTTGGGGTATGTGGGATGAGTATTTCTAAAAACAACTGCGGGGTACACACTATACTAGCGTCATACAGAATAAAGTATACTTTACTCCCTGAGAATACCAATATCTAGCGGATAGTTTTGGGTTTTTTATTTCCTGTTGCCTCGTCTGTTGAAATGTGATCACCTGTATCGGAATCTATCCTCAGAGCTTGTTAAAGAATCATAGGAATATGTTATATATTATAGCGAGCACAGCTAGCGCAAGCGAACTTTACGGTAACGGGGAAGAAAAGAAAAAGAAAAAAAAGAAGATAATTGCTAATATATGCTTCTCGATTTTGATGGTAAATCGTCGTTGTCACGCTTTAAGCTGTTCTAACGCAGACAACGGTAACAATTTTAGGAGTTTTAGTTTCGAAATGTTGATTTGTTTTCTTTAAAACAGTTTTCTATGCCACGTTTCCGTTATGACTTGTTAGAATAGAGTTTCAGAAATCATTTGAAAAGCTCTCTGAATCCTTGACAAAGTCCTATAGAATATGTAAAGCGTTAAAATGCGAAACTGAAGCTTCGTAGAGACGCTGTCATTTCCGTGGTAAATTTCAAAAATGTCAATAACTGCAAGAATATACTGAACATGTAAACAACTGCATAGCGCACAATGTTTAAAGCAAGACTAGTGACATATTTGAGTGAATAAATTGGTATACCCTTTTGTTTGTAAACACTCGATATGAACATTAAATCGTGTTGGCCGGAAACTTTCAACATTATGCAAATTAGCACGTGTTAAATTCAGTGACGTAACAGTAGTAAAATATTGACATTATTTGCAGACGAATAGTGACAACTCAGATAATTTCTGGAAGACTCGGATTACAATTACATTGCTTTATCTTTGTACTAACACATTTGTGAGTTGACGTTGAGCAAGTTTAAATGATTGTGCATGTATACTATGTATTTTATATACATTCCCTTTTATTAATGACATCTTTTAAATATATTTCACAATACATACACAAAGATAGCACTTGTAACTCTAGTAGGCGGCTTAACTTAATGGTAATGCCTTTTTTTTACATAATTATGGACAACTCGGATTACAGTTGCTTTCACTTGTACTAACACTTTTTGAGTTGATGTTGAGCAAATGATTAATTATGGACAAAGTAAAAAAAAATCTCCACCCCACCCTCGCCGCGCACGGATTTGCGTTTCTTCATACTTCCCCCTAAAAAAATCTGCAAAATATCCCCCTCCTCCGATTTTTTTCTCCGCCCCCACTCTGAAGTAGACTGTAGATAGATACACTACACTACACACAATTCATAAGTCCAGATTATATTGTGCCCATACAGGTGGGTGTCCTATCGTTTAAAATATGGCAGATAGTCTGGTTCTCATTTATTTGACTCAAATAGTGATTTGTAAGTCATATCTGTGGTATGGTAAAATGACCTCATTATACATGTAGAATTTAAAAACAGGAAGTGTTTGTATTTGTTTCATGACCTAATTATGGACCAGTGGTACGATTCACCAGAACACCAGGAAGGACTGGAACTGCTTTTTCAGTGAAAAGCAAAAATGAAATGTACTCTACAGAAAGGCTGCATCACACTGAACGTCTTCTCAAGAAAAGAGTCATCTATCCTTTGTTTATATTAAAATGGTTGTCTGTGACTGATAGTTGCATTATTCTGTCAGACATTTACAACCAGCATTGGATGGTGACACTTATGTAATAGGGGCTTGTAGGGACCCGTAGTTACAGACAAAAACACTTCTTCATGTTTCCACATTTATCTCATAAATCAATCGATAACCACTGAAATATATTAAAAATACAATAAATATATGCATTCAACAATACATCATATTACATTCTCACTTAACATCAGTAGAATTAATACTTTCTCCCACAACACAATTTACACTCTATTCTCCAATATGTACTTTATATTACTTATTTAACTGGCTTTACAAGTGTTCAATTTGAATTATACAATTTGAGAAAACTCCATTTTAACATTCTAGATCTTTTCCCTTTAAATATTTTCTACCAACTGCCCAGAAGGTAGTTTCATGATTTAGGCGGTAAAATATACAACCAATAAAATTGAAGCATTATGAACTGGCCATTGTAATTGTCCAATCAAAATAATGTAACACTTCAATACACATATCAATATATTGGTCACTGTTAAAGGTATACTTCCATAATACAGTTAAAGGTATACTTCCTTCCATAAGGTTAAAGTTACACTTTCTACAATATAGTTAAAGGTACAACTTCCTATACTATAGTTAAAGGTACTTATCGTTATGAACTTAACTATTTAAAAGAATATAAAACAATCACATCTTTAGTGAGAACTGACTACCACATACACCCCTCCAAGAAAATAATGTCTTCCTAGACATTGGTGTCAACTATACAGGACACTATTGTCTGTGAGATGTGCTATGGTAAATCCTGTAACAAATGAGAAATAGATAAAATATATTCGGATTTAACCATCCAGATAGGTTTCTTTGCCTGGCAAGAAAATAAAAATTCTCCCGGTCTAAACCATTCTGGTGGTTTCCTCTATCTGACGGATCTCCTTGGTACTGGTGTTGGTCTTTCTACTGGTTCTTCCAGGGGATTATCCTGAAATAAATTATCATGATTAATAAGTTCAATGGGGTTAACTGGTTCGTTAATTCCCACATCATCCTCATCATCAACAAGATTCTCCTCATCAAATTCCACTGCTTCATCAACACTTTCAATTTCAGCATCGTCTTCTACAACATGTTCTCCAACCTCTTCTAACCCACCTAAATTTGGGTCATGAGCGTCCTCACTAGAAGAAATGGAAACATCAGATTCAGAAACAGTCGAGTCGTCACCTTCATGCTCTGAATCTGTTTCACCTACAACAGATATGAGATCATCATCATCTCCGATATTGTTTTCTATATCAGAATCTGCTGCAATCACTGACAAATAATTGTTACTCTCAGAATCTGATGAATCAGAATCTGGAACAATTGTTGATATTGGTCTTGCTTGTGTTGACTTTGCCTTCTTTTTTTCTCTGTTTTCATCAACTACTGTATCAGAAATAGATCCAATTGGAAGTAAAAGATTCCTGTGTAAGGTTCTTTTCTTTCCTTCGCCTGATTCTTTCTGTACCACATACACTGGAATATCCGGATTTGGCTGTTTCAAGACTATGTAGATGTCTTCTTCCCACTTGTTCTCTAACTTGTGTTTGCCATCAAAAGCTACAGTCTTAACTAAAACTCTATCACCTACTATAATATTAGAAATTTTAGCATTGATATCATAATACTTCTTTTGATTAGCTCGTGCTTTGTTGGCTGCTTCTGAAACTGTCTCGGGCGATGATCTTGAAAATAATTATCATTAGAAGCATAATGTTTAGTTTCCAAGTCATTCACCTCTGCTTCCAATTTCTTAATTGTTGCTTGGTGCACATCACCTATCGGCTCTTTTCCAACCTGCTGCGCTTTACATGTAAACGAAGTAGCCTTGTGCTCCTGTACCATCTTTCTCAAATCGAATCTAAAAGAATCAAAATCTGTGTAAGCGTTTTTCATAAATGCACACACATCTTTCATATGCGAGTTCAATCCTGCAAATAATTGAGGACATAAAAACTTGTTACTGTCCGATGGTTTAACAACATTGTTCTCCACCGCATGCTGCATTGTATCTTCCAGGTTGGTAGCAAATGTGGCAACATCATCTTTACCCTTTGTCATACTGAAAATTTTGGCTAATATATCTGTGCCTTGATCAACAGATCCATAAGCTGACTCAGATTTCTTCTGTATTTCTGCAATGTTAGCATCTTGTCCTAAATTCCTTAAGATTTTCGCTGCATCTCCTTTGACTGACCTTCTAATTGCCTGTTTGATTGAATCAATAGAATGTTCTTTTCTGAAAGAAGACAATTCAATTCATATTTCCAGGTTTCATAAGTGGAAATGTCTGAAAAAGAAATTAATCTTGGTGGTTGCACATGCTTCTGTATAACCACTGATGGCGGAGAAATAACTGGTTTGACTTCGCCCACTGCACCTGATGCTACAGTTTCTTTCATCCAATTAGACAAGTCCTCTTTCGTGTCTGATTTTGGTTTCAAACGCAACTCCTTAAAAGCTTTAACCAAATTGGCTATTTCCTCTGCTGAAAATTCAGTCGACATTTCTAAACAATATCAAATGCATACAATATCAAAATAATACAAAATGACAAAGTCTAAATCATAATCTACAAAGCTGTAATTAAAATATCACATTAATAATCCACATATTCTATATCACAAAAGGGAGTTAATTCCAATTATCACTGTAAAGGGAAGTAATTCACTGTAAACTCACAATATAACAATAACTAATTACTGCTAACACACTGCTGGGCTGTTTAATCTATCTGTACTTCTGCAATGCTATCAACCGAATATAATCTAGCTGCAAAATGAATTTCAATAATTAAATCTCAATCATGTTCATCTTATCTCAGTGGAATATTAAACAAAATAAACAACAACCCTATTTCAACTATTTAGTAGACGATCTTTTACGCCGTCACTAATTCAACTATCATAGCTCTACCTTCTAAGCGTATACTATCTAATCTCCTAAATTTCCCAAAAATAATTGATTTAAACCAATAATTAACTAAGTAACCTCATAACTCTCATTGGACCGAACACAAAAAAAATGAATAATAAAAAAAAAAGTAAAGTCAAATTTCAAATAATTTTAATAAAAAAATAATAATTTCAAAACAAAAAAATAAATAATTAAAGAACAATTTCAAAATTATTTTTTAATAAAAAAGAAAATTCAAAGTATATCTCTATAACGTAAACTTTGCTATTAAATTTACAGAGTGAAAACTAAAGAACAGAACTATCCCTTAATAAATAATCTGATTTAACGTTTCTAATAATCTGGATGACAGCTGCAAAACACAAGTCTACAATTCGATCAACCTGCAAATATGTTAACACATTTTTTCACTCACACAAATACTTGACTCGCTCAGGAACTTATCACTATGTTGATACACCACATCTATATACAGTATTTGTCCAGGTAATTTCCAGGTAATTAGTGTCAGGTGAGATGTAGGTCAGTTCCTCCATTGTATATGCGTTCCGAATCACTGCTCTGCACGCTGTCTACTCACTGGTCACTCACTGCTGCAAGTGCATGGTCACTGTACATAGCTACACTAAAGTTACACACTGTTGGTCACACACACTGTTGGTCACTTCACTTTCCTCAAATGGAAATTAATAAAATAGTACCTTCTCATCACACGAAACACTTGTATAATCGGCTCCTTCGGCTACAACATCTGATCTTCTTTATGTAGAGGTATAGGGTTCTTCCTTTTGCTGGGCGCCATTATGTAATAGGGGCTTGTAGGGACCCGTAGTTACAGACAAAAACACTTCTTCGTGTTTCCACATTTATCTCATAAATCAATCGATAACCACTGAAATATATTAAAAATACAATAAATATATGCATTCAACAATACATCATATTACTTTCTCACTTAACATCAATAGAATTAATACTTTCTCCCACAACACAATTTACACTCTATTCTCCAATATGTACTTTATATTACTTATTTAACTGGCTTTACAAGTGTTCAATTTGAATTATACAATTTGAGAAAACTCCATTTTAACATTCTAGATCTTTTCCCTTTAAATATTTTCTACCAACTGCCCAGAAGGTAGTTTCATGATTTAGGCGGTAAAATATACAACCAATAAAATTGAAGCATTATGAACTGGCCATTGTAATTGTCCAATCAAAATAATGTAACACTTCAATACACATATCAATATATTGGTCACTGTTAAAGGTATACTTCCATAATACAGTTAAAGGTATACTTCCTTCCATAAGGTTAAAGTTACACTTTCTACAATATAGTTAAAGGTACACTTCCTATACTATAGTTAAAGGTACTTATCGTAATGAACTTAACTATTTAAAAGAATATAAAACAATCACATCTTTAGTGAGAACTGACTACCACACTAGCATCTTTTAGGAATTGCCCATTGGGTACACACAGATAAAATCATTGGATTGGATTTCTTCAAACCAATGCACTGAGTGAATGCAACTTGCCATTTTGTACAGACGGTTCTTATTCAAGGTAAGATCAGGACAGATGGACTGAGGTGTTAAAATTAAAACAATTATCCCCATCTCTCATCTATTTGTGAATCATATTTAGTGTTATTGGCTAAATACTCAGGTCACAGCTTGCATATACAGTCATGTATTTAGTAATAAGTAATAACATAGAAGATATCAACATTTCTGGCAAGAAAAAAAAACAAATGTAAAAAAAGCAATTGGAACAATTATGTATGTATATAATTTATATGTATAGTTAACAATCTTTCAGTTAACTTATATCACGGCAGTGTCTACTTGAAGCAGTGAGGTAAATGAACAGTTTGGCAGTTTAGTTTCTTTCAAGCCAGTCTAAAACGTTTTAATCTAAATATATACTTGAATTCATTCTTATTAAAAATCGTCTTGAACACATGTTTGCCTGTTTTAATCTGCCCCCTCAGTATGAACAATATGGTAAATGCAATTTGTCCCTTTCAAATTGTACATTGCATATAATGATTTATCCATTCTGCTTATTATTATTGAGGCCCCACCAGGAGTGGGGAAGAGGTCCATCTTCCTTTGTTCCCAGAAAATATGAGTCAGTTTTCCCTTGTTCCCCACTAATATTTTGCTTTGTTCCCAAACATTATTTTTCCAATGTTCCATTGTTCTCTAAAAGTATTTCTAATGTTTAAAATATTTGCTAATGTTCCCCAAAATTCATTCTGGCCTACAGTAATTCTCGGCTGATAATTAAATAAATCATATAACGCCCTGAGTAATTATAGTTGCATCTTATACAACACTGTCATCACAAAAATATTGTTTGAAATGTTAAAAATATTGTTTGAAATGTGATTTTTTTTAAATATTAAAACTAGATCATGTTCCCTTGTTCCCTAAAAATATGTGTCAATGTTCTCTTGTTCCCTGAAAATAACAGCCATTGTTTGTTCACCAAATATAAATGACCATTTTCCCCCAAAACCCTGAGAGGACCTCAGTATTGAGTTGCTTTCAATTTGACAAGTTATTTGTATTTTTTTATCTGTTTAAAATTTACTTTCACATTGTCTGTGCTCGCCTCAAGGTTTTACCTTAGTTCATAGCGAGCACAGCTAGCGAGAAGTGCCGAAGGCACTTCGAGCGCAAGCGAACTTTACGGTAACGGGAGAAAAAAAAAAAAGAAAAAAAAAAAAAAGAAAAAAAAAAGGATAATTGCTAATCTATGCATCTCGATTTTGATGGTAAATCGTCGTTGTCACGCTTTAAGCATTTCTAACGCAGACACCGGCTTCCACTATAGGAGATTTAGTTTCGAAATTCTGATTGGTTTTCTTTAAAACAGTTTTCTGTGCAACGTTTCCATTATGACTGGTTAGAGTAGAGTTTCAGAAATAATTTGAAAGTCTCTCCGACTCCTTCACAAAGTCCTATAGAATATGTGCAGCAGAATATTTAAAGAGTTCAAATGCGAAGCTAAGGCTTTCTAGAAAATATGTGGTTTCCGTGGGAAATTTCAAAATGACAACAAATGCAGGTATATGCTGAACATGTCAACAATTGCAGAGCGCACAATGATTAAACAACCCTCGCAGCATATGTGAGTTATTCATTTAGTATGTTTTTTTATTTGTAAACACTCGGTATGAAGGTTAAATTGTCTTGGCCGGAAACTTTCCACATTATGCAAATTAGCGCGTGACGGTGTTTATTGACATTATTTGCAGACGACTAGTGATGACGCAGGTAATTTCTGGAAGACTCGAATTGCTTTTACTATGTACCAGGGCTTTATATACATATAAAGCCCTGTATGTACTAACACGTTTGTGAGTTGATGTTGAACTAGTTTAAATGATTAATTATGGACAAATCGATTATAATTGCTTTGACTTCGTACGATTCTACGAACACTTTTGTGAGTTTATGCAAGGACAAATCCTTGGTAACAATGGTTTATGTTGATTAATTATTTATGGACAAACCACCCTCAACGCGAACGGAAAGCGTTTCTTCAGACTTCCCCCTTAGAATAATCTACAACCCCCCCCCCCCCCCCCCCCACCCTCATCCCACCCTGAAAAAACTGAGGAGGTTTCCTCAGAGAGACCTCACTGTCCTGGAAATTCTCAGACTACAATCCACCCCACTCCCCAGCCAGCATGGCAATATCGGATAGATTTAAGTAATTGGTCGGAATGTCGGCCCGATATCTATCCGTTATCTGTCATAGACATCGGGCTGTTATGCAGACTGCCACTCTGTTACCGATATCTATCCAATACCAGTGACAGAGCGGCAAGGCCCGATGTCTATCCATTACCTGTATAATATAGGAAACATATTGATCCAACATCGGTCCGATATAGGCTTGCTGACTGGGTTTGTGTGTTCTTTTTATGATTTGCTGAAAAGATATTGATCAGATGTCGGCTAAATGTTGGATATGCCGACGTAGAGACGATTAATTCAATATTTTCCAATTTTTGAATTTTTTGTTTGTATGGCATTCTTAATTGATTGTTCAATACATTAAAGAGGATGTTGCAGTATTCTGGAACTAGTTTCATTTACAAGGGCTTTAAAAAACGTGGAAAAGCTGAAAAAAATATCAAAATATCTTAAAAAAATATATGAGATATGACCTTTTGAAAATGTGCATAAAGACTCTAATGTAGGCAGCCATCTTTGAATGATGACGTCATCGCGACTTTTTCCATGTATGGAAAATAGATAGTGTTTAAAGCAAATAAATATATTAAATTATAAATAAAAAGTAAATATTTATTATACTGTAAATGCTTGTTTTACGATTTACATGAATTTGCAGTTATATTCTTTGTTTTAAATGATATTTAGCAATATGCAATAAATGGTAAAAAGGCGTGATGACGTCATCAATCCAAGATGGCTGCCTCCGTTTGAGAATATTTGCAAGTTTTTAAAAGATTGTATCTCCTGTATTTGTTATGATATTTTGATAATTCCTTTAGCTTTTTCCATTGTTTTTAACGCCCTTTTAAATGAGTCTAGGTCCAGAATAGTGCAACAACCCCTTTAATCTGAATGAATATAGCACATTTCTTCTGATGTCTATTATTATATCTTGGGCCAACGTCAGGCCGGCGTAGTTTGTATCAGTTGATACCATATATCAGGCCGCTGTCGGTCCGATATAACACACCATAAATCCATAAAGGGCGGTAATGACATGTCATTTTGAATATTGTATATTTGTTGTTAATGTGAACAGATATTTCTCGCAACTGTCATTTTTTACATTGCAAAATGATGCTAACTACATTCACAAGAGTTTTATTTATTGCTAATGAATATTTTTCCAGTCAAGCTAATTGAGGAAAGCTCCTACAAAAAGATATATATAAGGTAGTCAGTATTCATTAAATTGATTTGATAAAAAAAATTGGACGGAGTTAAACGCCCGATAACCTTGTATGTTGCAAAACACATACATTTATTTTGGATTGGTAATCCGATGCTCTAGCTACATACTGTGCTAGCTGGTTGGTGACAATAGAACAAATTCGATGTTTATCTGTCATATGGGCACAGATGGATAGTAAACTAAAAGGTTGTCTGACCGATGATGGATAGTAAACTAAAACGATATTTAACCGATATTTGACCGATGTGTAGCCGACAGGACCGTCGATCTGCCGCTATTGCGTCCGGTAACCGAACGCATTCCCCCTCCAAAAAGTATGTTTTTTTCCCCCCATTTGAGACTCAAAATTCCCCCCTGAAACCAAAAAAATAAATAAAAAAAAACTTCTGGTACGTAAAATATTGAGTACGAACTGTATTCAATACAAAGAAAACATGTAGACTATAATTCCCCCACCCAAGGGTATGGGTCGTAGTCCCCCAAAACAGATCGACGGCCCTGCGCCGATCTCAGACCGATATCGTTTGCGATACTGGTCCTATAAAAAAAATATGGGGCCGATGAAGGCTAGATATAGGATTGCTGGCTGGGTCCTCACCCCCTAGATTTGTTCATTTAAAAATACCTCCCCCACCCCCCACACACTCACACACACACCGACCGACCTACAAAACACACACACACGTGTGTGTACGTGTGTACCATGGTGTGGTATTCCAGTGTGGCAGCACTATAGACTGTAGATAGATACATTACACTAAACACAATCGTAAGTCCAGATTCTATTGTGCCCATACAGGTGGGTGTCCTATCGTTTAAAATATGGTGGATGGTCTGGTTCTCATTTATTTGACTCAGATAGTGATTTGTAAGTCATATCTGTGGTATGGTAAAATGACCTCATTATAGAACTTAAAAACCGGAATTGTTTGTATTTGTTTTATGACAATTATGGACCAGTGGTACGATTCACCGGAACAACAGACTAGAACAGAGATGAAACACCAGGATGTACTGGAACTGCTTCTTCAGTGAAAAGCAAAAATGAGATTTACACTACAGAAGGGCTTCATCACACTGAACATCTTCAAGAAAAGAGTCATCTATCCTTTGTTTATATTTAAATGGTTGTCTGTGACTGATAGTTGCATTATTCTGTCAGGCATTTACAACCAGCATTGGATGGTGACCATAGCATCTTTTAGGAGTGGGCCCATTGGGTCAGTCACACACACATTGGATTTCTTCAAACCCATACACTGAAGTGAATGCAACTTGCCAACTTGTACAGACGGTTCTTATTCAAGGTAAGATCAGGACAGATGGACTGTGGTGTTAAAATTAAAACAATTATCCCTATCTCTCATCTATTTGTGAATCATATTTACTGTTATCGGCTAAATACACAGGTCACAGTTTGCATATATTTAGTAATAAATAATAACAGAAAATATCAACATTTCTGGCAAAAAGAAAAAAAATGTAAAAAAGCAATTGGAACAATGTATGTATATGTATAAAGTTAACAATCTTTCAGTTTAGTTATATCACGACAGTGTATACTTGAAGCAGTGAGGTAAATGCTGAATTTGGCAGTTTAGTTTCTTTCAAGCTAGTCTAAAACGTTTTTATCTAAATATACTGAGTTGCAAAAGAAAGTGTATACAGCTCAGTTGTGAAAGAAAGTGTGCAATGAGTTTTTTTTAATGATTTATTCATTCTTCTTATTACTATTGAGGCCCCCAGGAGGATGGAAGGGGTACATCTTCCTTTGTTCCCTGAAAATATGAGTCAGTGTTCCCTTGTTCCCCACAACTATTTTGCTTTGTTCCATAAAAATATTTGTCCTGTCCAATGTTCCCCTGTTCTCTAAAAGTATTTTTAATGTTTAAAAGATTTGCTAATGTTCCCCAAAATTCATACTGGCCTACAGTACACTGTCATCACAAAAATATTGTTTGAAATGTTAACTTTTTGTGATTTTTTTTTTAATATTAAAACTATATGTTAGAATTTTATTTCCTGTAAAGTCATGTTCCATTGTTCCCTAACCTAAAAATGTGTGTCGATTTTCTCTTTTCCACTGAAAATAACAGCCATTGTTAACAGCCATTGTTCCCTTGTTCACCAAATACAAATGGCCATTTCCCCCAAAACCCCTGAAAGGACCTCATTATTGTGTTGCTTTCAATTGTATTGTTCTTTCATTGAGTTTTATCAGTTTAAAATTTACTTTCACATTTTCTGTGCTCGCCTCAAGGTTTTACCTTAGTTCATATTATTAAATTATGAGTTGGTAACGGTTCCCGAATTACTATGTATACTTTCCTCTCTTTCGGGCGGCTCTCGAAATACCTTAAACCAGCCCTGCCACAAAAATAATTATTATTCATGCAGTGAAATGTTGTTCTGACGCGTGTGAGAATCTCATGCGGAATGCCGCTTGAAATAAGATAGAAAGTGAGGGCCAAAATTTAGCTCACTGAAAGAAAGAAAGAAAAAAAGAGAAAGGTTTTGTATCAAAGACATACTCCAGCTCAGAAAATGGTCAAAGTTCACGTCGAATATTGGTAATTTTATTTAATTGTCAGGGGCGTAGCTAGGCCTTTTTGGAGGATACGCCCGTATATTGGGGTCCAAGGGGCGGTTGGTGGGGGTCCGGGGGCTTGGCCCCACGGAAGCCCTAAGCGTCCGCACGTTGCTTTTGACGATTTTGGGCTGAAAATGATGGCTTTTATTGATTGATAAATAAATTATATAGTTGCGAAAAACGAATATCTCAGATTGAAATTTCCATTTTATGGCATCTGTTTTGATAACTTTGATATTTATATGTTTATACATTTCTAATGATGGGTCTCACCCTTAGTCAGGCTTCAGTTTTTATTGCATTTTTGGGGCACTATGTTTTCTCATTTTTTTCCAAGAGGCGTACGCCTGGGCGTATGCCTGGCTACGCGCCTGATTGTGTTCCTTATACGACAAATGACTGAATCGTATGATTAGCCAGAATCTTTTTTTTTTTCAAAACGCTATCTTCACTTCTTCTCCTTCATATCGTGTCTTGTGCCGGGTTCCTCTGGAACATACTCGCGCAGGTGTAGAACTATGTACATGTGGTGAAAGTTCCAAGTGCAGTTAAAACATCTCTGGGGACTACGCAATCCCCTAACCAATCCCTGCACGGAAGGCATCGATGGATTGGGCATTGATTAGGCTGGATCAGTGCATGGCAGGGAGTTCCAATTCCTGATGGGAAGAAGGAGTCCTTGTACGCATTGACTCAGGTGAAGGGTTGAGGAATCTGCTTGAGTGTTCTCTAGAGTAAGCACCTGTCGGATGGAGGTATGGTGATTCTGGGATTTCAACAAGCTGGTGTACAATCCGGTACATCATGACGGCTTTTATTTGTTGTCGTCAAGACTTAAAGCTCTTCCCATCCCAAATGTTGAAGCATGGTGGTGACTGCTGGTTCGCCAACAATCACCGGTGGTAAAACGAGCTGCCCTGCATTGTACTGCTTCAAGCTAGGCAATGTTTGATTCGGTAGATGGTACCAAACAGTCGACGCATACTCCAGCTGCGGACGTACAAGTGATTTGTAGCACACTGATTTTACTTGTTTGGGTTGACGGGCATTTGTTGATTTACATACATAGTTTATATTACACCTTATCATCCCTTATTTTTTAATAGTTTTATATTTTTATATTTACACTAATTTTTAAATAATACTTTTTTTTTCATCATTTTTTGCGCACAATATGACCTATTTATGTGTTGACATGCCGTAAAACACCATTCATTCATTACTTGTTTGGGGCATATATGGACAGGTTTCCTTCTTGACACATCCAACTCGCCCCTTTGTTTTCACCTGTTTCTTTTCTGATGCTATCCGGGGTGTATCATTTCTTGTTCTCTGAAAATTTGAATAGTCTAGCTGCGCTGTCCTCTGACAGCTCTTGTTGCTGTTCTGTGCGTACATTTTGCTCAGCGATCGGGTCAGATATATATATATATATATTTGTGGTGGAGGCAGGCCACCCACTTTCCTGGGTAAAACCAGTACTGTACACCACCTGCCATCCGTAAGAATCGTAATTTGCAAGTCGAGCCCCCAGTGGGATTCCAACCCGCAGTGGTGAGAGGCGAGACGGTTTACAACGCATCATCGTTAACCACTCGGTCATGTTGACTCTTGACAGATGTGCGTAAATCTTCATTTCTGCAGCATTTGCTTATCTAACTATGCCCTACTGACTAGGAAATTCTTCATCAAATGAATTATTGAAATTTGCGGATTGAATGAAGGTTTTCACAGAATTATTACACTACATGCTCATGCGACCGAAACCGAGTGAATAGTTTATCGTCATTTTATACCAATGTTTTAAGCTATACTATTACAATTTATTTTTAAACAGCAACTGGAAGCTAATGGCTACTTTTTTTTTTTTTTATAAACCTTCATTCAGTCCACGTAAGGGTTGGGTAGGGCCCCTTAACCCGTTACATACATATAAAGCACTGTTATTTCTGTTTGGACATTGTAAACCCTGATCAGCCTGCGAGTAAGTAAGTTACTCGCAGGCTGGTCTGGGTGGACGCTAAGGCTGTTATAGTCATGCTTAGGATTAAAGGGACACTGTCCGTAAGTAAAGCATAGTTGAGCATAGGCAAATAACTGTCTGATTTTTAACTCTACTGATCAGAGACAGCAGAGCTTATGCCGTGGTGCGGTCTCCGTCATCCGTCGGTAAACTTTTTTGTATCGACTATTCCTCTGAAACTACTAAATGGATTTTCATGAAACTTTACAGAAATGTTGCCCATGAAGTCTAGTTGATCCTAGCAAAAATTCATATTGATGTGAAATCCAAGATGGCCGCCACAGCTAAAAATAGATTTTTAAAAAACAAGTTTGTAGTGAGTACTTCTTGAAAACTATAAGTGGTATTGATATGGGACTTTTTCTAAAATGATCAGTATGGAATGGTGTTGATCCTTGTCAAAAATATTTTTGATGTGACGTTAAACATGGCCGCCAGCGACCATCTATGTTTACATAGAGTTATATAATGAAAACTTGTAGCGACTACTCTTCTGAAACTACTTGACGGATTTTCATGAAACTTCACAGGAATGTTGCTCTTGATGTCTAATTGATCCTAGCAAAATTTCAGATCGGCCAGGATTTCAAGATGGCCGCCACAGCTAACAATAGATTTTTAAAAAATAAGTTTGTAGCGAATACTTATTGAAAACTATAAGTGATATTGATATGCGTCTTTTCCTAAAATGATCAGTATGACATGATGTTGATCCTTGTCGAAATTTATTTTGATTCGACGTCAAACATGGCTGCCAGCGGCCATCTTTGTTAACATAGAGTTATTTAATAAAAACTTGTAGCGATTACTCCTCTGAAACTACTGAAACTTCACAGGAATGTTTCTCTTGATGTCTAATTGATCCTAGCAAAATTTCAGGTTGGCCGGAAATAAAAGATGGCCACCACGGCTAAAAATAGATTTTCAAAAAACAAGTTTGTAGCGACTTCTTGAAAACTATAAGTGATATTGATATGGGACTTTTTCTAAAATGATCAGCATGACATGATGTTGGTCCTTGTCGAAAATCGTTTTGATTCGATGTTAAACATGGCTGTCAGCGGCCATCTTTGTTTACATAGAGTTATGTACTAAAACTTGTAGCGACTACTGCTCTGTAACTACTCGACAGATTTTCATGAAATTTCACAGGAATGTTGCTCTTGGTGTCTAATTGATCCTAGCAAAATTTCAGGTCGGCGGGAAATTAAAGATGGCCACCAAGGCTGAAAATAGATTTTCAAAATACAAGTTTGTAGCGACTACTTCTTGAAAACTATAAGTGATATTGATATGGGACTTTTTCTAAAATAATCAGTATGACATGATGTTGATCCTTGTCAAAAATTATTTTGATTTGACGTTAAACATGGCCGCCAGCGGCCATCTTTGTTTACATAGAGTTATATATTGAAAACTTGTAACGACTACTCCTCTGAAACTACCTGACGGATTGTCATGAAATTTCGCAAGAATGCTGATCTAGCTATCAATAACCTATCAGTAGAGCTTCAAGGTCATTGACCTCTTGTTATTAATAACTGACTGTCTGATTTTTATTCCGTGAAATGTATGTGAAAACATGAGCAATTAGACTCAAATAAGTATGAATAAATAAATTTGTTAATTAGGCCGACCATAAAAATATTTTTGTTTGCTGTTTCCCTACCTACCCACCAAAAAGGGCCCTACCCAAAACTTTTTATAGCAATTCTTTAACAATTTTTTTTGTTTACTCTTTTAGTATATTTTTCTTTAATTTCTGATGTAACTGTTTTTTTACTGTCTTCGGCAAAAACAAAAAAATCACCTACCTACCAACCCACTTAATATAAAATCCTGGGTCGAGAAACAGCAAACAAATATATTTTTAAGGATGGCGTTATAATTTATTTATTTTTTTTATTAGGCCAAATAAAATTATACCTGTGTTTACTGTAACATTGCTGAAAAAAATCGGGTAGGTAGGTAGGCATTTTATTTTTATTTTATTTTTTTTTTTTTTTTTTTGGCGAAGTTAATTTAAGGTGGCGATGAGCTTTGATGAATGGGAAAATGTGGTATTTTAAAAACTACAATAGATAACAAATGAAATTGTGTATGTGTTATTGTTTCCCAAAAGGCATGGCAACAACTGGCTCTTTTCCCAATCACTTGCAATTATTGCAAAGGGGTAAAACCGTTTAATTTTATTTTTTTGCAAGTCCGGAAGAGGATCAGTTCCAACAGCAGGACAATGAGCACATGAGTCGGCCTTGATCGCGTGAAAATAATTATTTAAAAAAAAAAAAAAAAAAAAAAAAAAAAAAAAAAAATTCAAATCAATAAAAAAAAAAGGAGTCGGAGGGGTTTTTTAGCGGGTCGGTCGGGTTACAGTAAACTCAGGTATAATTTATTTGGCCTTAATTGTAAACATGTGGGACCGTTTTATTTACATTTGTCTGCTCACATGGTATCCATTAGGCCAAATAAAATTATATGTGTGGTTCCTATTACATGCTAATAAAAAACAGGGTAGGTAGACCGTATTTTGGTGGCAAAGAGACATTTTTGAGAATTTTCCACATTTTTAAAGAACTCGAAAACCCATTATACAAAGTCAGTCATACGAATTGAATGTTGTTTAACGGCTCATCAACACAGCATAGGTTATTTAGAGCCGCCCCAGAGAGAGGGGAAGGATACATAGGAATCCGGGAACCTGCCCTACTCTTATTATCGAATAGATTCCTATGGTTCTTTAACGTGCTCGGAGGATAGACCGATACACGGGACCGCCAGGTTTACGTCCCCATCCGACGGACGAGGCTAAGGTAAAGTGTCTTGCCCAAGAACACACCGACGGAACTCAGTGGCACCACGGAGGATTGAACCCGGGGCCTCTGGTTACAAATGGTGGATGCTCTTACATGTACATTCCTACTACATGTACATGAGAATGATTATACATCATGTATATTTTTAATGTCTGTAATTTAAAATAGCAGGCCCAACAGGCCACCAATCTTTAGGAAAGTGGTGGTCCTTCCAAAATTCAGGTGGTCTCTGGCCAGCAGACGTGCGTTAGTGTCGAAATAGCTCTAAATAACCTATATTATGTTGAGTTGTTAAACAACTTACAATTTCTGTATATGCATTTATGTTGTTCATGTATATTTTCAGTTCTGGATGAGGGTTCCACCCGAAGTTTCAGGCGCTACAGGATGACATCCTGGCGGAGCTTCCTGAAACTGAGGTCATTGGTGAAGTAGGTCGTAGCTGTAAGTTTGTTGTTTTAAACTTTGAATAGTCACTAAAAAAGTAGGTCTTCCGTCCTCCATTATTAAAATAGTTTTTGGACATTACCAGGTTGTTAATATCATTGAAAGCTCTGACAAGTTCCAAAACCAGCCAGATCGGACCAGAAACACCCGAGTTGTGGGCCTTGATTTAGTTAAAAAGGCTATATTTTGTCTCGTTGAGATGATAAGAGTCTTCATTTTTATCAGATCTTTACCAGACTTTAACAGATTGTTAATATCAATGAAAGCTCAGACTAGTTCAAAAACCAGCTATATCGAACCAGGAACACCATAGTTATATGCCCTTGAGTTATTGAAAAATATTCAGGAGTCTAATGACCATTTTGTAATCTTTTCTGATACCCTTTCATCCCTTAAATCACTGGGTAATATGAAACATGATAACCCAGTTGTGCTTCAACTTTTGGAAAAGGACAATTATCTTATAGTTGATAATGTTATTATTTTCTGCTGGCTTCCAAGCCATGTGGGAATACGTGGTAATGATAGAGCTGATAGAGCTGATAGTGCAGCATTCGGTTTACATATATCTAATGCCTAATTACCTTATACTGATTTTAAAAGTTGTATTACCACATATATTCATAACTCTTGGCAAGCCACTTGGGATTTGTCAGTTAACAATAAAACTGTTACGCGGAGAATGGCGTTCTTCTAGTAGACCCATTCGTTGAGAGGAAGTTGTCCTAGTCCGGTGCAGGATAGGGCATACCCGCTATACTCATTCATATTCATTACAAGGTGAGCAATTAGGCCAAACAGACTTATATGTCTGGTTCAGGTTACAGAGTCAAAAAATTAGGGTAGGTAGGCATTTTTTAATATTTTTTTTGAAAAGCCTTTATTATGAAACTATATATCCTGTAATAACTGTCACATTAAAGGCGAGTATCATGTATGTCCATCTATTATTTGTTTTTCACTTTTAGGATGCAATTCTTTTGATGTAGAATACCCTTATTGCTTTCTCACGCTGCTTAATGGTGTATAATAACTGCATTATTTAAATGATGCAATGGGGTAGATAATCTTTACTGGCTGGTGGGTGTTCCGTTCCCAACACCTCATGAAATCGCCAGCTGTGTGGTATAGTGGCCATGTAATTCTGCTCGGCCTTCAGATGACGACATTTGTCAATCGTGATAGCCAAAGTACTCGCCATGTTACATGTCTTACCCCACCACCTTCTGAATGACCTTGCAGTGACCCAGACGCTTGCCGGAAAAGCGAGACAACTCTTACTGTACTTCTTCTTCTTCCGGTTAATCTTCATTCCTGACTGTGTCGCTGAGGATAGCGCAGTGAAGTTTAACCGGTATATATACAAGATAAAAACGGTTATTTTTTGCACATTGCACATTCATACTTATTCAACTTCATACTTTTGAAATTTTGGGGGAAAAGTTTAGACACGCTTGAAAAAATTAGGGTCGGTCGGGTAACCTGCCTGAACCAGACATAATTGTGCATGGCCTTACCAGAATGTATACCCTGCTTTGCACTGTTAATAACGGTCAAACACATCTTGTTGGAATGTGTAGACTTTGATCCTATGCGTCAGAGATACTACAATGTTAATACTATGAAAGAGTTATTTGAAACTATAGATTTTAGTCTTGTTTTAGATTTCCTGAAAGAAATCAGCCTATATAAATCATTATAATATGTTAAATCTTATGTATATTTACTTATTTATTGCCGTTGACGGCATTTGTTGATTTAAATATAGTTTATATTACTACCATATCATCCCTTATTTGTAAATAGTTTTATTTTTATATATTTACATTAATTTTTAATTCATTTCTTCATCTTTCTTCAGTTTTTGCGCTCAATATGACCTATTTAGAAGTGCTGAAGAGCCGTAAAACACCATTCATTCATTATTGAAAAATGCCTTTTTCAGCCTTGTGAACACTTTTATCGCCTTCATTTTGTATTCATTTTGTATTCAATCTTTCTCAAACTTGACCAGATTGTTGATATCAATGAAAGCTCAAGACAGGTTTAAAAACCAGCCTGATCAAGCCAGTAACACTGGAGTTGTGGCCCTTTTTAGCTCTGCTGATCTTTGATCAGTAGAGCTGCCGTAGTGTCCGTCCGTCAGTACACCCATCCGTCTGTAAACTTTTTTTTTGTAGCGACTACACCTCTGAACCTACTGGATGGATTTTCATGAAACTTTACAGAAATGTTGCCCATGAAGTCTAGTTGATCCTACCAAAAATTCACATTTATGTGAAATCCAAGATGACCGCAACAGCTAAAAATAGATTTTTAAAAAACAAGTTTGTAGCAACTATTTCTTGAAAACTATGTGATATTGGATTTTTTCTAAAATGATCAGCATGACATGGTATTGGTCCTTCTTGAAATGAATCTTTATGTGAGGAAGCTATCCAGCTGGCTTGCGGAACGTCGGTGGTTCTACCCAGGTGCCCGCCCGTGCACGAAAATTGCTCGGAGGGGCACCTTGGGTCTTCCTCCACCAGTGGAAGCTGGAAAGTCGCCATATGACCTTAGCTGTTGGTGCGACTATAAAATCCAATTCAATTCAATCTAAAATGATCAGCATGACATGGTATTGGTCCTTTTTGAAAATCATTTTAAATCAACGTTGAACATGGCTGCCATCTTTGTTTACTAGAACTACTCCTCTGAAACAACGTGACGGATTTTCATGAAACTTCACAGGAATGTTGCTCTTGATGTCTAATTGATCCTAGCAAAATTTCCCGGTCAGTCGAAAATTCAAGATGGCCGCCACGGCTAAAAATATATTTTAAAACATGTTTATAGCAACTACTTCATAAAAAATATAAGTGATACTGATATGGGACTTTTTCTAGAACAATCAGCATGACACAATGTTGGTTCTTTTTGAAAATTCTTTTGTTTGACGTTAAACATGGCTGCCAGCGGCCATCTTTGTTTACATAGAGTTATATAGTAAAAACTTGTAGCGACTTAGGGCTTTTTTCCCTTCATAAACAGGGCATATATTCTTCCCTTATCAAAATGGACTACTTTTTGTCCCTCTTTGGCTGAGAAAATTCCTCTAAAAAAAACCCAAAAAAACACTTGTTTTTTGGCTTTTTGCCTAACATTATTGCCCCCTCTAACTTTCTCAGCATAATTATGTTTGGGATACATTTACAGAAGACAGTTTATCTTAAATGTTCCTCTTAGCATATTTGCACACCTAAATCTTCAATTTCGGCCTAATACACTGTTCTCGATATTGCATTATTTCCCCTTTAACTCGAAAATCACGTTTTTTTCCCCCTATTGATGGCCCTGGGCCTCTTTCCCCTATTTTCGAAAAAAAAGCTCTGCGACTACTCCTTTGAAACTTCACAGGAATGCTGATCTAGCTATCAAAACCTATCAGTAGAGCTTCAAGGTCATTGACCTTTTGTTTTACAAATCCTGTTGATCGAGCATGAATTATCTAACCCAGCAGTTAAATAATCCATTTATTTCATTTAAATTAGTTTGTGTATGATTTTGAATGTTCAAATATTGTACTGAAAAACATATTTAATCCTCTTTTTTGTATTTACAGTGTCATTTGAAGTCAGTATCAATGGCCAGCTTGTTTTCTCCAAGTTAAAGCTGGGTGGATTTCCTAAATCCGAAGATGTAAGTGTCCTGTGTCATTTCTGTTTGTTTCATTATACGGGTATATTATACCTGTTCATCCGTGGCTGAGTGGTTAGTCAGACTTGAAATCACTTGCCCCTCGCCACTGTGGGTTCGATCCCTCATGGGCCTAGGAATCTTTATGTGAGGAAGCTATCCAGCTGGCTTGCGGCACGTTGTTGGTTCTACCCAGGTGCTCGCTAATACACGAAAATTGTCCAGAGGGGCTCCTGGGGTCTTACGTGGAAGCTGGAAAGTTGCCATATGTCCTTAGCTGTTGCTGCGACTATGAAATCCAATTCAGATTAATTATACCTGTTCACAGTTTAACAGAATATATCTTTATTTCGCTAGGGCATACTTATGTAAACGGTCATGTCATCGTTGAATTTAACCCTTTCGCTGCCAAATTTCAAATGTCGTCTGCTAGAATTTGAATTTAAACCTTCCGGTAATATTTTATATAAAATGTATTTTGGGAAACATTCTTATTGAGTGGGGAACATTGTAACCCCGATCAGCCTGCACATAGTGAGCATGTTGATCTGGGCCTACACTGGTCGTAAAATCAATGTGTTTGACTTTGGCAGCGAATGGGTTAAAATACACTGTAATGTTGTTCAGTTTTTCTCGAAATTTTAAAATTAAGCATCTTGATTTATTAAACAAGTATCCTTTTACCTTTAAAACTGCTAGCAATATAATTAACTAACATTTTGAGTTTCAATTCTACCAGAAATGTTTGTTTGAATTATATTATTTATGAAATAATTTTTATAATCAGTAGTTAGTATTAAATATGCAAACACAATATTCAATCATAATATGCTATGAACTATTCAAATAATGATTTCAACAATGCAAGTTATGTATAAAAACCAAACCGGACGCCAGGAGTTTTAATCTAATCAAGATTGCCGTTTGTTCCTTTAACCTTCCTGCATGCTTTCCAATACGACCTTTACTATCCAGCCTAATCGCTTTGAATTCTGAATATTTTGCCATCCGTTTCATTTTTAAACGCCCGTCTTGACGGTACTTATTATGTGATCACACACGATGGGCGGGCGTCCGGCAATGCAGTGTCCGCTCCATAACTGGAGTAGTTTAAATCGAATCTTGATCTTGCATACATAAAAAATGTGGAGATATCTTAAAAATGCATTTTAAACCTCATGAAAAGAAACCGAAACTCAAATTAAAATTGACTTTTATGTTAAATAATTTATTGGGCTTGTAAATTTTGAGCAGGGCTAGTGGTTTTACCCAACTACTGGTAGACCGGTGGTCTAGTATTAAACTAAAAATGTTATTTTTTGCCCTGCAGATTCCCCAGAAGTGAATGAGAGAAGGCATGGAGTATATTTTATATTTTGATAATTGTATTGTTTCAGATTATCAAGGAAATTCAGCGAGTGATGTCCGGGGAGAAGGCACAAGAAATCACGGATTCGGTCAGTCCAGGCTGTACCATTCTCTAGACAGGCAGCTCAGGAAAGATAACTCATGAAACAGGAATGCTATGTCACTGTATGGGATTGTGTCCCTTTATTAATTCAGTATTAACTATGACAGCATTTCCAATAAAGTGGACTCGAAAGTACTAAATCTGTGTTCCTAGACATTGACAAGCACAAACGTATTAATCCATAACCCGCTACATATATATAATGGACTGTTCTTTCTTTGAATTAAGACCATTCCATTTATGTGACAAAGGAGTGTTTTAGGGAAAACGACTGATCAGCAGCCGGACAACGTAAACCCTGATCAGCCTGCGAGTTAAGAGATAAGGCTGTCTAGTCCATTGTTGTTGACTTTCACAATTCTGCTGGAAAGAAACTATTTGAAGCCTTGAAAAGTATTCTTTTAAGAACTTTAACAATTATGCGGATGACTGTTCATTAGGACACACGGCAATCTAAGCATCAAAATGAATAAATGGATTAATCCGCTTCTATCAGTTTGACTTTTAAGTCTGAATTTTTGAATTTAAGTATGCTTGCAAATAATTAAATACAAATCGAAACCAGACCTCAAGTCAGGCTACTGGCAAGTGTGTTTTCTCTAAACTAGACTTCATAGTACATGTATGCATATAAAAAAAATTATGGTCTCGTATAATAGCACCCCTCTTGAAAAATGGGGGAAGGGGAGCATTTATTAGCAGAGCCTTTAAACGGGATATATGATATATTGATTGTGTTTTAGAAATACCAGAATGTCCAGCGTTCCTTTTCATAAGTTATCGATAATTTCCAAAATGCAGTTTTCTAAACTGCCTGCAGCATTCCATTTATCGCGTGAATAAATGAAGAAATATGGCTTAAATTCATGTGCCGTGTTTCGGAAGAGTTTTCATCGGCGTTATTTGAAATGTTGCAAACGGTTGTGAAATGCGTGTTGGAAATTATGTTTGTTTTTATACAAATGTTGACCTTTTTATTGTATGTGATAACAAACTTTTAATTTGTTGTCTACTCTCTGGATTAAATTATTCTATTAAATTGTCTTTATTTTTAAAACAATTTGTTTACGTGTTACACAAAATTAATTCATCTCCATTGTTCATGCTCATTAAAGGTCTTCATCATGACCCCTGCATTGTTTCAGGTGCCATCTCGCTCATATCACTAGAGCAGTGGCAGAAAAACTATAACGTGGCTCCAGCGTAAATGGAGTGTCTACAATAGAATTTGCAGCAACTCTGCAATTGTGCAGGTGAGAAGGTTCAAGGCCCATTCTCCATATTTTATCTCGATGTACATGGAGGAAGAGCCTGGCATGTTCATTCCTCTTAGGCGCCATATAACCTTTCATGTGTTGGTGCGCCTTAAAACCCCAATTCAATTTATCCCCAAGATCTGAACCACATCTCAAGTGGTTCATATTAAAATGTTAAAATCTGAATTGAACTGAGTTTTACGGTGCACCGACACATGAATGGTTATATGGCATCTAGCAGGAATGAACCTGCCAGGCTCAACCTCCATTTACATCAAGATAAAATATGGAGAAAGGGCCCAGAACCTTCCAACTTGCAGAACTGCAGAATTGCTGCAAATTCTAGAGTTTCCACGTTTGCATACGCGGTGTCATGATGAAGACCTTGATTGATTGAATTTGATTTTATAGTCGCACCAACAGCTAAGATCATAGGGCGACTTTCCAGCTTCCACTAGTGGAGGAAGACCCCAGGTGCCCCTCCGGGCAATTTTCGTGCACGGGCGGGCACCTGGGTAGAACCACCGACGTTCCGCAAGCCAGCTGGATAGCTTCCTCACATAAAGATTCCTAGGCCCCTGAGGGATCGAACCTACAGCGGTGAGGGGCAAGTGATTTCTAGTCAGAGACGTTAACCACTCGGCCACGGACGCCCATGAAGACCTTGAATGAGCATGAAGACCTTGAATGAGCATGGTCAAAATGGTCAAAATGAACATGAAAGGTGTCTCCTACCACTCTGCCTCGAGCAGGATTTGCAGTTTTTGTATTCCTACCAGGCAAACCACCCGGGGCGTTAATGTCACTGGTCAGTCTGTAAAAAGTTCCACCCGACATTCGGTGTAAAGGGAATGTAGACATTTAAGTAAATAATTATTGAGAGTTCTGAAAATTTCCAAAAGGTGGAAGAGTTGTCAAAATTGGATGAGTAACAAAGAAGGCAAGACCCTTTGAATGCTGTTTCTTAAACGGATATGAGAGCCACCATTTTGGGAGCTATGAATTGAATTGAATTGAATTGGGTTTTAAGGCGCACCAACACATGAAAGGTTATATGGCGCCTTACAGGAAAGAACATACGTGACTCATCCTCCATGTACATCGAGATAAAATATGGAGAATGGGCCTAGAACCATCTCACCTGCAGAACTGCAGAGTTACTGCAAAATCTATTGTAGACACTCCATTTACGCTGGAGCCACGTCTATTGTTTGTCTGCCACTGCTCTAGTGATTTGAGCCAGATGGCACCTGAAACAATACAGGGGTCATGGTAAAGACCTTTAATGAACATGAATTTAGGGGGTTCTACCCCTCCAATCTGCAGTGACCCTATTCTTTGCCGCGGAACCACACAGGGTTTGGGAACTATGAATTACTACATATGATATACCGGTAATCCGGTATTGGTAAATATCATCTAAAACAAAATCAATGCAAATGAATGCAAAATCCTCTACTGGTCATATAATGCATTAATACATATTAGTTTACTGATTTTTCAGATTTTTTCTTACCTGTAAATCATTATCATCCGTTTGAACACCATTCAAACACACAAACAAACAAGAGATAGAGTGTTGTCAAAGCAAATTATAGCAATTTTTGGCAACTTTTCAAAGAAAAGGCGAATTATTCTACTTGCTTCTGCATCAGTTAACCTTTTACATCAAGCTCGCATCTCAGTAACCGCTTTAAGGAATTCAATGAAACTTTGCACATATATTCACTTTCATAGGAGGTACTCGTACAGACAAGTGCCATAACTCTTGTTACGCATTTTAACAGAATTATGCCCCTTTTTCATCTTAGTTGATGGAACACTACTGACTAACATAACTATTAACAGGAGGAGTAGGGGCTGATATGGCTGGTTTTCAATCTTATCTGAGCTTTTATCGTTTTGAACAAGTTTGGTTGGTAAAGATCAAACAAACAAGATCAGTAAACAGTATCTCTCTACTGGCAATATAGAGTCTGATGAGGAACACGACAACAACATGTGCAACTAGGCTTGGTACTGATCCTTCTTGCCAAGTTTTACTGAAATACAGTCAGGGGTTCAGGAAAAATTGTCTGGATAAAGTTTGTGTATATAAGGCCATAACTCATTCAACCAGAACACAGTTGAAATTCGGCCAGGAGTTCAGAAGAGACTAGTCTGGATAAAGTTTGTGTATCAAAACCTTTAAAGGGCTATAACTCTGCAAAAATCATTCAACCGGAACATGGCGATGACATGCACAACTGATCATCCCTGCAATGTAGGCCCCGTGTGGTTCTCGGGGACCGTTTGGTCACGGGGCAAAGAATAGGGCCACTGCAGATCCCTTTAGAGGGATAGGCAGAGGGGTAGAATCCCCCCAAATTCATGTTCATTTTGTCATTTTTTGTTCATGTTCATTAAAGGTCTTCATCATGATCCCTGCATTGTTTCAGGTGCTATCTCGCTCGCATCAAAAGAGCAGTGGCAGAAAAACAATAACGTGGCTCCAGCGTAATGGAGTTTCTACGATAGAATTTGCAGCAACTCTGCAGTTCAGGGTGAGAAGGTTCTAGGCCCATTTTCCATATTTTATCTAGATGTACATGGAAGATGAGCCTGGCATGTTCATGCCTTTTAGGCACCATATAACCTTTTCATGTGTTGGTGCGCCTTAAAACCCCAATTCAATTCACTAATATCAGGCCAGGGGTTCCGTAGAACATAGTCCGGACAAAATTTGTGTATTAAAACTTTTAACGGTAAAGGGCCATAACTCCGCCAAAAATCGTTCAACCGAAATACGGCAATGACATGCATAACTAGGCCTAGGCTTAATACTGATCATCCCTGCCAAGTTGCGTTAAAATCCAGCCAAGGGTTCAAGAGAAATAGTCCAGATAATGTTTGTGTAGTAAAACCTTTAAAGGGCCACAACTCTGTCAAAAATCATTCTGCTTCATCAACTGGAACGATATACAGGACTAGATTTGGTACTGATCATCCCTGCAGTTTCATTAAAGTCTGGCCAAATGAAAGCCCTATTGTCTTAATGAGGCAAAATACAGCATTTTTAACTAAATCAAGGGCCGTAACTCTGGTGTTACAAATATGATTTGGCTGTTTTTCGAACTTTTCTGAGCTTACATTGATATTAACAAGCTTTGTAAGTTTGGTAAAGATCCAGTTATAAATGAAGGTGGTAGTGTTCACAAGGCAGAATATAGCTTTTTCAGAAAAACAAGGGCCATAACTCTGCTGTTACTAATCCCATTTGGCCGGTTTTGGAAATGGTCCAAGCTTTCATTGATATTAACAACATGTGCAAGTTTGGTAAAGATCAAATAATAAATGAAGGTGCTAGTGTTCACAAGGCAGAATATGGCATTTTTTAGCAGATCAAGGGCCATAACTCTGCTGTTACTCATTCGATTTGACCGGTTTTTGAACTTGTCAGAGTTTCATTGATAATAAATGAAGGTGCTAGTGTTCACAAGGCGTAATATGGCATTTTTCAGCAAAACAAGGGCTACAACTCCGGTGAAATTAATCCGATCAGGCTGGTTTTCAAACTTGTCCGAGCTTTCATTGATATAAAGACACTGGCAAAGTTTTGTAAAGATCCGATTAATAATGAAGGCCATAGCTTGTTCACAAGGCAAGTTAACCGACGGACAACAGCTCTGTTTGGCCAGTAGAGCTAAAAATGAAGATACTTAAGTATTAACGTGAGTTTAGTATTTTTATATGCCAATCTTTAGACGGGCCGTATCACATCATGGCATTGTGCGTCTGTCTGTTAACCTTTAGCTGACAGGTGATTATGGCTAATAACTTCCCAAGTACTAGGTCTACAACAATGAAACTTTATACACTTCAGCATATGAAAAGGCATACCTCTATGAATCCTATATCTTATACGCCCGTTTGAATACTATGATGTATTATGGTATGGGGTTGTCCGGTTGTCCGGCCGTCCCTAGTATTCCGGACAATAACTTTTGAAACCGAAAACCCACACATCATAGGTATATCGCCCTCGATGAGAGGAGGAAACCTATTGTTTTTTGGTACAGTAGGTCAAAGGACCTTGTATGGCAATACGCATTCTACATGTTAACTTTGAAAGCGTAACACCCACACTCGTAAAACTTCATAGGTACATTACCCTGGAGGAGTGGAGGAACTATTGTTTTTTGGGTCAGTAGGTCATATGGAAATACACATTGTGGACATTGTGGACAATTACTTCGAAACAGTATCACTCACACCCTACTGTTGCCATAGAGTTTTATCAAAATAATAAAACTTGTCAAAAACATTATCAAACCAACTACATGGTCTAAAACTCTGATATTTTGCACAAAACATAGCTTATGGCCCTCTACCAAGTTTGTTCAAATGAGGACCTTGGGTCAGGTTTTACACAGGGTTATACTGGAAAAAAATTAAAAATCTCCGTAACAACAAGCCATAAATGGCCACATTACAGGAGTCCGATTTTACATGGGTTTATATAGGGATTTTTTTCCAATATTCTCCTTAACTACAAAACCTGATACTATGCATGCATTGTAAGGTTATGGTCCTCTACCAAGTTTGTTCACATGATGACACCGGGCTCATGTAGTGAGTGTTGAATGCGAAATTGGACTAAGTGACCTATTTACCAAAAGTTGTTATCTTGCATAAATGCATTGAATAATAGTATTTTATCGTTTCACCCGGAATTTACCTCATAAAAAAATTATATGTATACTGAAAGGAAAAAGAAACGCAGGGTGTGTATTTCCGCTATATATTGCATATACTGCACGCTTAATTCCATATATATTCCAAGGACATCCGATAGATGTTTTGTAAAAAAAAGGTGCAGTTAGTTAGAGAAAGGACACAACTGTGATGTTGTAGACGTTTTAATCACAGTACACGTTGTAACAAGAAATTCATAAATGCTGAAGTTCCTCTTTGAAAAATTGAGCCAGTTCAGTACTGTATTTAATGTTAAGTGATTGCAACATTTAAAGCCTAAGTTTGCTCACCTGCTTGAGCCAAATGCGCATTCTGACGATAATGAAACTTTAAAGGGGTAACCATTGGTGTGTTCAGTGCTGTTTAAACCTTCTTTCTAAAAGGACAGGCCTAATGTCGCCCTGTACCATTCGATTAGCAGTAGCATATTAAACATACAATATATAGCGGAAATACGCACCCTGCGTTTTTTTCCTTTCAGTATATTTTTTCAATAATTTAAAAATGTTAAAACCTCAAAATGTTCATCTAACATCATTGAATACAAGGGTAGCAATTTGAGGTTTTAATATTACTACTCCGTCAGAGATAAGCCGTCCAGTAGGACTAATTATGTACTGTTCAGGACCCAGTTCTGTTAAGCAGAAAGATTGACTGAAATGGATTTTATAGTCGAACCAAAAGCTAAGGCCATATGGCGACTTTCCAGCTTTCATTGGTGGAGGAAGACCCCAGGTGCCCCTCCGGGCAATTTTTGTGCACGGGCAGGCACCTGGGTAGAACCACCGACATTCCGCAAGACAGCAGGAAGAAAGGAAAGCACTTATTCATGGGGTCACATGTTTCACATAGTTTATATATTTGAAAACACCTTGAAACTAAAAGGTCTAGGGCTCTGATATTTTGCAAGTAGCTAGAGATCATGGATCTCCACCTAGATAGATCAAAATTAATGATGACCCTAGGGTCATTTATTGACCCCGCCCTAGAGGTCACGTGTTGCATGCGTTTATAGGGAAAACTTGACGTCCTCTCAGCAGCCATTAGCTGACAATCCTCTAAACACATTTTAATTTGTACCCCATTGGTATTCAATGTATACTACTGCAGGTGAGCGCTTTAGGCTCTTGGGACTCTTGTATTAAATGTCACCTGGCAGTCAGCTGAAATTCCACTGGTCAGTCTGCATCTTGCCACTGGTTAGGTGGTTAAACAGCCACGAGTCTGACGCTCTAATTTCCACTGGTCCAACTATACATGTACCGGTCAGTCTTAATAACCATTAGTCACATTTAATTTAAATGCCACTGGTCAGTCGGTTACGTCATCAGACATCAGCGTAAATGCCACCGGTCAGTCAGCTAAAATGCCACATGGTTTCAATGCCACGGGTTAGTCGGTTTGTTGAACAAAGACAAACAATGCAATAGAATTGTATTGGAAATGCCTTAGTCGCTTATAAGCTGAGAATAAAACGCCTCGACATGTACCCACTCCTAGGCTCTGTGGTCGTCCTACTATTTCTATCAAATAAGATTCCACTAGTTTTGGATTGCCTCCATCCAGTACATAGGAGTTAATTTTTTTCCCCTATCTACATACTGAACATGGCTTAACAGCTCAACACAATATAGGTATTTTGAGTTGCCCCAGAGTGGGGAGGGAAGGTATTTTGAGTTGCCCCAGAGAGTGGGGAGGGATACATAGGAATCCAAGAGTAACTTACCCTTTTCCTACTAGCAAATAAGATTCCTAAGTAAGGTTCTTTAACATGTTCAGAGGATACTCCAACATACAGGAATGCTGGTCATTTGAGGTACAAGGCTATGGGGAATTGTTTTTTCCTAAGAACTCAACGAATTTCAATGGCATACCTGCAGTTGGGCGTAAGATAACGCATTTTTGTCTCAAATCACGCTCACACGTGAAATTCAAGGACCTTTAATATTTTGTCAGAATTTAAGGCTGGTTGGATTTAAGGACTTTTAAAGGCTTCTTCTGAAATGTAAGGCCTTTTTAAGGCTGTATGAACCTTGTATCCACTGGGCCACACCAGCCCACTACCTACAGACTAACCCATGCGATAAAGTGCTCTGAGTTTTGGGTTTCAAACTTGCAAATTTACTTTTACTGGGCAAGAATGCTACCCACTAGAGATTGTGGTTTTCTGACTTGTAAAAAGGTACAAGAAACAATAACAAACTCACAAGGATTGTATAAAATATTAATATTAATAAAAAATATTACAAGATTTGTTAATGAAAAAGGCTATACTATGTACAACTAGTAAAGTAACTTATTTACAATGTTTACACTGGTAAACATACAAACCAAGACAGACAGTAAGAAAGTAACAAAGTGCGACAGAAAAAAGATATAACAAACTTCAGCACTACTTTTGGAAAAAGGGGAGAAAGAAATTGACGAAGATATTCATAAGCGAATATTGAAGTAAATATACTGTTGATCGTTCGCGGCATATATGCTGGTGGGAACGTTGAAGAAGCTATGCCGTAAACAACAGTCAAGTTTTACAACATATGAACACCATTTCTAATCTTACTGACGATGAGGTATATATATAAAACACATATTTTGAGAATGCAAACTCCATAGACACAATATCCATGCAAAACAAACCCCAAAAGTGGAGCATTGAATTGAGTTGCCAACTCGTAATTCATTTTTTACACACATTCCATCAAGGGTATTTTTAGAACCTATGAACCTATACTTTTAATCAGTACATATGCATTATTATATGACCTGAAGACCTGGACAGAGTTTTGATAAGCGGTTTTGTAGTGTAATTTTTGCCGTTATTTGGCAGGTTTCTTTAAATCGAGACAGTTTGATTTGTAATACTACTTCTGACATTTCAAACAATTTTAAATTTTCCTACGAATTCGGACCCTCATTCAGTTTAGAAAATGTAAAATGAAATTTCTGATATTTAACAAGTGGATGTCATGCAGTAGCCTGACCAAGTTTTGTACGACGAATATCCTGTTGTTCCAAATAGTTAATCATCCTCATGATCTTAACGACAATTACAAAATAGTGGTAAATATAAGGAGTTATAATGAATTATAATCTCCAATGTACTTGGTAAGCAATCTGATTGGCTGACATTACTTGGTAAGCAATCTGATTGGCTGACAGTACTTGGTATTAAAGCAATCTGATTGGCTGACATTACTTGGTAAGCAATCTGATTGGCTGACAGTACTTGGTAAGCAATCTGATTGGCTGACATTCAAAACTTAAATCAAATAAAAGCAGTCAAAGTGAAATTTCACTGTCAAAAACGTGACATTATTTAGTTCAATTTCGATGCTTTATTTAAATGGTTGTAAACAATGAAATGTATTAAAATGTAAAAAGAAAATGCGACAATATCAGTCAGAAATTGCGTTGCATCACCATTAAATGAAAGATGTAGTCAGAAATATCAAAACTGCATTACAGGTATAAAATAGACAGAATTGAACTGAATTGGATTTTAAGGCGCACCAACACATTAAAGGTTATATGGCGCCTAACAGGAATGCCAGGCTCATCCTCCATTTACATGATAAAATATGGAGAATCGGCCTAGAACCTTCTTACCTGTAGAGTTGCTGCAAATTCTATAGTAGATGCTCCATTTACGATGGAGGCACATGATAAAGACCTTGAATGAGCATGATAAAAAATGACAAAATGAATATGAATGAGAGAGGGTCCTACCCCTCTGCTTACATTGGTGAAAAAATGTCCTGCGAACCCATCTTAGGTTATGTGGGGACAGCATCCTCAGAGATGAGACGAAGGATGAAGTATCCCATCAGACATGCCTCGACCAGATGATCAACAAACATATGACCAAAGGTTGTTTTGAAATGGATAATATGGAACTGCTATTTTCAGAACTGTGATGTTCTGTCTAAATCAAAGTACTACACTTTTTCAGGAATATTGCATCCCATTGAATTGGATTGGGTTTTAAGGTGCAACAACACATGAAAGGTAATATGGCGCCTAACAGGAATGAACGTGCCAGGTTGCATCACATCCAGTAGACGGAGTTGAGTGATCATGAGAATTGAATTGGGTTTTAAGGCGCACCAACACATGAAAGGTTATATGGCGCCTAACAGGAATGAATGTGCCAGGTTGCATCACATCCAGTAGACAGAGGTGCGTGTGATCATGAGAAAGAATTGACATAACCATAAGAGATGATATAAGCTTCCACATAAAGGTTTCTCTAGTAATGATCATTTAATTATATGCTTTCATAAGCATCATTAAAATTACACAAAACCAATAAATATTAAATACACCATTAAATATATCTACACAGCAGTAATATGTAAGCAACCATTGACTGCACCCATCAAGACAGTGATACAGAGTAATGTGGTTTGATTAACATTGTAACAAAAATATTAGAAACACTGAATACCTTGGAAGTGTCTATTTAGAACAAGTTTTAATTGCATACCGGATGAGGTTATCCGCATTTTACATGGGTGCTGGAAAGTCTGATCTTGCACATCAGGGAAGATAAAAGTCGAGCGCATCAACAATGACGTTAAAAATGCCAATCGCATCATTGTGTAAATAAACACAAAATGTTGGCGACATCAATGCACAGAACGTAAATGATAAGCAAGAAAAAGAATCAATCATGGGTATTCAGATAGGGAAATTCCAACCCTCGATAAAACCGTTTTAATCGGAGCCTCTTTACCGGATACCCATGATTATAATCCGACAGCATGTAAACATGAATAGCTTGACGGCCTCGGATCTTCGTTCTTTAAGCCGGCTCTGTAAACTAATGTCCCAATGAGACGAATTGTGTGGTATTGTCCTGCACAAAACATCGCTCAATGCATAATATATTTTCTTGTGCAATTGCATTGATAATTTCAATAGACTTTGCCAATTTACTGATGTTCTTTGATGGAAGTAATTATTGGAAGTGCCTCTATTTTTAACTATGATGGTACCCACTTCCCAGTATGTGTATTTACGATTGTATTACAAACGCGGGAACCATACGAAGATCATAGTCTCAGATTAAGAACCGGTATCATCATGCTAAAAAATCTTCATGATATGTATTATTTTGAGGCCCGTATCACAATACACCGATAAACTGATAATACCGTGCAGCACTACTCGATGTCATGACACTGAGTGATGTTTTATGAAGGACGATACCACACAACTGCATTTCTTGTTTTTAATCCGACGCGTAATCAAACAAAACCTCCGATGACCTAAAAGAAGCACTGTCCATACGAAAGTTACAGTTCCATAAAAATGTCCCATTTCCGAAACAAATATATTTTCACAAAAGATCTATATTTATTTCCATATTGCCGTTGTCCAATGATAACCATTTTGTTATACCTACAGCAAATTGGGAAGGTTCCTTCATTTATACTAGTTTGTCCTCTGTGTGTATTTAAAGGGACACACGGCAATCTATATTTCTTAAAAAATCACAGCGTCCCGTTAGTTTTTCTACGCAACATGCACTTGTTCAAACATTAATATTAATTATATGGGCAGTATAAAGCAAATTTTTTTTGGCATATTTTGATATTATTGCACCAGTAATATTTAAAAAGTAGAACTCAAAATTTAATTTAATTATATACAAGCAGGTTTAAAGTCAAAACGATACTGGATAAATAAAGACTCTAATTTCAATGTTTGATAAACTTCAAAATTGCCATGTGTCCCTTTAAATGTTTCAAATATCAAAATATACACAGGATTTTGGTGGAGATCTAGGGTCTATGAATAAAAATTGACAAATATTGATAATTTGTATTCTAAAGGTCCAAAACATAATGAATGAGCCTAAAAACAACTTATTTACAACAAAATGCATTCTGTACAGTAATGGTTGCTATCCTCGGCACAGGTTGCTGTATCGGTGTTGGGAACTGAAACAAAAAAAAAAAAAAAAAAAAATGTTATTTATTGAAAACAAACATACTTTTAAGTTTTCCATGGGACATTTTTCAGGAAAACTTAAAATCTGTTAGTTTTCAACATATAACACCTTTTTTATTTTTTAGTTGCCCAACACCGATACAACAACCTGTGATCCTAGGCTATGCACCGGCGTTAATTTAAGCATTTTGTACCAGACTTCATTCAAAATCTGTGGTGAATTATAATTTTAGACCTGAACCGCCTAGGTGGTAAATTAGAATTTATAACATGATGTTTAAAATGCCCTGTGTAATTTCCCCCACCCCACCCTCTTTAAAAGGACATACGTCAATCCTGATTTTCTTACAACTTGCCGCGTCCCGTTAAATTTGTTCAATCATAGAAAAGTCAAAGCAAATTATTTTTGCGTATTACTTATTGTTGATTATATTGAATCATTAATACATTTAAACCTATGATAGAATGACGAAGAATAAAAAAATGAAAACACAAAACGTCATTTAATTATATTCAAGCAGGTTTAAAGTCAAAATGATTACGGATTTAAGAAAAATAGACGCTAATTTTAATTTTCATTAAACTTCGAGATTGCTGTGTGTAGTTTTAATACCAATATGCCGGATTTATAAGAACTCAGTTTGCTCTATGTGTATTAAATTGTTTCATTTATTAAAATATAAATATAAACATATGAACACAATCATGCATGCAATAATCAACATCACAGATGTAGTTTTGTCTATCTACATATTTACATGAACATAATATTCAAAAAGTACATCAGAAATAAAGTCCACTTTTATCACCACATCAAAGAAATTAATCTTCCTGATACAAATGAATTGTATTGGGGTTTTACGGCGCACAAACACAAGAAAGGTTATATGGTGCCAAACAGGGATGAACATGCCAGGCTCATCCTCCATTTACATCTAGATAAAAATATGGAGAATGGGCCTAGAACCTTCTAACCTGCAGATTTGCTGCAAATTCTATTTACGATGGCTTCCTGAAAATATAAAATTACCACATAACCCAATGCTGATTGGTTATTGAATAGTTTTTTATTTCTATTCAATAGCGCTTGCTACATGACATCACTAACTTAGGCGACATTTTTTTTTCTCTTGGTTTACGGATCCGCCGACCCCAATTTTCGAGAGATTGGAAAATAAAATAAAAATTTGAACATCTGTGTTTTTTTTCACCGCCGGCCGCATTTCAACGCCAGATGAAAAAAAATAATTTTGAATTGGTGAATCAAGATCCTCAAGACAAAATACTCCCATGTGTATTCTGAACTATGAAAACACTTGCAATAAAGTAATTAAAATGTGTTATACACAAATGAAAACAATAAGAAGTTTGAATATTTTGCCTGGCGTCGAGTCGGCAGTTTGTCACAACTTTGAGATCGACAATTTCTGACGTAAAACAACATTATCCTGCTATTAGGGTTGTGTTTTCTTTCCTCTTTGATAAGAAATACCATTTTTGGCATTCAAAACACATTAATGCATGAAAAAAGTTCCTAATTGATGGTATTTCGATTGAAGGTTTGTGAAATTTTCGGGCCGTAAAAGTGTGGTGTCATAGTAGTTGGATGGTACATAATTTCGGATTTTTTTTTTTTTTTTACATAATCGAATAGTAAAACATTTCTATTCATTATTTAATCCATCATTCTCTCTTTTATCATGTGTAAGGAGTTCCTGGAATCCTACTTTTAAATGAATTTTACTCTAAGCTCCTAATTCTTTAACTTGGAGAAAGTGGTGACAAAATGAAAAATATAGCCAGAGGAGGCCCTGATAGTATAATAAAACCTGATTAAAAATTTGACTCCAAGTTCGGCTCCAGTTTCACCAAGTCGCCACTGAATATTATAGTTTGGCAAAAGTGCTAGTACTCTCCTTTGCATCGGTTGTAAATTTCAATGTAATATATATTCTTTTCTAACGAAGTGATAAGTCTGCTGACTAGGGAGCATATAAAAGTGGTAACAAAAAGAAAAATATAGTTGGGGGAGGTTCTGAGTTTGAGTAATTCATACAAATGTGCGCTATAAAAGCGAATAAAGACACATTTCCACTAAGAAAAAATATATTGGGACCTTTGCATTTTAAATCAGGGCCTGTCCATTTTCAGAAGCAACAAGCCCTGGGCCTGTCTCTAAAAATAATTTTCTTTGAGCACTGAATATTAAAAGAATATTCAACGATTAAAATACATGTTGTGTTATATAAACTTACGGTTTTATATGAGAAACATGGTCATGTTTGAAATTTGTACTTAGAAACACATTTTTTTTTTTTCCCCCTCCCCCCCCCCCCCCCCTTCCGACCGTAAAAAAATAAGAAAAAATCCGTAAACCAAGAAAAAAACAAATTGTGGCCTTATGTTTAGTCAAAGAAATAAAAATCCTTGTCAGATAATAAATAAAATATTTCAAGAGGGTTTATATTGTCCCAGATCAATACCAATGATGAAGTCCCAAACACCAGGTTTTGATCTCCCACAATATAAAACCGCTGGAAATATATTATTTCTTATCTGACAAGGATTTTTATGTATCATGATTCGCTTGAAATAACGCATTCCAATGCATTGTTGTTTGCATCCGCCGTTTAAAATGATGCCTAAACGATTGACGTCAGGGGTATTGTATACGATTTTAAAAACCTCCCCAAATAACCAATCAGCACTAAGTATTTTAATAAACCATGTTAGATATCATTTTCAATGCCTAAAGAAAAAACATAAGCAGTATTATCTATTGTGTTTATTAAAAGCTGCGTTGCATTCAAACCCAAAACATTAATTATTTAAAGAAAATTCACAAAATTCCAAGTCAGACATTAAGATTAAACATTTTCAGCTGTAATGTGCGGGATCCAAGTTTTGAAAACGCAACAAGGCTGAACTGCTTTTGGTATCGATTTTCAATTCCTGCACACCAAGTATTTGTGTTTTTAATATATTGTAGAGATGAAAAAAAAATATGTTTGGGATATGAAAAACAATAAACAATTAACAGCCCAAGTCCCTTGGTATCAATAAAAAAATAATCCTATGAGGTATTGCTCTGGCTTGCTATAAGCCCGTTGGAAATATTTCCTTTCCTATTAAAATCCAAACATAAAAAAAAAATGTCAAGAGTTGCATAAATAAACAAATACCACTTGCACTTGATAGTCACACTCACAAAAGAATAAAACAGGTTCCTGGAAAATAATAATCTTTTCTATCATATACTTCTGAAGATTCCCTCGTAAACTACTAAAATAATAGTACCGACAATAATCAAGAATTTTATTCAATTTCTTCCATTCCGTCATAAAAAAATAAATTCATGTGGATATGTAATGTATTTGAACCCCTGAAATAACATCTATTGTTTGGGGCGCTTGTTTTTGACAAAGATTCAAGTCTTTTCAGAAACCATTTAAAGGGACAACGTCCGTAACTTTTAGCTTATAAAACACGAAATAATTACCTTGACATACAAAACACACCAACCATTATTGAATATTTCCTAAATAAAACCAAGATTTATATGACAGAATTCAAAAGCAGTACGAAAAAAAGAAGTACCATTTCGTGGGGTTGAACTCGTAACCCACACTAAAATTACACGCGCGAGCAATAATAATAATAGAACAGTCGAGTTCACTCCCAACTGAGCTATTGCGTAAGACATACTATACAGAAAACCTAATGCGCCACGTGATCATAATAAATAAAACTTTTTATTTTCTTCAAACTCGCGAATGTTTTACTACAAACGTATCTGGGTCTGTATCACCAGAATAAAAATCAGACATTTATTTGGCTATGCTCAATATCTTACGGACAGTTTCCCTTTAACACAGGTTATCAGTGAAAAGCCATATTTTAGTGGTTAATAAAAAATATGCGAGTTGGTTTTGATAGAATGCAAAATTCTGTTAACTGAAACATGCGCCCAAAAATAAGTCTAATTGGTAGCTATCCTGCTTCTCTTTCAAGCCTTTAAAAGCTGTTAAAACTGTGTTTGTAGAAAACTATATCAAAACTTGGAATAATGTTTCTATAAATAGCACCAGTCACATGATACACAAGTCCCCTGTCGTCGGTGTCTGATGGCAGAGCTACACGACAATCAACCAATCCCTGTCAATCCAGCTGCTGAATCACAATGTGAATACAGTGGTATTGATTGGTCAATTTCAAATTGTGCCTAGCCAATCATCTGTCTTCAGACTCTGGACTCTGGAGTTTGCCTACTTCTCCTGAAAATAAAAAATATATAATTTTAATTTTTTAATTACAGGTAAAATACTGGCATGCATGGATATACACTCAGTATTAAAGAATTTATTATTATTAGTAGTAGTAGTAGTACATTGAAAACGCAACTCTTGGTATTTTTTCAATATCTAAAGATATTAAAGATCTATGTTAAAGTTAAATTTGGTTAAACTGAAAGAAGTCGAGCATATCGTATACAACTGTTTATCGCCATAAATCTTTCTAGAAACAACAAAAATTTGTCCATTACAGATTTATTCTCCGATGAAAAATATATTACTAATGAAATAAATCTCTTATGTATCAAACCTTTTTATATTTCGTTCAATAGCCAATAGAAGGCGAATACGAGTGGGCAGATATTTTGATTAACAAGTTCCACTTTCTATCAAACAGCTCTCAAATATAAACCTGAAGCCTTACGCATCCCGAATATATTTCGCTACACAAACCTCAACACCCTCCACCACTAGCTACATGTACAAAGTGATGCTTTTTATAATATTGTCTTGTATGTGAAATGCAAGTAAAATCTTTGTTAAAAGTGTGATGGAGAATTAAACTGTTGTTTAACGGCTCATCGAGTCACCCTAGAGAGACAAAAACCATACATAGCAATATAGGAACATTTCATTAGTCAGCTTTAAGGGACTGGGGCCAGGGCCCTCAGGAAGGGGAATTTTGCGTAGTTTTGTATCAAAGGAGAATTTCGAAGAAACATAAATCAGTGTGCAAGTAGTTCCGATAAAGGATACCATTCCCAATGGCAAAAGTAGGTTTTTCTTCCCAAAATAGTGTAAAATTCCCAATCCCCACTGCAAAAAAAACACACAATTTTTTTTTTCTTAGAGGGGAATTTTAAACAGAAAAAGGAGAAAATATATACTTTAGGGGATAAACGAGTTCCCTGGCGAACGAACCATGCCCGTTTTGCGGCCTTATTCCTGACAATTAGGAAGGACAGATCAAAGGAACTGAGTAGCGCCAGGTAGGCTCAAACATGTGATCTATCATGCCATCCACCAGGCCAACGTTTACACATACAAAGTTAGGCTTTTGATACTGATTTGTTTGTGAATGTAAGCTGGTGCTCAAGCAAAATCATTTTATAAATAAGTGTATGCATGTGCTCCTTTCTGTCTTACTTATACGAATAATCAATGCAATGAAGATAGTATAAAGTTCAGTTATTTTACATTAGATGACCGGGTTAGCGCGGTCTTGCTGTGGGAGTAAACCCGAGAACCTGACCCTTTATCACTCTACGATACTCTACACTGCCAGGATCCGACTACACTCCATCACGTCAGACTGACCTTACAATTAGCCAATCAGATTTCAGCCTACAAAATTGCTCGGTATATACTGCTTCACTGCGCATGTCGGGTTTCAGTAAAACACTGTGGAGCAGTCTATGCTCCGTATTGAAAGAGACAATGTCCGTAACTTTTAGCTTATAAAACACTGTCACAAAATAATTGCGTTGACAAACATAATACACCAACCATTTAATATTGAATATTTACTGAGAAAAAAAAAGAAAGAAAAGATTGTTTGACGGAATTTAATAGCGGTACAATTTTTTTTACTGATTCGTGGGATTGAACTCAACTAAAATGACACTCGCGGGTCAACAGTCAAGCTACCAACTGAGCTAAGCGGGCCAGATGTACTATGCCTTAATATTTAGAGTACTAATGTCGTAATAATTTCGGTGGAATATATATCAAAACACACATGGCAGCACCCATGATTTTCTTCGTATCTCGATATAAAACATGCCATTTAGTGCATTTCTTTGAATTTATCGTGCAACCCACAGCAATAACACACGAAGACTTTATCTTTATTCGGATATAGATAGATCTGTGTGTTTTATGTGGATTTTCTTTGTTCAGTAAACTCGAACATCATCTGAAGCGCAATTTCATTGGTTGAATTTAGTTGATCTTTTCATGAATATTGATTAGATGAAAGGTCGATCTGACGTGACCTACAAGGGAGTGTGATCAGATCCTATAGTGGAGAGTATTAAAGCGTAATTAGGATATTATGATTTTAAGGAGATTGTGAAAGACCTTGGTGGTCCGAGTTGGCTACCCGTACCCTCTCAAGTACAATGCCGAGAAGGGGAATCGACCCTGGAGTGCATTGGAGAGAAGTGACTGCGTAAAAAAACTGCGCTATCCGGAGCCCCATGCAACTTGCAAATGAGGTAAAGCGTGAAAATGGCTGTATAGATCATTTTCCAAGCATAAATACAATGTGTTCTGGGTAAGGTTAATAACAAGCAATGGGTGATGACATCTGTTTATACGTTTGAAACTATTTGTTGTTACATGTGCAGATTATACAGGTATGAACTGATGGGAACGAACAAATAAGCTAGCAATGACACATGTAGATGTTTTGGGACTTTTCTAATGTTTTTCAAGTAGTACAGCATAGTTTCCATTTCCGATATAAATTTGTTTCTTATTCAATTTGTCCGATTCAATAATGTGTTGTAATCAATATTAGACAATGAAAAACAGAAAGAAAAAAGCTCTAGGGGCATTCCAATATTTCTCCTATTAATACTCGATTTGAAACACCTTCCACATTTTGTTTAGAAATCCAAAAATTCGATAAACTTTCGATATTTTGTAAAATAAAAATATTTAGATTTTGGGCTGTGTGTGGGATATAATCGGGTATTTAAAAACCGCTGCATAAACATATACCTTTAATCGGCATATCTACATTATTATATCATGAATATTGGATAGAGATTTTAATAAATGTAGCGTAATTTTTGCTGTTATCTGGCAGGTTATTTCTTTAAAATGTGCAGAAAATGCAGTAAAAGTGTTGCAGAATGAAAGCATTTGTGATGGTAATGATGAACAAAATTTTTGTGTACTGACAATGTCGCATGATGGGGGAATGACCACTACATTTGTGTACTGACAATGTTGCTTGATGGGATGGAATGACCTCTACATATTTGTGTTTTGACAATGTAGGATGATGGGGAATGACCACTATATTTGTGTACTGACCATAATTCAACATTTAAACTTGTGACACTAGTTCTGGCGACTGTTTGCTCCTCCTGTGGAAAGTAGAAAATGTAACTGCTATCTTCCCTTCTCTTTTTAAATAAGATATAACTGTTGAGTTATTATTAACTTCGTGTCATTATAAACAACATGAGTCATTTATTAACTACACAAATGTAAGTATTCTCTACATGAATGTCATTATTAACTACATGAATATCATTATTAACTTGACCATTATTTACTAGACAAATGTCATTGTTTACTATGCAAATATCATTATTAACTACCTGAATGTCATTTATAACTACCTGAATGTCATTATTTACTATATGAATGTCATAATTTACTATGCAAATGTCATTATTAACTAGACAAATGTCATTATTAACTACAGGAATGTCATAATTACACAAATGTCATTAACTACATGAATGTCTTTATTAACTACATGAACATCATAATTTACTACACAAATGCCATTATTAACTACATGAATGTCTTATTTTACTACACAAATGTCATTATTAACTACACAAATGTCATTATTAACTACACAAATGTCATTATTAACTATAGGAATGTCATAATTTATTACACAAATGTCATTATCTACATTTATGTCATTATTAACTACATGAATATCATAATTTACTACACAAATGCCATTATTAACTACATAAATGTCTTATTTTACTACACAAATGTCATTATTTACTACATGAATGCCATTATTAACTACCTGTCCTTCTTAACTACACCTATAGATGTCATTATTAATTACACAAATGTCATTATTAACTACACAAATGTCATTATTTACTACATGAATGCCATTATTAACTACCAGTCCTTCTTAACTACACCAATTCATTATTAACTACACAAATGTCATTATTTACTACATGAATGCCATTATTAACTACCTGTTCTTAACTACACCAATGTCATTATTAATTACACAAATGTCATTAACTACACAAATGTCATTAATAACTACCTGAATGTCATTATTTACTATATGAATGTCATAATTTACTATGCAAATGTCATTATTAACTAGACAAATGTCATAATTAACTACAGGAATGTCATAATTACACAAATGTCATTAACTAGATGAATGTCATTATCTGAATTTCTACTCGTCCTGCATCAATGAGCACTCGCCATAGCGAGCGGACGAGTGGAATTTTCATGCCCTGCTACATGAATGTCATTATTAACTACACAAATGTCATAATTAACTATAGATGTCATTAATTATTAACTGCATGAATGTCAATATTTACTACACAAATGTCATTATTAACTTCAAAAATGTCATTATTTACTACACAAATGTCTCTTTCAACGAATGTCATTATTAACTACACAAATGTCATTATTAACTACTTATTGCAGGCATGTGCAGTAGAAATGTAAATACTGATGTTTAAAGGGGACTTTACAAAGAATACTTAATCCTTGTTTTGTGATAGATTGAGACATTTCAAATATTAGAAACAAACTACAGGACGGGAACCAGTTTACTATTAGTTTTTTTATGACTTACTTCCGCCTGTGACCTTCAATAGCGATGGCGCATCTCTCCTCTGGGTCTGTCCACTCGCCGTCGAAGTCTTTGGGCTGGGGACACGAACTGCGTCGTTTTCTGGTACCTGGTTCCCGTTGCTTCAGTATCTCCACGTCGTTAAACACGACGGCAGCACCACCTCCCTGAGTCGGGATCACATCTCCCTGATTTATAAATGGATTACTGAGTACTGAGGTAGCCAAAGTAGCTTTGCATTCAGACCATTAAAGGTGAAATACCTACATTCGGACAGGGTTGCCAGCACCTGGGTCAATTAAAATTCACTGACCAAATGTAATTTTTCACTGACCAATATGACGTGATTTTATCGGCCTCCTCACTCCCCTACAGCCGATAATTCCACCCATGTTACTTTACTCAAATTGACAGATGTTACATCAATTATTATGTATAACTAGGCGGATGTTCCGCAAAACGTGTCGCCTGTCAGCGCTTTGTCAGTACAACACGTTTTTTTGGACCCAGATAAATGACCTTGACAAACTGGCCTGACTAAGTTTTGGTGAAGAAAAAAATGAGTATTTAACCTGGCATATAATGACCTTCAGTGTGACCTTGACCTTTATATTTTAGTATGGCCATGCGGATGTTGTAATGATGAGTATATATTGAAAGTTTGATGAAGAAATATCAAGAAATTAGAAAGTTATAGGCAACATTAATATTTTGTTAATAAGAGGCCCAAAAGGGCCTGTATCGCTCTACTGGCTATATGGTGTCCATGATATGGGGGAGGGATGTATTTGGCTAAGTTTGGCTGGCTTTAAAACAAATCAAACTTTCGTTAATATAAACACTCAAACCAAGTTTCACATGTGACCCAGGGGCGGGGCCCAAATTTGACCACAGGGTCACCATTTGAACAAGCTTGGTAGAGCACCATAAGCTGAGTGTAAATAAAAATATTAAACCGTTGGCTCTTGTAATTTCAGAGATTGTTTATGTTTGTCACGATGTAAAACATGTGACCCCTGCGGAGGGGCCAAATTTGACCCCAAGGTCAGTCTATATAAAACCTGTGTCTCTGGGATAGGGTCACCATTTGAACAAACTTGGTAGAGGACCATAAGCCGAGTGTAAATAAAAAATATTAAACCTTTGACTCTTGTAGTTTCAGAGAAGATTTTCCCTATATATAAGTCTATATAAAACTGTGACTCCTGGGGCGGGGCCAAATTAGACCCCAGGGTTACCATTTGAACAATATTTTAGAGAAACATAAGCTGATAATACAAAATATTAAACCTTTACAGTCGTTCCCGATTGAGCATGGAATTGCATCGATTGCGTCAATGGATGTTTGACGCATCAGCCATAAACAACCGATGACGCCGTCCAATAAAATGGAAGTGAATTGAAACTAGTTGACACCTCCCACCCGCCTACAAGTCCCATGTGACAAAAATCGATATCATAACACTGAGTACAATTCACCTTTTCGCTATTATATAGATGCAGTGGATTGTAACAATAACTTCGGGCTTCCCCAGCAGTGATGGAACTTAGTACTTCCAAAATAGCATATTCAAGGTATATCTCTCGAGCAATTCTACTGTAATGCTGCCTGGTTTATATGCCTAAAGCACATCTACGCCGGATTCAAATCGCGATTTATTTTCACACACATGTTTACATTCAGCCAGCGAGGACGGGGGCGGAGTTTAGCACGCGATGACATTGCGTCAGTATGAACGTAATTCCATGCTCAATCGTGAACTCATGTACCTCCTGTAGTTTAAGAAGTTTTTTTTAAGTTTTTCTCTATATCAGTCAATGTAAATATATGACCCCTGGGGTGGGACCAAATTTGGCCCCAGGGTCACTATTTGAACAAAATTGGTAGAGGACAATAAGCTGATGCTAAATAAAAAATATTAAACCTTTGGCTCTTATAGTTTCAGAAGAAGATTTTTGAAGTTTTTCCCTATATAAGTCTACGTAAAACTGTGACTACTGGGGCTGGGCCAAATTTGAGCCCCGGGTCACCATATGAACAAACTTGGTAGAGGATCCATAAGCTGATAATAAATAAAAAATATTAACCTTTAAATCTCCTGCAGTTCATAGAAGAAGATTTTTGAAGTTATAACTCTATATAATTCTAACTCTATATAGTTATATCTATAACTCTATGTAAAACTTATCCAACAAGGGCCCCAAAGCTCCCAATTAAAGAAAAAAGAACCAAGGTTTCTTGTGGAGAAAAAATTGTGGAGAAAAAGACCACGACCCCCGGGCTTTCCAGTGTACATTACTAAATATTGAAAAAGGACCATAACTCCGGTGTTACTGGTTTGATCTGGCTGGTTTTCAGTCGGCCTAGCTTTTATTGATATCAACAATCTGGCTAAGTTTGGGAAAGATCGAATACAAATGAAGGTGCTAGAGTGTTCACAGGGCTGAAAAATTGCATTTTTCAATAATTCAGGGGCATATAAATCCGGTGTTCCTGGTCCGATATAGCTGGTTTTTGAACTTGTCCGAGCTTTCATTGATATTAACAATCTGTGCAAGTTTGGTTAAAATCAAATAACAAATGAAGGTGCTAAATGAAGGCAGAAAATGGCATTTTTCAGAAAAAACAAGGGCCATAACTCTGGTGTTACTGACCAAATTTAGCTGGTTTTCAAACTTGTTCAAGCTTTCATCTGGTGCTAGTGTTCTCAAGGCAGAAAATGGCATTTCTCAGAAAAAAACAAGGGCCATAACTCCGGTGTTACTGATCGGATTTGGCTGGTTTTCGATCTTGACAGAGGTTTCATTGATATTAACAATCTATACCAGTTTGGTAAAGATCAATTAATCAATGAAGGAGCCAGAGTGTTCACCAGGCTTAATATGGCATTTTTCAGCAAAGCAAGGGCCATAACTCCGGTGAAACTAATCCGATCTGGCTGGTTTTCGAACTTGTCCGAGCTTTCATTTATTTAAAGACATTGACAAAGTTTCGTAAAGATCCGAAAAAATAATGAAGGCCCTAGAGTGTTCACAAGGCAGAAGTTAACGGACGGACGGCCATAAGCTCTGCTGGCCATAGCTAAAAATAGGTATTTAACTCATTGAATGACCTTGACCTTTATATTTTAGTATGTCATGTCGATGTTGTCATGATGAGTCAATACTGAAAGTTTGATGAGGGAAACAGATGAAATGAAAAAGCTATAGCCAATGTTGCCTTACGAGCGGATTACAAAGTGATCCCAATGTATCGTATTTTCTTCGAAAAGGCGACCCAAAAACAACACAGTTTTGACAGTCTCATGTTTTATACTAAGCAGTAACTTGAAGACTGCCATAACCACAGATACACGATTTCTAGACAACAAAATACACTATTCTCGACAAAAGATATTATCCCCCCACTGACTTTTCAAAAAATCACATTTTCCAGACCATTTTTCAAAATTCCCTGACCTTGAAAAATAATAATCAAATTTCCCCGACTTTTCCAGGTCGCTGGCAACCATGTTCGGACCATTAAATGCGTTATACCTACATTCAGACCTTTAAAGGTGTAATGCCTATATTCAGACCTTTAAAGGTGTAATGCCTACATTCAGACCTTTAAAGGTGTAATGCCTAAATTCAGACCTTTAAAGGTGTAATGCCTACATTCAGACCTTTAAAGGTGTAATGCCTATATTCAGACCTTTAAAGGTGTAATGCCTAAATTCAGACCTTTAAAGGTGTAATGCCTATATTCAGACCTTTAAAGGTGTAATGCCTACATTCAGACCTTTAAAGGTGTAATGCCTAAATTCAGACCTTTAAGGGTGTAATGCCTAAATTCAGACCTTTAAAGGTGTAATGCCTACATTCAGACCATTAAAGGTGTAATACCTACATTCAGACAAAGATGTAATACCTACATTCAGACAAAGATGTAATACCTACATTCAGACCAGTGCGTTATTCCCAATAGAAAGATAATTCAAATCTTAGTCCAGAATAACACAGCAGGGTTCGACACTAACTTTTTTAAATGGGTAGTCCGGAGGACTAGTGACTTTAAAAATCTTAGTAGTCCTCCTGAGAACTAGATGGTCCTTCCAAAAAACGGTGTATTTAGCAACAACAAAAACAGGTGTATAACAGGAGACAAACTTCAAAGGGAACAGTGCCAAAAAACCCTTTCGTCTTGAAGATACCAACTGAAATCGTAAATCTTTATTATTTTTTCGGTTTCTCCACAAGCAGACTTTCATCAGATTTAGATCTATGCATTATCAACCCTAACCAACTTGACACATGTTGATCGAATGCAATATTATTCTGGTCTTCATTTCATTTTTATTGAAAAATACTAATTATTCGACAATTACCCCAAACTTATTTTTCAACCATACCCTCATTGAGTAACAAAACACAAAATCATTACCTAATCCACAGACACAGAAGTTATTGATGGCTATGACTAATCGTAGGATTCAATACATTTCTGTTGATTTCTCTCGTCTATAAAGCAATCGCAAACAAACTCGCTTTATACCAAACAAATTTTTTTATTTCTTAATTAGCCGTCAATAAAACACACAATAGAAGTTTGCGCTTTTGCTTATTGACGACTGCCGCAAAGATTCTTTACAACTGTGTCGATGTCAATCATATAATTATAACCGCCTTTTAAATATATTTATCGCGGGAGAATTCAGTTTCAAAGTGTCTAATCATAACCAGCCCTTGCGCAGTAGTTTGTAGTACGATTATTCACCAAATGGAAAAATATGACGGCTTTGATTAGTTTACTTAAATAGAATTCGCACATGATCACCACATGATCTAATCACGTTTTCACCTAACGAGCAAACACGGCGGTTATGTTCACATCTCGCCTCAGGCAAACCGATAAAGATCGATAATTAGGCTATTGCCCTGATTAGATAAGAGTCAGGTTGTTATTTAATGTTAATGGGATTAAATAAGGTACTTGTGAAACATGGGCTGATTGTGTATTTTAGAGGGTTTTGTTAATTATGAGGTTAATCACAATTGAAATTGCCGAAATTGACCCGAAAACGACTCAAATTTAGAAAAGCGAAGTCGTCCCAATCATAGCGGAGTTTTAAGCGACTTCGTCTAATCGAGTGTCCCCGGCCCTATATTAGGAATGTGTAATTTACAGCCGTAATATCGATAATAGGGCTCGAAAAATTACTAGTCCAACAGACTAGCCAACTTTCACGTTTAGGTAGTCCTCCTGAAAAACAGGTGGGCACAGGACTAGCGTTAGTGTTGAACCCTGCACAGTGCTACCACCCATATGTTGATAGATGGGGCATTTTTTTTTATCATGAATCATGATACATTTTAAAATTCTAGATTTTATGAAACAACTTACGATCATTTTGATCATAAATCAATTTCTAAAATGCTTCACTATAAAATACAATTTTCAAATAAACGTGATTTCATTTCATTTTCTAATACATGTGATATTTCTGCACTACTTGCAAACATAATCGTCTACACTGAATGCTTCTAAAGGTGAAAAAAGTCAACGGTTTTAAAATGTAAGACTTATCGTAAGATGTTTAATAAAACAGGGCCCTGGTGTACACCCTTTAAGCATTCTTATATTTCAAAATCGAGCTAATAAAACGCAAATAATAGTGGATTTCCACCTAAAACCCAAGATGACCTGAATGTGTACTTTTTAAAGAAGAATATCCCATTCTTACTTTATAAATAACTAGTAAAGATCGGATGAAAAATGAAGGCGCTATCGTCTTAATGAGGCAAAATATAGCATTTTTAACTAATCAATCTGGCTGGTTTTCAAACTTGTCCGAGCTTTCATTGACATTAACAATCTAGTGAAGTTTGGTAAAGATCGGCTGAATAATAAAGGCCACATCGTCTTAACGAGGTAAAAGTTAACAGACGGATGACGGACGGACAACGGACAACTCGCCATCCCATAAGCTGGCCAGTGGAGCTAAAAATCAATCATCCCGTGTAAAGTAATACCTTGTATAACCTGGTCTGGAACTCGCCGTCAGAACCCACATCCTGGTGAGTGAGCATGTACTTGGACACTTTCTGCGTGTCCTTCTGTTCCAACTTGCTCACCGACTTCTTCTTGGTCAACGATGGCTGTAACACCGTATCTGTAAAGTAAGGTGGGCGTTAACTGGAAAGTCGATATTCGTAGAATAATTAGATGTCATCTGGTGGGCGGAGAGGTGCGCACTGGTGTGGAATGGTTCTTTAACTCGCTCTGAAACTTAGAAACACAGAACCCTCTAATTTACGTCCCAATCCGACGACAAACTAGGTCAGGGAAGTGTTTTGCGTAAGGACATATTAGTAATATAAGTAACCAAGTGGCAAGACAGTACACAGACAGATGAAAACTTACCAAAATCCAAGTTTCCGGAAGGTTTATGGTCCAGCCATGTTTCCGTGTTGGATTTGGATCTCCTGTGTCTAAGGTTATGCTGAGGTATCTGTAAGGTAAAATCATTGTACTGTTTCACTGCGACAGTTGGGGATTAACCCTTAACCCACTACATATATATATATAATGGACTGTTCTTTCTTTGAATTAAGACCATTCCATGTGACAAAGGGGTGTTTTGGGGAAATCAGCAGCCAGACATTGTAAACCATGATCGTGCTTAGCAGGTTAGGGTTAATATGTTGAAAACTGAACCATACAGAACAGAGGTTATTACGAGCTTGGGGATATGGCGGTCTGGACAAGCTTATTCTGACTGGGATTTTGATGTCTGCAAATTTATTTGCCAAAATTTTTGAAATATTATTGTGTATCATTATTATAACATTTATAGTTCATCTTACAGCCCTGATAATGCACGTCAAATAACCAGGTGTGCATATTCATCTATGGACAAAGCCAGTTCATTTAGATTACATGTTGCCCAGAAGACAGCCATCAAACATTGAAAGGGACTCTGAAGATGTGGAAACCAACGAAATGAGTTTCAGTTTTATATGAAATGTGTAATCATATTCATATTAAACTATGCCCCATCTTACTTCCAGTTGATTTATTGTTTATGAAAGTGTTAACTCTGAAAACTCGACTTCTCGGCTGTTTTTTGTTGCTAAAATTGTCAATTGTATTGGGTTTATATTGCTATCAGTTTTACATATAACTATGATATTTTTACAGCTTTAGAGCATCTTATGAAATAATGCAGATTTGCAGAACAAAAATTAGCTGAATCGTCAAACCAAACTTTTCATCAAAAATAATTAAACTGGATGGACCAATGAATATGCAACTGGAACACAATAAGGATGGTTTTATTCCAATCTGGATTGAAACCCACAATCCCATGACATGAATCCTATCAGGAAACTTACACTTCTGGGTGTGACTACAGGGGTTTTGGGAGCGGCTCTGCTTCCATTATAGCCCCATGGTCGGGCAGCTGCCGTAACTGTGTTAGTTCTGGCCCGAGTTACTGGCACACCTATGGAGGACACGTCAGACTCCGACCTTGCACTCTGGATCATACCTGTATGAATAAAGTCTCTGGTTATTAAACACTGATTCACACTTAACCTGCATGAATAAAGTCTCTGGTTAACACTGAACCTGCATGAATAAAGCCTCTGGTTGACACCGATTCATACTGAACCTGCATGAATAGTCTCTGGTTAACACTGAACCTGCATGAATAAAGTCTCTGGTTAACACTGAACCTGCATGAATAAAGCCTCTGGTTGACACTGATTCATACTGAACCTGCATGAATAAAGCCTCTGGTTGACTCTGATTCATTCTGAACCTGCATGAATAAAGCCTCAGGTTGACACTGATTCACACAGAACCTGCATGAATAAAGTCTCTAGTTAACACTGATTCAGACTGAACCTCATGAAAAAAGCCTCTGGTTGACACTGATTCATACTGAACCTGCATGAATAAAGCCTCTGGTTGACACGGATTCACACTGAACCTGCTTGAATAAAGTCTCTGGTTAACACGGATTCAGACTGAACCTCATGAATAAAGCCTCTGGTTGACACTGATTCTCCTTGAAATTGCATGAATCAAGTCTCTAAAGATTAAGAACCGCTTGGTTTACGTCTCCATCCAACAGAAGAGACAAGGGAAGTGTCTCCTCTAAGGCCAAAAAAAGTCGAATGTTTTCATTCTGACTGTTGGTTCCTATTTTATTAGGTACTGTTCTACTTTTTGGCAAATACAACTAAAACAATAGTTATCAAATAATAGTTATTGACCTTATGCGTATTCATTCTGAATAATTCATTGGAAACAATCTGGTTTTCACCAGATTAAGCACGTATTTTTGAAGTACAAATAGATATTGTTAGAAGCTATTCTGTCTAATGAAAATCGGGTACAAACCCCCTGAATAGCAATAATAAACGGGTACGAACCCCGACTGACAGTAATATATGTACTTCCAAAATAACACTGCCACTTCAAACATTATATTGATAAACATTTAAACAGCTGACTTAATATAGTCTGGTACCAACCCAGCGTCAGCTTGCCTAGTTAATATAGGCTATTAAATATAAAGGAAAGGCAATTTACTTTAATGTGGTTTAAAGGCTGACTTAATATAGTCTGGTACCAACCCAGCGTCAAGCAAAAAATATAACGTAACTTTTATGTGATTAACGACTGACTTAATATAGTCTGGTACCAACCCAGCGTCAGTCTTGCCTGTTTAGTATATGCTTTATTTAGGAAATGAAATGAAATGAATACACGGCTGACTTAATATAGTCTGGTACTAACCCAGCGTCAAGCCATATATAACGTAGTTGTGTTGTGATTACGATTGACAATAAAATCTGGTACCAACCCAGATCTCAAACGTATAGAAACGGGATTTATTTCCGTATAAACGACACATTAAATATTTCTCTTGCTAATAATATGCACAAGAAAGTGACATTTTTAGAGTATACAGTCAGTAAAATGTAACTACCACCTTGGTACGTGAGTTACAAAGACCAGAAAAATCCAATCTATATGACAATGATTTTTGAATCATTATAAATAATATATTGAACTAAAAACGCTATAAAAGGAATAGGTTGAAGATTTTATAGCAATTGAAGAAGGCCCTCGGGCTGAAAACGTTTTTGCGGCAGGATATTGTTTTCCTGGTAAAATCGTTAACCTATATACAGTGCGTATAAACAGACAGAAATATACTTGCATTGTCTGTTAGGCCAAAAATAAAATTATGTTTGTTTCCCCTTCCCGACCGACCCACCGAAATTGCCGCGACCCGAATTATTTTTTCGACACTTTTTTTTTTTTTTTTTTTTTTGTCTTTTAATGAACATGCAGCACGATGTTCAGACACGACTGGGTTGGTACCGTCTTAAATGTGTCTTATAGGTAGCATGTATTCCAGTTTTGATCTCAAATAAAAGAAATGAAATAAAAAAAATATTTTACCTACCTACCTACCCAACCCTTTTTTGCATGGGTCGGGAAGGGGAAACAAACATAATTTTATTTTTGGCCTTATTTGGCTATATAAATAAAAAATAAATATAAACCTAAGTGTGCATAATGAATAACCAACTCAATTCACAAAAGAAGGGCACACGTAAAACACTGGGTGTGAGACATACACCCGTGAGGAATTCCCTAACTAGGCATGGGACCCTTACGAGACATTTTGAAACACCAACTTTGGTCGGACACCCGCACCCCCCCATAACAAAAAAAAAAAACTGTTTCCGGTGGAACGCCCGACCTTATTTTTAAGGGGCCGACCCTAAAACTTTTTATGAAAAAAATAATATATATATTAAAAAAAAATTGTTCTGAATAATGATTTATCACAATATATCGAGTTAAACTGACATCACAGAGAAACTTTCAGTTGTATCATCACCTTGTATGGGACATCACAGAGAAACTTTCACAGAGAAACTTTCAGTTGTATCATCAACTTGTATGGGACATCACAGAGAAACTTTCAGTTGTATCATCAACTTGTATGGGATTTATGAGATAAATATATTTAGAATCTCACAATATCTCCAAAAGAAAAAAAAATAAAGAGGAAAAAAATAAATAAATGCCTACCGACCTACCCTATTTTTTCAGAGGATGCAATAGGAAACACACGTGCCACTTCGGCCCCTGAGTTGGAGATGAATTCATGCTCACCAACATCAGTACTGCAATGAAACCTACCTGGTGTGGTGTAGGTGCGTGTCTTTGCTGACGGGGTTTTGAAAGTTCTGGGTTTGGCGACGGGCGTCTCACTCTCCAGTACGTCCCTCATCATATCAAACTTCTTCTCCTTCTCCTCCAGGGCGGAGATCATGTTTCTCTCTATCTTCTTTCTCTCTTTGTCCTGGAATAAATTATTTTGTGGTTTTGCGATCGAACAATGTTGAAGGCATCTAGTAGCATGCACAACCCCGTGGTATTATATACAGCAAGATATTATTTAGGAACACTTGGTTTTCTTTTTTCTTCCACGCCTTTCCTATTTCCCATCTGATAAAAAAAGCGGTCAATTTGGGAAACAGCTTTATGTCACAGAAGCTATATGATGATCTGAAGGTTTAAGAAAATAAGTAAATAACTATATTTTAAAGTTAAACACATATATTACAATTTTAAAAACGAAAGTCACAGAATTGGCATAATTTTGTCCCCATCAAGATCTTGTAGCATGTTACTTTGTACCAGACTGTACGTGTACAAATGGTAATAATAAACCACGTTTCCTCAAATACTATTTTGTACAAATGGGGTAGCATGTGCTTCCCATTGTACCAGAGTGTCCCTGTACAAATCACACAGCATGGTGGAGATCCTCTACACATCACACTGTGCCCCTGTACAACCGGGCCAACACGACCCAGGGCGTTTTTTTTCATGATTTTGGGAACATGACCCGTACCCCTGGAATTGGGAATTTTAGCGCGATTTTTCATCAAATTGGGAATTTAAGCACGATTTTTAATAAAATTCGGAAAAATATAAAGTAAAACATTCCTTTCATAATTATATCTTTAATACTGTTTTCTGTACACCAAGATAAACAGAAGCATTTATTTAAGCTTTTGAACCCCAATCATTGGATTGGCACACTTAAAAAAAAAAAAGGCAATTTTTTCCTCTTAATTAGGAAAAAAAGATATGTTTTGGCATTGGGAATATGACCGAATTTCGGCTATAAAAACAGCCAAAGACCCCTGCGACCCGACATACCAGATTGTTTTCCCAGTGTATGTTATTGATCTCCAGCCTCTGTTTGAAGTTGTCCTTCAGTCTCTCCTTCTCTTTCTGCTCCTGCTGTATCTTCATGTTTTTGTCCTGCAGCTGTGGGTAGAGGTAAGGAAACACTGTGTTATATGCACTGGTGTGTGATATGATATACATCATTTGTTACGTTTTTTGTCCTGCAGCTGTGGGTAGAGGTAAGGAAACACTGTGTTATATGCACTGGTGTGTGATATGATATACATCATTTGTTACGTTTTTTGTCCTGCAGCTATAGGTAGAGGTAAGGAAACACTGTGTTATATGCACTGGTGTGTGATATGATATACATTATTTGTTCAGGTTCTTGTCCTGCAGCTGTGGGTAGAGGTAAGGAAACACTGTGTTATATGCACTGGTGTGTGATATGATATATATTATTTGTTCAGGTTCTTGTCCTGCAGCTGTGGGTAGAGGTAAGGAAACACTGTGTTATATGCACTGGTGTGTGATATGATATACATTATTTGTTCAGGTTCTTGTCCTGCAGCTGTGGGTAGAGGTAAGGAAACACTGTGTTATATGCACTGGTGTGTGATATGATATACATTATTTATTCAGGTTCTTGTCCTGCAGCTGTGGGGAGATGTAACGAAGCACTGTGTTATATGTACTACTGTGTTTATTCTATTGTGAGAGTGATAGTATACAATATTTAACGAATAGATTCAATTATTACTAATTATTCATGTGATGAGCAGTAGTGTTGTTCTGATTAATCAATTTGATTGATCATTGATCAGTTACGCCTTGATCTGATAAACTGATTACAATTTTTCATGATCGACTTCACTCGGTTGTCGAAAATTATGGCTTATTTCTCTCTTGTACTAAAATATACAAGAAAATAAAACGAGTTATAATTTGCAACAAGTAATCAAATATTTATAGTGGGTATTACAACATATTATTTAAAATATATGTTGATCAGTTTCATTCGGTTCCTTTATTAGGCCATAATAAATTAATTGCTAGTTTCTCATCCAAATTTATTTCAAAATAGGGGGGTGGGGTGAAATTTTATTTCTTATTTTTTATTTTATACGACAAATGGAATGGTTCCCGGCATAAGGAAAAAGTAGTAAAACATACTACTGAGTACTTCCAAGATTGAAAACACATTTTTATTAGTGTTTATTACTTTCAGCAGTCTTTTTTATTATTATTTTTTTAATTTTTTTTAAAAGAAATAAGCATTACCTGGGCGGCCTTACCAGAACATACTTGAAATACGATTCTTTTCTTCATTATAATGTGAAAAAGGCTTACAATTGTCTTTGACAGCAGCCATGTTTTATCGATTCATCGATCGGTTAAATATTCTGATGACCGATCATGAATTTTCATCCGATTTCCAACACTAATGAGCAGCGTGTTGTTTTGTGATGAGAAAGCAGATGTGAACGAGTGATAAAACAAAACAACACGTTTTACTTTCCTGTCCCCATTCCCCAACCCACCCTTCTTTCAATAAAACTAAATCTATTATTATAAAGTCCAATAGGCTAAATGTCTCAGGGGCGTACCTGGGCATACGCACTGACGCACGTGCGTACAGGCTTTTAAAGAAGCAAACAAATAAAAACGGCTAAAAATGCGAAAAATGCAATAAAAACTGAAGGTATAGGGGGGTTAGGCACATTTGTAATCCAAAACTTGATGGTGCGTATACCTAAATTAGCCCCAGAAACTCCCCTGCAGCTACCAGCATTAATTCTCACTGACCTTGCCCTCGTACTCTCGTCTCAACTTCTCCGTTTCAGCCAATTGCTGCTGAAGAGAGCTCGTCTTCTGTTCGAGGGAACGACATTTGGCCTCCAACTTGGACAAGACAGTGTCGTTCCTGCCGCCAACCGCTTCTAGTTCCTCATTCCGCTTCACCACACGCTGATACTCTCGCTCGAAGTCCGTCAGTCGGCTCCGGAACTGGTTCTCTGTAAACCAGGAAGCATAAAACATTGTAGGATCATTCTGGATGCAGGAACCAGTATGTGAAAAATGTTACAGAATCTGTTCATGTTACATTTTTGATTTGTTTTTTGTCAACAAAAGACTAAGATATTGCCTATGTTTATAAACAGATATTACACCTCTAGAGTAACCATAGCACCCCCACAAACCAAACAGGCATACAGATAGTCAAGGGTAACACTTTATGCCTGATCCACATTAACTTTAGAAATTATGATTGATTGAATTTGATTTTATAGTCGCACCAACAGCTAAGGTCATATGGCGACTTTCCAGCTTCCATTGGTGGAGGAAGACCCCAGGTGCCCCTCCGGGCAATTTTCGTGCACGGGCGGGCACCTGGGTAGAACCACCGACGTTCCGCAAGCCAGCTGGATAGCTTCCTCACATAAAGATCCTAGGCCCCTGAGGGATCGAACCTACAGCGGTGAGGGGCAAGTGATTACAAGTCAGAGATGTCACAAGGTCACGGACGCCCCAACTTCAGAAATTAACACACACGTGTATGGATTTCTTTATTTTCTAAATGGATAAAACTAATCAATTTATGTTTGTTTTCTTAGTTTTGTAGAGAAAACAGTACTCTCTCTGGGTCAGTATTCTTTTTTCTTCCAAGCCTTTCCTCTTGACCACCCTTTATCTGCTCCCGCTATCACCATCACTTTGCTTAAACAAAACAGGACATCGGATTTGTTCTTTCTACCGGTCGTTTTGTGTATTTCTCTTGTGAAGAAGCAACTAGTCTGACAGGACGAGCTGAAGAAATAAAGTGTGCTGTCAAAAGGCAAGGTTTCTCGGCATGATCAGCGACATTATTCAGACCTCTTGCTACTGTATACTTAAACTGACGCCCACAAACTCTGTCCAGCTGTGGACTAACACTCCCTCCCGCCCACAAACTCTAGCAAAGTTCACTTACGTTCCGACTCAAAGTCAATGATAAGTGACTGTCTCCGCGCGTCACGATCACTCAGGAACATGGACAGTCTCATCAACGTCTCTTGGTCATTACAGTCTACCATCTGGGGAAAACAAAAAACAATCGACCTGATGGGAAAACTATATTACAGTTTTTAGCCATGGCAGCAAAAAGCCTTACTATTAAAAGAACACAAGGTTTTAAAGCCCGTGTCATCCTGTTCGTTTTACAGAACAATAATTATTTAAATGTCTCATTTAAAGCAAATTGTATTTGCACAGTATATTTAATTTATCACACAACATGCGGTGTGGGAGTGTAATAACACTATTCAATATTTTCGATATTCCACTAGTGGTATAACATAACGTTAATGTGGTCATACGTTTTCTGACGTAATGTGACGTTATAAGTTATGTAATAATAGAACCTCACATTCGTTCTCATTCAAGAGCCTCGCATTATATCATTTTGTACTCATGTAAGATCTATATACTGCACCAATATATATTTAAAGGGACACTGTCCGTAACTTTTAGCTTATAAAACACACTAATTATGTTCGCAAACATTACACACCAAACATTACTGAATATTTACTAATTAAAGCAGGATTGTTTGACCGAATTCAATCGCGGTACAAAAAAAAAGAGAAACCATTTCGCAGCCCAAACTAAAATTACACTCGCGGTAATAATAGTGAGAGTAAAGTGGTCGACCTAGCTCCCGACTGAGCTAAGCGGGCTATACATATTACGCACTAAATACTATGGTGAAAGCCTAATGCCCTAATGGAAGTCACGTGATCGCAGAAAAGGTAAATATTGTTGGCCCCACTTTATTTACAAATATTAATTTAAGCTTCTTTTTTTTCAAACTCACGAATGTATTACTACAGACTTCTTAGTGTCTATGCTCATGTTTTCATGTATATATTCCACTGAATAAAAGTCAGACAGTTATTTGGTTATGCTCAATATCTGCTTACTTACGGACAGTGTCCCTTTAAACCTTTGAAATAATAACAAAAATAAAAACTTCAATTTTTTGTGACCTACTGACAACCTTCTGATAGGAATGTATTAAAAGTGGTGATCAATGGGTTATGTGGGTGAACAAATATTTCAGACATTTAGGCAGTCTAAAAGACCGAGTTTAATTCCTTACCTCCATATTGGGGAAGTCTGGGCCTAATGTGTACATCATTCTAGGTAAAGGTACCAGCTCCCGAGCTGAAAAAATAAGATTTATTCCACATTTATATCCTAAATTAGTGTACATATCAAAGGCTCAAGGCAGAAATATCGTATTTTTCTTTATATAGTTCCAGGGCTTTTTATTTGGAAAAAGGGAAAGAGGCCCATGCCGTTTAACAGGCGATTTTCGAGATAACGGGGAAAAATAGTGCGATAATGAGATAGGGGGATGTGAGGTCAGATTTGTCATACAGATGGAAATCATTACTAGACAGAATAAATATAAATGAAACATTATATTTAAGATGGTCTAAATCTTTCAGTAGAACTTTGTAACCCTGCATTGTGAGAAAGTAACATCTTTATAGTTTATACCTTCTCTTTCCTCTTTCTCCTTTTCCTCACGAATTTTCTCCTCCTGTAGTTTTTCTCCGAGGCGTCGACGTCCGGGTGCGAGACCGAGGTCAAACTTGACCTGCTGTGACCTCTGTATCATGACCTCCTGTGACATCTCTGCAAACTTCATCACATGCTGTAGTACAAAAAAATCATTTAAGAATTGTTTTGCATTTTTCTGCATTTGTGCAGATTAATGGTAAATTTTGCCATTCGCTATCATTGTATCAAAAATAAAAAATTTACAGAGGGCTATTCCAATAAAACATACATAGGATCCCTGGAAGGCACTTTTGAAATTGACCACCCACCCATAGATGCATAATTGAGATGAATCAACCAAATTTCGGAAAAAGAGGGTTCAACCACAGATGTTTATTTAATTACCATCCTGGAGTCCTGGGGATAATGGAAAAGCCCTGAATGGAAATAAGGAATTTTCGAATTATTGCACTGGCGATTTCTAGACACCTATATACATGGTCATCATGGTCAGATATTTTTTTTTTAACTAGCCCAAACATTTGTATTAGCGGTAGTAAACAACCTGTATAAATGAAAATGTCAACTAACCACTGTCTCGTCATACTCCTCGGCCTTGGGATTCACGCACACCACCATTCGCACACGGCCATCACCGTCAAAATAGTTCTTGAACAAATGTGTTAACTTGGAGTCCCTGTAGGGCACCAACCGGCCACCACCGGACGTCTGGTTGTCACGTAAAGCCTCCAAACACGTTCGCAGTGCCATCAACGTCTGGTTGATGTTACCTGACAGTTATAAAGGTAAATCGTCAAATGCTGTATACTGTTTGACAGTGTCAAGGTGATGGAACAGAAAGTCTGTCAAGTGAGAAAGTGCTGATTCTTACGGATGGCAGAAGGTACACAATACTGGTTCTTCCCAGGGAGAATGGGGTGGCCTGTCTCTACCACCAAAAAAATTTACCGTTATATATGCCCTAACATGTGCTAAAATGACTTAAAATGCCATTCAAAGCATCTCAGATAATTCAGGAAATCCTCGGTCTACACATGTGCTGGAACATAAGAATCTTCATGGGCATCCAGTAAAGATCAGAAATTCCAACACATGACAGGTTATATGGCACCTAACAGGTATCCAGTTGAGATATGGGGATGATCCAACGCTCGGAATGACTGTTTTAATAGGAGCCTCAGTTCCAGTAACAAGAGGCCCAAGAGGGCCTGTGGACGCTCTACTGGCTAATATTGCTCTTATGACATCACTGAAGCAAGTGACTATCGTCTTAAAGAGGCAAAATATAGCAATAACTCCGCCATTACTGGTCCGATCTGGCTAGTTTTCCAAGTTAATAAAAAAAATAAAAAAATAAAAACAAAAATTAAAATTAAAAAAAAAAAAATTAAAAAAAAAGAAATTAAAAAATTAAAAAAAAAAAAGAAGAATAATTAAAAAAACAAAAAAAAACAAAAATTAAAAAAAAAGAAAAAAAAAAGAGAAACAAAAAAAGAACAAAATTGGTAAAGGACCATAATCTTATAGCAACAGCAAAATATTAAACCTCTGGCTCTTGCAGTTTCAGAGAAGAAATTTTTTTAAGTTTTTTTCCTATACATGTCTATGTAAAACATGTGACCCTTGGTGCGGGGCCAAATGTAACCCCAGGGTCACCATTTAAAAGTTGGTAAAGGACCATAAGCTTATAATAAATGTAAAATATCAAACCTCTGGCTCTTGTAGTTTCCGAGAAGAAGATTTTTTAAAAAAAAATCCTACATAAGTCTATGTAAAGCTGTGACCCTCGGGGCAGGGACAAATTTGACCCCAAGGTCACCATTTGAACAAACTTAGTAGAGGACCATAAGCAGATGCTACATGTAATACATGAGAGCTCTGTGCCATGTGGTTCCAAAGAAGAAGATTTTTTTCAGTTTTTCCCTATACAAGCCTATGTAAAACTGTGACCCCCCGGGGTGGGGCCAAATGTGACCCCTGGGTCACCATTTGAACAAACTTGGTAGAGGACCACAAGCTTATAGCAAATGCAAAAATATTAAACCTATGGCTCTTACAGTTTCAGAGAAGAAGATTTTTTAAGTTTTTCCCTATACATGTCTATGTAAAACATGTGACCCTTGGGGCGGGGCCAAATGTGACCCGAGGGTCACCATTTGAACAAACTTGGTAAAGGACCATAAGCTTATAGTAAATGCAAAATATCAAACCTCTGGCTGTTGTAGTTTCCGAGAAGAAGATTTTTAAAAAAAAAATCCTATATAAGTCTATGTAAAACTGTGACCCCCGGGGCGGGAACAAATTTGACCCCAGGGTCACCATTTGAACAAACTTAGTAGAGGACCATAAGCTGATGCTACATGTAATACATGAGAGCTCTGTGCCTTGTGGTTTCTGAGAAGAAGATTTTTTAAAGTTTTTTCCTATATGTCTATATGAAAAACATGCAAAACCTCAATATACAAACTTTGGACCCCCGGGGCACGGCCATTTTTGACCCCAGGGACTTTATTTGAACAAACTTGATAGTCTAGGCGTTGGCGATCATTTTAAAAGAAAAACTGTTGAAATCTGTCCAGCAGATCTGGAGAAGAAGATTTTTTAAGGTTTCGACCATATATGGTAATGGCAGCCATCTTGGATGTAGCGCTGACCTAATTTTAACAAATCTAAAAAGTATTCATCTAAGGATCATCCATTTGAAGTTTGGTCAAAATTAGCCAAGCGGTTTCTGAGGAGAAGTCGTTTGAAGAAAAGTTAACGGACGACAGACAGACGGACGACGGACAACACACCATCCCATAAGCTCTTCTGGCCGTTGGCCAGTAGAGCTAAAAACAACTATACCTAGTCCTGGAATTCCTTGGCCTATATGCATTGAATACCCATGAAAGATTTTTGATCTGTTCATACTGGAATAAAATTTAACTTTAATAAAAGTCATAGATGTTTAAACACAGTCCTGAATAAACCCGGTGTTTTAGTGATATAGCTGAAGATTACATAAAAGCATCTTATTTCATACATTTCTGTATTATCGGAAAAAGTATGAAAAAGTAATAACTAAAAATGTTGTGTTTTTTTTGGGGGTGGGTGGGGTCTACCCCTCTGCCTACCCCATCTAACAGGATTTGCAGTGGCCCTATTATTCATTGTCTACGAACCACACGGGGCTATTCAAAACAAAGAGGAAGCCCAGAATGGCATCAAACTTATTCACATACAGATGTTTGTAAACATTTAACAACAGTCATCTCCCAATTATCCCCGCAGACTTACATATTTGTGTGGTATAGCAAAAAGACCAGAGATAATCAGTACATTGAATAGTGAAGCCCAAAATCGCCTGAGTCACAAAAGTAAATTACATGACATACATGTATGGTAAGAGAGGCTAACGAGACAGAAAACAGATCACTATAAGTTACATTACAAGTTTTACTACCTGCTTCTTTAAGCCTGTCACCCTGGTTCTTGGTTCTGGCCACTCTCTCGCTGCCCGCAAGATCAACTAGGGACAGCTGACTGACACAAATCTTGTCTACATCCTGCAAACAAGAAAATGAAATTACATATCATGGTTATAAGATGGCCAGAGTGAACATTACTGCAAATAATTAATATATACTGGTACGTACCAGACTTTGCATCTGCAGCCATACATTTGTGGGTCTGGGCAGAATTCTCTAGTCATGACTGTGTTTTGTTTTTTGTTGTCATGGATTATTTTTACTGTCAAAACTCTGCCAGGATAAAAAAACTTTATATTTTTTTAATTTGCCCCTTTGAAACAATGGGCAGGACATAACAAGGGAAGTAAATTAGAATAATTACCTGTATAACCTCCATTACTGTCAAAACTCTGCCAGGATAAAAAACTTTATATTTTTTTAATTTGCCCCTATGAAACAATGGGCAGGACATAACAAGGGAAGTAAATTAGAATAATTACCTGTATAACCTCCTGACCCCTAGGATCTAACGGGGCCTGTACCAGTCTAATGTTAAAGATACTGTGACTTCTACTAGACTCGGCATTCAGGGCTGTGTGGGCCACCTTTCTTCTCTTCTGACCTACAAACATGGATGACAAGTTTGGCTTAAACAATTATTGTATATGTAAATAAGTAAATAATACTGCATTTGGCATTCAGGGGCATGTTTCTCATCTGAAGTTGCCGTTTCTAAGTGTTAGGTCCTGCCAAACTGTGTGTGGTGGTGTGGTGGTGGAGGAGCGAGAGCGGGGAAAGCCTTGACGTTAAGTACTGTCCGCTTGCCCCGGGCAGGTAAAAGATTGATCCGGGTAGGTAAAGTCTTAACAGCTTAATCCCGTCAGGCAACTTCAAAACTGAGTGACAAGCACTATATATAATATGACAAAACTCTAATAATGCTTTTTTTCGCCCATTTTGGTAATGAAACGCTTTCATTTGGTAATGAAACGCTTTCATTTACTATGAAAATATGTTGTCTGGCATCTAAACGCTTATGATCAATAGACTATGCTACAGTCTGAATTAACATAATAGAATAGAATTTTCTACGCAGTATTCACCATTAAACGATCAAGATTGTTAAGACTAATGTTTGTTGACACCGAACAAACATTTTGCTATTCACTTGAATTGGATATTCCTCATTTCTTTTGCATTTTTGTTCTATTACACAATATTGATATGATGTTGTTTGCAACACTAGTGTACAAACATCGTATCCTCAGACTGGTGAAATTCCTGCAAAAAAACAGTGGTGCGAGTTTTAGTTCTTCAGGGGTATCTTTTTCTTGTCATATAACATTGTCTCATAATGATGAACATGTGCGGCAAGTTTACAAAGCTTTCTGACAATACGTCGGAGAAATCTGGAAAAAAAACTTTAACCGAAACGGCAAAACACACATCGACAGACGCAAATTGCCAAACTATTAGCGGGGATTTATTTGCTAAGCAACCCATTTAATAAGTCATTGATGCAAGAAAGACACATAGTAATTGTGCTGACAAAGGGTTTCATGATTGGGTCATAAAGAGCTTGACATTCGACCAACTGACCCCAAAATGAGTCAGCGCTTTAATGTACCGTTTCAGTTGGCAAGATAACCAACCTTTATAAAGGACCTCAAATGCCTCCTCGGGACTCTTAATCTCCACCTCTTGACAGTTCATGACATACATGCAGTCCGAGCCCGCGTCTGTTCTCAGGATCTTCGACTGTGGTGCTCTGAAATGGTACAAATACATGGATTCATTCTGAAGTCTGATGAAGGGAAGAAACATATGATGAAACTAAAGCGATACCCAATGTTAAGTTTTTGCGACACCGTCAATGTTAAGTTTTTGTGACGCCAACAAATGTAAGATGATGTACAAAGTGATCCCTGTGTATCACATTTTTCTTCTAAAAGATGACACGAGCAAAAAGTTTGATATTAGTTAGATTCATTTAATGTACACCTTTTTTGGCACATCTCAAGGTATAATGTTTTTATTTGTTTCAATGCATTCAACATGTTTAAATTGCCATTACATCCTCATCTTACAAGGAGACTCTTTGATAAAAATGTACACCTTTCCAGCATATTTCAAGCTATATACTGATTTTCTGTTGTAATGCGTTAAAACTGTATTTAAAACCTTTACAGCGAGAATTACAGGCAATTAAACACAGTCAAGCACTGAACCATGGAGCTACTTCAGTTGTGTTCTGTTCGGGATCAGACAAACAGTCTTGTTTTTTGGCTGTTTGTATAGCTGTTAATGGGTCATATTTCCAATGCCAAAAACATATATTTGTTTCCCAACTGAAGAAAGAATAATTCCCAAATCAAAAAACAAATGTTTAAAAACATTCATGAGGCAAAGAGAAATAGCTCTGTGAAAAGTCACGCTTTATTACAATGAATGTAAACAAACTGTAAACCATATTAAAGACACATGACAGGGGCCGAAATATTTTTTACTGTATACTCGTCCTGTAGTGGCATTGACATGTTACTCGTCCTTATAGGATGTTTACTCGTCCTGCTCTGATTGTAAAAGTTCATAAGTCAAAGTAGTCAGATACCATCATTTACACTTTATATATAAATCAAACAAAGGGAAACATCATAATGTGTTGTTTTTTTCTTTATATAAATCAATGAAAATTATGAAACTTGGTATATATTTCCCCCTTTTCCTGATAAAAAGTGCCCTCTTAAAAAAAAAATACATTTTTTATTCGAAAATGTTGAACTTAAAATACAGGAAAACAGCATACTTTTTGCAATTCCCCTTCCTGATGGCCCTGGCCCCAGTCACCTAAAAGCTGCTAGTGCCCTTAAAGATATCCCCTTTGAAAGTGTTATTTGTATAACATTAAATACGTTCGCACTCCGTGAAATTAGAACGGGAGCCGCATTTTAGAATGTCTCAAAACGGAAATGCATCAATTTCCCAATATCCGGTTGACTTAAATTGCATTTTAGCGCTGAATAAACAGAGTTGTGACTATTTACCGATTTACTCGCTTAATAAACTATGTAAGAACCATATTCTTTGTTGTTTTTTTCTACTGAAAGATTACTCGATTCATGGGTTTCACTCGCCCGGATTCAAATTTCACTCGTCAATACGAGCTGACGAGTGGAATTTCCGTGCCCTGCATGAATTGCAATTATGAAATGAATCTTTTGCTGTATTTTCCCAAATTGTATGAAAACACACACAAATGTTCCCAAATGTAATGGTATGTGATATGTTACTAAAACGTAGGGAAAAAAACACTGGAAAATTTTCAAAACTTGAGCTCACATCTCGAGCGAATACAACAATGACACTCACTTGTATCCTGCAATGGGGTCATACGGCAGCTCCTCCAGGAGGTCGTAGACATAGTTGTTGTATATCTCGATGTAGGACACAAACACTGCGTACGTGTTGTCCTCGTCTACGTCTTCAATACGACTCGGGTCAACCATGCGTCCAGAATCCTTACCAAAGTCATGCCTGTCCCTGGAATATAAAGATGCAGGTAAATAACAACACGACTCGGGTCAACCATGCGTCCAGAATCCTTACCAAAGTCAAGCATGTCTTTGGAATATATACATGCAGGTAAATAAGAACACGACTCGGGTCAACCATGCGTCCAGAATCCTTACCTAAGTCGTGCCTGTACCTGGAATATAAAGATGCAGGTAAATAACACGACTCGGGTCAACCATGCGTCCAGAATCCTTACCAAAGTCGTGCATATCCCTGGAATATAAGCATGCAGGTAAATAACAACACGACTCGGGTCAACCATGCCTCCAGAATCCTTACCAAAGTCGTGCCTGTCCCTGGAATATAAAGATGCAGGTAAATAACAACATGACTCGGGTCAACCATGCCTCCAGAATCCTTACCAAAGTCGTGCCTGTCCCTGGAATATAAACATGCAGGTAAATAACAACACAACTCAGGTCAACCATGCCTCCAGAATCCTTACCAAAGTCGTGCCTGTCCCTGGAATATAAACATGCAGGTAAATAACAACACGACTCAGGTCAACCATGCCTCCAGAATCCTTACCAAAGTCGTGCCTGTCCCTGGAATATAAACATGCAGGTAAATAACAACACGACTCAGGTCAACCATGCCTCCAGAATCCTTACCAAAGTTGTGCCTGTCCCTGGAATATAAACATGCAGGTAAATAACAACACGACTCAGGTCAACCATGCCTCCAGAATCCTTACCAAAGTCGTGGATGTCCCTGGAATATAAAGAACAACTTCAACACGACAACCGATGTACTTTAAGCGGATATGCATCTTATCTGAGACTATATGTGCCTGGTGTCTTTAGTACCAGGCTTGGCAATATATATATATATATATATATATGTATTTCCTGTCTGTGACTTGTTTCTAGGTGTGCCTGGTGTATTTGACACCAGACAAGGTAATAAATCCTTCCTCCGACTTGTTGTGAACTTACTTGTTTCTAGGTGTGCCGGGTGTTTTCGGCACCAGACCTGGCAATATATCCTTCCTCTGTCTTTCCATCATAGCATCTGCCTCGGTCTGGATTTCAAACCTGTTCATTTTGTCTGGCCTGAATACCTGGGGATGTCATACACAGTGCAAGATTAAACACTACCCTGCAGAAAAGGGTTGAGCACCTTCAAAACTGTTTCAATAGAGGGGTAACTTTGAAATTTTGAGAAAGGATATTGACCGGTTTAACAAATGTCGATAAAAGGTGACAAGTTATGTTTGGGTTAAAAACAGATTTGATTTCAATAACGAGTTATAAAATAAAACTAAACAACACATTTTGCTCTGGGTTAAGCACTCTCCACCTCTTGCATTCTTTAATAATTCATAAAAAAAAAGTTTTCAAACAGCAAGGTCTTTGAGATATAATTTTTACAATTTAAGCAGTTCTACAAAATAACATATTTTTCACAATACTATAGAAGCATCTAGTAACAAGTTACAGGGCAGTGATAAACGATTGTCATTGAAAACATATATATGGTGTTTTTATAAAATTCTGCTAGAGAAACGAAAAACATTTGCACGGGTATCAGGGCTCCAGAAATTGGATAGCCCGACGCCCAAGGCTAGTCAAAATTGAAGTCGGGCTTGTAACAAATTCCATGCAGTTAGCCCGTCGGGCTAGTCCAAAAAAACAAAACAAAATAAATCCCACTGCCTAAATTACACGATCTGTGTATAACAAACACGCGCCAGTGAGTCAGGCACCTGTAATAAAACATCCACCCACATGTTTCATAATCTGTTAATTGCACTAGCTTAGGTAATTCAATTAGCATTCGCCGCGGGCATCGGCGATTTTCAACATCAAAACAAAACATGCTGTAAGTCCATCCTCCAAGAACCTTAATTGACAGTCGGCATTATCCAATCAATTGATGTGTAGTATTTCAACTCGGGTCGATTAGCCAATGAAACCACTTTTTAAAAATACTACTGGTTGATCACATGTTCGTCACGTGGTCAGCACAAAATGGCGGTACTGATTCGAACGATTACAAACAGGCCGATACAGAATCGCAATCAACACAATCACGCTGATTTGTCGGCGACTTTTGATAAATCAAGAGACCATGTACTTTTGATAATGGAAGCATGCTTTATATGAATCTGTGAAAAGCGAAATATATTATTACTTAGATAACATTTAGAAATTCCTGACTCAGGGGAAAGAACTCCCGCGAAGTGAAATTGATTATATATGTAATATATTTGTGAGAAGAAATACCGATTCCTTTGTAAATAAATTTTAATCACAGTTATTTTCATATACAGTTAACAGTTTATTTTTATTTTCCAATGTATTTTGCCAATTAAAATGCCTTCCTGGAGGAACTGGACTTGAAGACTTGTATCACTGTATACAATTTGTGGGTGGGGTAATGCTAAAAAAAATCTGTCCTAAATTGTTCCATCTTACCATTGCTTCGCTTTCACCCAATGACTACTTCCAACGCAAATTAAACGTACATCAATTGATTATGAGAAGATAAGAATTACTGAATTTTTAATTTTCTCAGTATTTAATGAATTATAATGAGTATCTGAATTCGTTAAATCAGAATCAGCTTTAACATAATGAGATGTCGTCAGCTGGGTATAAGTAATAGATAGAGTCAGATCTCAGTGAGCTGGTTCATTTAAATGAACTTTAATAAAACGAGATACGTAAAAGTATTCCCAAACAAGATAAATGATAACAACAAACAGAAACATTCTTTTTAAGGCAAGTAAAAAAAAACAGGGCTTGTGACAAAAAACCTCAGGGCTAGTGGGAAAAAAACCAGGGCTAGTGGATTTTCAGGACCCACTAGCCCTGGGCTAGTCCCCTAAACAAATATTCTTGGAGCACTGGGTATCAGTGGGTATCATACTTACATATTTCTTACACTGGTACTCTCCTATACTGTTAAATATGACATCAAGACAACGAGGCAAGATACCCTGATCTTGTGGGGTGCCCGTCATCGTGTACGTCTTGCCCGAGGATGTGATTCCGTAAGTGAACAGTAGCCCTGAATATTAAAAATAAAGGCTCTTTGGAAATTCCAAATAAAAATCGCAAGGTTAAGCAGTCTCGACATTAGGCATTGTCCGATAGCAGGTGTTTTTTTTACAAATAGGGGAAGGCGCCCAGGCCCTTTCAGAGGGGAAAAGACGCGTGATTTTTTTCGATTTAGGGGGGAAATTTTCTAGCAGTAATTTTGCCAGTTGTGCGACATTGCTGATAAAAGTTCACAAAATATACCGGAAACCACAACAGTTACTTCCCTTGTTATTAGTCATTGTCGTAAAGGTAAACCGTAGAGTGTTCTACGATAAACATTTGCAAAGCGTCGAAGGCGATTTATCTTTTTTTTTCGTCCATGATTTATTAGTCTTTAAATTAAAGAGGAACTTTCTGTACAGGGGTATTTTTAACCTTAAATAGGGGGAAAATGTAGGTTCCCCAGATAGGGGAAGACGCCGGTATCTGGCGTCTGTTATATAGTAAAAAAAAAACTGGATAGGTTTTGGCAACCCAGACTTGGGTGCGTACAAGTTGATTCTGAATCCAGGTTGTCTGATCAGGCAAGTAGAAAAAAAATTAAAATCAAAACCCACGCCAAAATACGCTGAAAACCCACGACAAATGACAAAATTCAAACCTCACCGTAGCGAGTTTGTCTAATAGGAAGTGATTGTAAACTAGACAGTTTTGCGCATGCGCGGCAGGATTTTCCCTGCCGATATATATAGATAGTGTATATATATAGATAGTTTCTTGTCGTAACACGTTGCTCGGGATCCCTGTGTTTGACGTTTTATTCTCCCGATTTTGAATGACAAAAAGCATTCATTATGTTGTGAAAATATTGTTAATAAAATACGACAAAAGCAAGTTGTTTACTTATACGCTAATTTTATCATAAATTTTACGAGATAAAAATCGCTTGAACATTTTGCGACAATCACATACGACCGCTTTGCGGATTGTGTACATGTATCACGCTTCATCAGATCGCAATCTCTGAACACAAATGCTTTATTTTACATGTTTTAATGCCTTTACAGTAAAAAATTGAGATCTCATATAGGTCAGGACAAGTGGATTTCTGAAGTCACTTGTCCAAGTGGATCCAAAAGTTAATGTAGAGGCCTGTTAAGTAAAATGAGGTCACGTTCAACATATGTAAGGTCAAATAAGAACAGTAGACAGTGTTTTTTTCCCTAATATAAGTGGTACCGAAAAACAGTTCCCAATTGATAACAAAAAGTGTTTTTTCCCCAATTGGAGTGAACAAATTACTCTATCTAAAAAAAAAAGAAGTTTGTAAATATTGTAGATATTTAAACAGAAACAAGAGGCCCAAGAGGGCCTGTGGACGCTCTACTGGCTAACATGGCTCTTATAATATCAATGAAGCGAGTGACTGCTATTTATGTTTTCTTAAAAGTTTCGAGCAAAAAACAGCTTTTTAACTAAATCAAAGGCCATAACTAAAGAATCTGGTAAAGTTTGGTAATGATCAGATGAAAAATGAAGGCCCTACCATATTAACGAGGCAAAATATAGCATTTTTAACTAAATCAAGAGCCATAACTCCTCTGTGACTGGTTTTCGAACTTGTCCGAGCTTTCATTGATATTAACAATCTGTGCAAGTTTGGTAAAGATCAAATAATAAATGAAGGTCCTAGAGTGTTCACAAGGCTTAATATGGCATTTTCCAGCAAAACAAGGGCCATAACTCCGTTGAAATTATTTCGATCTTGCCGCTTTTTGAACTTGTTCGAGCTTTCATTGATATAAAGACACTGGCAAAGTTAAGTAAAGATTCGATTAATATTGAAGGCCCTAGAGTGTTCACAAGGTAGGAAATAGCATTTTTCAGAAAAAACAAGGACCATAACTCCAGTGTTAATGATCCGATTTAGCTGGTTTTCAAACTTGTTCGAGCTTTCATTGAAATTAACAATCTGTGCAAGTTTGGTAAAGATCAAATAATAAATGAAGGTGCTAGAGTGTTCACAAGGCAGAAAATGCCATTTTTCAGAAAAAACAAGGGCCATAACTCTGGTGTTAATGACCCAATTCAGCTGATTTTCGAACTTGTTCAAGCTATAATTGGTATTAACAATCTCTGCAAGTTTGGTAACGATCAAATAATAAATGAAGGTGCTAGAGCGTTCACAAGGCAGAAAATGGAAATTTTCAGAAAAAACAAGGGCCATAACTCCGGTGAAATTATTCCGATCTGGCTGGTTTTCGAACTTGTCCGAGCTTTCATTAATATTAACAATCTGTGCAAGTTTGGTAAAGATCAAATAATAAATGAAGGTGCTAGAGTGTTCACAAGGCCGAAAATGCCATTTTTCAGAAAAAACAAGGGCCATAACTCTGGTGTTAATGACCCAATTCAGCTGATTTTCGAACTTGTTCAAGCTATAATTGATATTAACAATCTCTGCAAGTTTGGTAACGATCAAATAATAAATGAAGGTGCTAGAGCGTTCACAAGGCAGAAAATGGAAATTTTCAGAAAAAACAAGGGCCATAACTCCGGTGAAATTATTCCAATCTGGCTGGTTTTCGAACTTGTCCGAGCTTTCATTAATATTAACAATCTGTGCAAGTTTGGTAAAGATCAAATAATAAATGAAGGTGCTAGAGTGTTCACAAGGCAGAAAATGCCATTTTTCAGAAAAAACAAGGGCCATAACTCTGGTGTTACTGACCCAATTCAGCTGATTTTCGAACTTGTTCAAGCTATAATTAGTATTAATAATCTGTGCAAGTTTGGTAATGATCAAATAATAAATAAAGCTGCTAGAGCGTTCACAAGGCAGAAAATAGCAATTTTCAGAAAAAACAAGGGCCATAACTCAGGTGTTACTGATCCGATTTGGCTGTTTTTCGAACTTGTCCGAGCTTTCATTGATATTAACAATCTGTGCAAGTTTGGTAAAGATCAAATAATAAATGAAGGTGCTAGAGTGGTCACAAGGCTTAATATGGCATTTTTCAGCAAAACAAGGGCCATAACTCCGGTGAAATTATTCCGATCTGGCTGGTTTTCGAACTTGTCCGAGCTTTCATTGATATTAACAACCTGTTAAAGTTTGGTAAAGATCGGATGAAAAATGAAGGCCCTATTGTGGTAACAAGACAAAAGTTAACGACGGACGACGGACGGACGGACGACGGACAACTCGCCATCCCATAAGCTCTGCTGGCCTTCGGCCAGTAGAGCTAAAAATAGGGGAGAATATATACTTAGACTTTTAGTGGAGGGTCATGAAATGTATACATGGTAATGTGTTTGCAAAGTATTTAAACATGTATGCAATATTGCTTTTGTCCGATTGTGAAAAATTCCCAATTTAAGAAAAAACTCTTATGAATTTTTCCAATTGAATGGGTACCATTCCCAAAAGAGTGAAAGGATGAAGAAAACTCAAAATAGACATGCTACCCTCTGAGCGCAACCTATGTGGGGCAGATGTATGCAATGCTGAAGCCCAAGGGTTTTAACCACTGAGCAAGTGAGATTAATACATTGCAAGATAATGTTGCAGGACTTGTTTTTATTACATCTGGTGTAGGAATCTTTATGTGAGGAAGCTAACCAGCTAGCTTGCGGAACGTCGGTGGTTCTAGCCGGGTACTCACCTGTGCGCGAAAATTGCCGGAGGGGCACCTGAGGCCTTCCTCCACCAGGCCACCATTAAAAAAATTTAAAATTTTTTTATTATTAACGCATGCCCATCGACGGGATGCAAATATCGTGCGCTTCACTAGTATTATCCATAGAGTTGTTTTTTTAAAAAGGGTTTAGTTAAATATTAACAGAACATGCATGGAAAAAGAAAGAAAAAAACTTGGAAAAAAAAAAAAATTGTTTAGGTCGGCGGATTTGCCGTGGGTCGGTCGCAAACTGCAAACAAACAATATTTTAATTTAGGCCCCAGTGGAAGATGAAAAGTCGCCCTATGACCTTAGGTGTTGGTGCGACTATAAATCAAACTCAATTCAAATACACCTGGTCATGGGTTGAACTGAACAGTCATGGGTGTAACTTGCTTTTCATGAAAATCCCTTCAGTTCTTTCAAAGTTATGACCGAGAGTGAGACACGATTGTTTCGGACGGAAGGATGAACGAACGGACTGTGCGATTACTATATGCCTCCTTCGGTCAGTCACTGACTTTGACAGTAGGACCTTTCTACTATGACAAGATATGAAGATATGTATCCTCAATACATTACAGGCCAGTTTGGTCAAAGGGAAACACAAATCAATATTAATACTTATTTATTACTCACCATTTTTGCCGTGGATAAGGTCATCAATGAGTGGGTTGGCCACGTAGTCGAAGATGGCCTTCTGGGACGAGAACTCGTCAAACACATGATGGAACTTGTACTGAACCTCCTTTAGTTGACCAGTCCTGGCAAATGCTTGTGTTGTCTGTACAAAACATCAAGATAAAATTATATATTTTAAAAAGACGCACCCTTAACATTTTGGAATGTGAATATGAACTATACTCAGTTGCAAAAGAAAGTGGACACTGAGTTTTGTTTAGATTTAATTGTGTAAAGTTTTTTTTAGAATTAAATGGACAAATTCCAAAATGAATATATGCCCTGTTTGGTACAAAAGTTTTTTTTCATTCCACTGCCAGATTGCAGAGCCTCAGTTCCGATAAAAACAATTATACCTCTGGTTGGAATTCCCGATCTTTACCAGATACCCATGAATTCTTTTTATAGTAAGGCCAAATAAAATTATACCTGTGTTTACTGTAACATTGCTGAAAAAATTGGGTAGGTAGGTAGGCATTTTATTTTATGGCGAAGTTAATTTAAGGTGGCGATGAGCTTTGATGAATGGGAAAATGTGGTATTTTAAAAACTACAATAGATAACAAATAAAATTGTGTATGTGTTATTGTTTCCCAAAAGGCATGCCAACAACTGGCTCTTTTCCCAATCAAATCCAATTATTGCAAAGGGGTAAAACCGTTTAATTTATATTTCTCTTGTCCGGAAGAAGTTCAGTTCCAACAGCAGGACAAGGAGCACATTAGTCGGCCGTGATCGCGTGAACATAATTATTATAAAAAAAAAAGAGTCGGGTGTTTTCAGAGGGTCGGTCGGGTTACAGTAAACCAGAGCTTTTTTCATAATTTTGGGAACATGACCCGTACTCCTGGAATTGGGAATTTTAGCGTGATTTTTCATAAAATTGGGAATTATAGCGCGATTTTTAATATAAATTCGGAAAAATATAAAGTAAAACATTCCTTTCATAATTATATCTTTTAATACTGTTTTTGTACACCAAGATAAACAGAAGCATTTATTTAAGCTTTTGAACCCCAACCATTGGATTGGCACACTTAAAAAATTAAATTGGGATTTTCCCCCTCAAAATTGGGAAAAAAAGATGTTTTGCTATTGGGAATATGACCGAATAACGGCTATAAAAACGGCCAAAAAAAAGTCCTGTAAACTCAGGTATAATTTTATTTGGCCTAAGCACCTATCTTCAATGCTACAAATCAAACTAAGGCCTTTTTATTCTAAGACATACCCACATATCCCACATATCATAGTTTCTTCTATTTAAGTTAACTGTCATAGCCTCAGGGCTTTTTCCAAGAAAATTGGGAAAAGACATGGGCCTGCTGATTTTGGGAAAAAAGAAGCGCGAGACTGTCCAATATCGGGGGAAAATAGCCTGATTTTTCGCTTTGTAGGGGAATGTTTTTTAGGTGAAAATTTTCATTAAAATGTATATTTTATGTATAATATTAATCAGGATTAAGAATTTATTTTAACATTTTTTTAGATTGGGAATTTTTTACCCCAGAATTGGGAAAAAATAGAGGTTTTTGCAATTGGGAAGAGGCCGAATTTCGGCCCCATCACAACAATAAACAAACGGACATGATTTGTTTTTTTATTTTTGTATTAATAAGCACTTTGTCACAAAACTTGCAACAATTTTCAAACTTGTTCAAATCGCAAAAAAAAAAGCTTTTTCTCCTATGTGTAAATACCAACAGGGCCATCCTTAAAAAAGTGTTTGTTTGCTGTGCTCCAACCGACCGTCTAAAAAGGCAGCGACCGGTTTTTTTTATAGCCTTTTCAGATTTATTTTTTTTTTACTAAAAAATTATTCGTAAAGAAATATTTATGAGGTTATCCACAGACTGCATTATCATACATTGAGATAGGAAATTATGATTTGTAAAAATGCTTAACCAGTACCACAGCAAAAAAAAAAAAAAGCTACCTACCTACCCACTTAAAAAATTCAGGGTCGGAGCACAGCAAACAAATATTTTTTTAAGGATGGCCCAGTTAAAGGTAATAAACAAAAAGAATCGGTACCTCTGTTGACACAAGCTGTACTTTGTCATGGCCGATGACTTTTAAACACACCAGGTCATCTTGATTGTCTAGGGGTCGCACTCTACAATACACCTGAAATACAAACAAATGAAGGAATTGTCGAAGTGTCGCTCTCTACATTTCATCAGCAAAACAAACAAATGAAGGAATGTCGCACTCTACAATACACCTGAAATACAAATTAAGGAATTGTCGAGGGATCTAACCCCCAACCCACCCCGAAATACAAACAAATCAAGCAATAGTTGCGGGGTCTTACTCTAGAATACAAAGATTTGCGGGAAGGGGGTCGTACACTGCGATCAGGCCTAAAAAAAAAAAAATATGTGTGTTTCCTGTCAAAAAGTTAGGGTAGGTAGGAAAAGGGTTGTTTTTTTTGATATTTTTTTTATATATATTATGCCATTTTATTACTAAGGCAACTTCTTGATAACCTTTGCAAACAGTTTGGATCCAGATTAGATGCTTAACCAGTCAAAGCTCTAACCTTTAACAGTTACGTTTTTCATAACCTGTGACTGTTATTAAAAAAACAACTAAAACTAGGACCAGAAGCAGTTAATACCACAAAATCATTCAAGTTTAGATGCATTCTATCTTCTGCACAGGAATTTTCCCTGTATATATATATAATTTTCTCAATGTAGGGTGATTATTCAACTTTACAACCATGCAATAAAATTCTATGAGCATCGATGAAAATCCAGTGCGCAAAGCCTCTCAAGTTACCTACCATTATGCAATAAAATTCATTAAAAATCATTTTGTGGGCACCAACGTGACAATTAGTAAACAACAGCTAATTGGATCTTGATGAATACATATGTATTTATCCTTAATAATAAGTATTCAGACAAACAAGAGCTGTCGGAGAACAGCGCAGCTCGACTATTCGATTTTTCGGAGAATAATAAATTTAAAGCTAGTATATACCATCAGAAAACAAGGCTACAACAATGTGGGGTGAGGTTGGGAGCACAATATAACTATGTGTAAGAATTGACCAAAACTACACAGAAATATGTAAAAAAAAAAAAAATAAAAAAAAAAAAATCCAGTTTTGAGTGGGGTGCGGGGTTGGGGTGGGAGAGAGGCGGGGGTGGATGGTGGGGGAGTGGGGGTGGTGAGGGCAACATATATGTGAAATTCACAAAAATATGAAGAAAGAAAAAAAAAAAAAATCGAGTTTGAGTGGGGATGGGGTAGAGGCTTAGGGTGGGGAGGGAAGGGCAACATGTGTAATTGACTAAAACAACAAAGAAAATAATATGTAAAAAAAAAAAAAAAAAATCAAGTGGGGCAGGGTGAGAGGCGGGGGTGATTGGAGGGAGGGGGCAACGGGAAGACGGGAAGTTTGCAACATATATGTGTAAGAAATGACTAAAACAACACAGAAATATGTAAAATAAATAAATAAATAGTTTCAAGTGTGTGATGTGTGTAAGAATTGACTAAAACAACAAAGAAATATGTAAAAAAAAAAAAAAGTTCCAAGTGTTGGGGGGGGGGGGGGTGGGGGGGGGGGGGGGGGGGAGGGGGTATGGGGGGGGGGGGGAAGGACGGTTGCAACATATATGTGTAAGAATTGACTAAAACAACACACAAATATGTAAAAAAATATATATAATAGTTTCAAGTGGGAGCAGGGGGGGTGAGGGTGAGAGGCAGGAGTGGGTTGGGGGTGGGGGGGGTGGATAGGGCAACGTATATGTGTAAAAATTGACTAAAACAACAAAGAAATATGTAAAAAAAAAAAAAAAGTTTCAAGTCTGGGGCGGGATGGGGGTGGGGGTGATGGGGTGATAGGCGGGAGTGCATTGGGGGTTTGGGGGGGGGGGGGGGGGGGCAACATATGTGTGTAAGAATCGACTAAAACAACAAAGAAATATGTAAAAAAAAAATCCAGTGTGGGGCGTGGTGGGTGGGGTGATGGGGGGGGGGGGGGGGGGGGGGGGGGGCAGGGAGGGTTGCAACATATATGTGTAAGAACTGACAAAAGCAACACAGAAATACGTAAAAAAAAAAAAAAAATCAGATCTGGGGCGGGGTGGGGGTGGGGTGATGGGTGAGAGGCGGGGGGGTGGGGGTGGTGGGGGCGGGGAGGGTTGCAACATATATGTGTTAGAACTGACTAAAACAACACAGAAATATGTAAAAAAATATATATAATAGTTTTAAGTGGGGGGTGGGGGTTGAGGGTGAGAGGCAGGAGTGGGTTTGGGGGGGGGGGGGGGGGGGGGGGTCGATAGGGCAACGTATATGTGTAAAAATTGACTAAAACAACAACAAAATATATAAATAAAAAAAAAAAAAAAGTTTCAAGTCTGGGGTGGGATGGGGGTGGGGGTGATGGGGTGATAGGCGGGAGTGCGTTGGGGGTTTGGGGTGGGGGGGGGGGGGGGCAACATATGTGTGTAAGAATCGACTAAAACAACAAAGAAATATGTAAAAAAAAAAAAAAAAAGAATTCCAGTGTTGGGCGTGGTGGGTGGGGTGATGGGGGTGAGGGGGGGCAGGGAGGGTTGCAACATATATGTGTAAGAACTGACAAAAGCAACACAGAAATACGTAAAAAAAAATAAAAAAATATCAGATCTGGGGCGGGGTGGGGGTGGGGCGATGGGTGATAGGCGGGGGGGGTGGGGGTGGTGGTGGCGGGGAGGGTTGCAACATATATGTGTTAGAACTGACTAAAACAACACAGAAATATGTAAAAAAATATAAAAAAAAGGGGAGAGGGAGCCCTTGAAGTAATAAGATGCATAATGCTATAACAAATCCCAAACCAAAATTATAGATATATATATAAGCATGCAAACCTAGATCTGCTTTTATTGCACATTTTATGGGCCATCACAATTTGGGTTCCATGGGAGCCCAGAATTTGCAGAAGACATAATTACTTATCCAACCCTTTACAACATACTATAAGGAAACCAATTCCAAAATTTAGTTCAGCTAGGACAAAAAATGTAAGAGATATAGACCTGTAAACACAGCTTACACGCAAAATTTGATGTGAAACAGACATATTTTAAGGGCTATCAGAATTTGGGTTCCATGGGAGCCCAGGGGTTACAGGAACCAAAATTACTTAAGCAGCCCTTACGATAATGCTATAAGGAAGCTAATGGCCAAATTTGGTTGTGCTAGGGTAACAATTGTAAGAGATATAGACTTGTAAACACAGCTTACACGCAAAATTTGATGTGAAATGGGGCACATTTTATGGGCTATCATAATTTGGGTTCCATGGGAGCCCATGGGTTACAGGAACCAAAATTGCTTATGCAGCCCTTAAGATAATGCTACAAGGAAGCCCATGAACAAATTTGGTTGTGGTAGGATAAGAAATGTAAGAGATATAGACTTGTAAACACAGCTTACACGCAAACCTTGATGTGGGACGCCGACGCCGACGCCAACGCCAACGCCGACGCCGACCCCGGGGTGATTACATAAGCTCTCTTATTCTTCGAATAGTCGAGCTAAAAATAAACACTGCACATTTGGCAACTATTTCAATTTATCAGCAAATGATCTTGGTAACAGATTTAGGTTACAAATGGTTATTGGGGAAAAGTATCTGCTACCCTAAACCAAAGGGAGATAATAATTTGGCATTTTAATAACTTCCAGCAGTTATAAAACTTGTAACTGTTTAAGGTTAGAGCTCTGACTGTTAACAACTCTGTGTCTCATCAGGATACAAACTGTTTGACACTTGATAACTTTAAACTATGATTGATGCTAATAAAATTATCATTTGAATAAAAAAAAATTGTTGTTTGATTGTAAGATTGAGATGAAAAAAAATATAATAATAATAATTTTCATCTCGCTAAAAATATTTAGGGTCGGCGTTGAAAAGTAGGGTCGGTCGGGAAACCGGAAACACACATATATTTTTTTTTAGGCCTTAACCCATAATAGATTATAGAATAATAGAAACATTTTGAAATGATTAAATGTAAGGCATTAACCGGTCGATTTAATAGTCTGATAATATGATTGTTGACGAGGGAGTCAGAACTTTCTAAAGCCTCTAATGACATCCTGTAGACCTCGAGGTTTTACAAGCCTCCGAGTAGAAATCCTATTATGCCACCTGATAATCAACATGATCAAACATTTTGAAACAATAAAACTATTTAACTTTTAAATAATGTTAAATTTTGCTGAACATACATTTAAGAAATAGAACATCGTTTACGGTGAATTATCGTGCAATATATCACGGTCTGGACTTCAATGGTAAACAATAAGTTCGGTCTCAAGAAATTATTGTTTACGATTGAATGATAAACCTTGATATATTTAAGAAATAAATAAAATACAGGTAGGAGTTTGGATGCGTAGTAATAAAATCACGAGTGTGTTAGCATGTGTGATTTAATTACTCGCATCCGAACGAAATTTTATTCACCGATAAAATACAGGTACGTATTTATTATTTCAATTCTAACAACAATAACCCCATTGTCTGTGCTATTGTGGGGCACTATATATTATCTCGGAGGTCAAGGTAATCAGGCTGCTATGTCTACATGCTGTTCCATTGGCAGTCTTCGAATTAAACCACTAGTCTGAAGCCCGGGGCTAGTAAACTGTCATTCGGGCTAGTGATTTTGTTTTAATTTATGTAGTCGGGCTAAAGGAAAATGTACGGGTTTTCATTGAGTATATAAGAATTCGGGCTAGTGACTCAAAAAAATTAATTCAAAGACTGCATTGGGCGCCCCCATATGCAAAGTTCTGCGCGGTACAATATGTTTAAATACACTGGTAGTCACATGACAAACAATTAAGTCATTGCTTACGTCACATAGCTTGCGCTGTATGACGTCAAACGTTCTCAGCTTGTTCAAGATGCTTTTTAATGTTATCTGTACTGATGCATATGATGGGTTTATATCGGGTGTGTGCAAGGTTTGGGAGCGTGGCATGTTTGTGGTAATTAACATTTCATTAAAATTACTGTTGAGGTTGTCTTCGTGACGTATATATTTACCAAGTGACGTCATGTAACGTGACGCTTCCAACGGATGAAAAATATACGCGGGGAATTTATGGAACAGCTGTATTTTATCGTAGAATAAGATACAGTTGTCATTCTTCCTTGTGTATATGAAAGACTTCGCAGGTTGTGTTGGAATACACGATAATTCACCATAAACGATGTTCTATTTCTATTCTAATAAGCCCAAGATGTGAAAATAATGCACACAACTGAAATCTTTTGAACTGTCTCTTATGGTCATAACGTTGCGAAAATAACATTGATATATCGCTGAGTATATCGAGATATTTTAAACTAGGCTATATAGTGTGGGTGAATTATGTATAATAGGGATATATCTGAGCTAAAGCTCAATGAAGTCAAATACTGTGTAAACCTCTCAATATGATGTCCAACATAATAAACCTATACCTTTATATATATATATATATATATATATATATATATAAACTGTATAAGTAATGAACTGTTTCACTTTGTCCGAAATCATTGACGGTTTCAATTTATTTATAGAACCTACTATATCTAAAATCGAGCCCTATTCAATGAAAATGTACTTCAAACACAGAAGTGTCAACTGTTAAACAAAATACTTCAAAGCATCACAGTTTTAAAGGAAAAGGGAAATACACATACCAGCAGAGTAAAGAACCTGTCACCCGGCTGATAAGGAAACCACTGTCTTTTTTACCCAAAATATTCGGCGAAATTCGGCCCCATCCCCCCTCGAAATAGTATATTAAATAAAAACACTGTGACAGACTTAATACATATAAAAAAACTGCGATCTTTTTTTCTTTTTTTAACTTTGTCAGATTCCCCCTTTTTCCAATTCACATAGAATTTGTTCCCGTCTAAAGGGCTCCAACTACCTTCCCACAAAAGTGAAACAAACACTGCCCATGGTAGTTTCAGATAATAGGTAGTTATTTTAACTGTCATTCTGTCAATATCACTTTTTTAGCCATTCAGTTTGTGCACCTAGCCATATTAAAATGTATATTTACTAGTCAAACTTACCTCAACAGGGTCCACCTGCTCAGATGTCTTCGTGCGCTTTCTTGGGGTCTTACCACGTCTGAAAATAATGAAACAATTAAGTAAAACTACCATATTATACCATGAACTTGCCAAGGAAAAATAAGGATATTTACTGTTGGAGGCTGTTTTGCCGAGGTATCTAGGGACCTGCGTTGTGGGATATTTGTAGGGTGACAAATATCAAGTTAAATGATGGAGGTATGTAGTAGGACTCGGTTGGGGGATTATGTAAATAGATAGGTTTGTAAGTGCGTTACTACTGTCTTGCCTCAGCTTAGGTTTGAACTATTGCATGTAAAGAAGGCGCTCTACCGATATCACCATAAAAGCTAGCTCTGTGGCAAGATAGTAGAAACATGCTTATAAACCTATCTACTTACACACAACCCCAACTGATTCCTACTACTCTAGAAAACTTGTACAATGGAAGGGACACTGGATTCCAAAGCAGGGGTCCCTGATGGCCTGAGTTTATTATGCCTTCTAAAATGAATTAGTGTCAAGGCCTGGTCCTAGCTCATCTTAGATTAAGTTAATACGTTAAATTCTTTGTCTCCAGTTAAGGATTATAAACAAAAAGAACATCATTACCAAGAAAAAAATAGTTAAAGGGACACTGTCCGTAACTTTTAGCTTATAAAACACCCAATAATTATGTTCGCAAACATTATACACTAAACATTATTCAATATTTACTAATTAAAAGCAAGATTGCTTAACGGAATTCAAGCGCGGTACAAAAAAAAAGCAAATCCACTTCGTGGGTTTGAACTCGCAGCCCAAACTCGCAGTAAAAATAAGTGTGCATGAGCGTAAAGTTGTCGGAACTCACTCCCGACTGAGCTAAGCGGGCTATACATATTACGCAATACATAATATGGTGAAAACCTAGTGCGCTACGGAAGTCACGTGAATGCATAAAAGGTAAATATTGTGGGTCCCACTTTATTTACATTTAATAATTAAAACTTTTTTTTTTCAAACTCACGAATGTATTCCTACATGCTTCTTACGGTCTATCCTCATGTTTTCATGTATACATTTCAATGAATAAAAGTCAGACAGTTATTTGGTTATGCTCAATATCTGCTTACTTACGGACAGTGCCCCTTTAATTATTTACGGAATAAATTATCAAATTGGCCTTTCAGTGACTATCATAGAATTTCCACATAATTAATAGCAAGAGGAACTTTACGTTATTTTTTCTAAAACAAAGCTGTACATTATATTAATTTCCATTGGGAAGACTTGACACAGCCTGAAAACCTAGTTTATTTTTTAACCCCACCCGCCAAGAAATTTGTAGGCAGCCACTAAAATCAAAATCATTGCATAGACCTACTTGTTTAATTATAAGGCATAATAGCACGTAAAACATTCGCATAACACTGTATACTTACTGTGGTCTCATTGGAGGCATAATGTGTTTAACAAAACGATATTTGTTGTTGAACACGATAAACTTTCCTTTGATTATTTTTTTCTTCTTTCGAATATGGTGCACGATTTCTGACCAATCAAAACGCTTGTAACAGAAAAGATTTCATTCGATGGTTACGGCTTTCATCCCACAGTAAAATTTATCGCGCCACAACGACCGATAACTCCTCATGTCCAATGAAAAACAAGTTTGAGCTTTTTGATAAATCACTTCGAATGAAAAGCTAACAGAAAGAGACATCTTATACTACGCGATATGTTCTTTTAAATCATTTAATAATGCTAAGAACACTCATTTTATTTGAACGTCAAATATAGCTGTGTCTGGTCCAGCGGGCTGCCATAATAAAATTATGAAAAAGCCTGAGATTTTTGAAAATGCTGAAATTGAGCGCGCGGATAGACTTCTACTTCTACTTCTACTATAGTACTGCCCAGGGCGTAACGCATCACGGGCAAGTGACATCATCACAATGGTTAAAAAATAGGTATTGTACAATTAAAATCATTAAAAATCCGTCGTGTTGTCTACGCCGTGTATGTCTGTAGGCGAGTGCTGAACACGTCTACAGACAGGAATGCACTAGGTCCGGGGGTAATGCATTCCAGTCTCGAATAGTTCGAGGGATGAAGCCGTTTTTGTACTGCTCATAGTTAGTACGTAACTGGATGAAGGCTGCGTCGTGTGTTCTTGTGCGTCCAGTGGATGGCATTACATACTCGGGGATGGAAACTGGTATCATGTTGTTATATGATTTGAAGAAGGTTGCTAGTCGCTTGTTCTTTCTTCATTGCTGTAATGATGGCCAGCTGAGATTGTCAAGCATTACTGTTACACTTTCATATGGTGAATAGTTACAGGTAACGAAACGAGCTCCCTTGCGTTGTACCTTTTCTAGGATTTGAATGTCTTGTTTAAAATAGGGGTCCCAAACTGATGACGAGTATTCCAGGTGAGGACGAACAAGTGCTGTGAATGCACTTGTTTTTACTTCTTGACTGCATCCATATAAATGTCTTCACAGTAAATTTAAAATCGTATTCGCTCTGCCAGTTATATTGCTGGTGCGAGTCTTCCATGTTAAGTTTGATGTAAACTCGACACCAAGGTAGGGATGATGCTGAACCTCTTCAAGGTGTTGGTTGTCAATGTCGTAATTAGTTTTTACGAAGTGCCGTTGTCAGGTTCTCCTCCTCTCGTCGAGGGCATTGTACCTAAGAAGTTTTATGAGAATATGTGTTATGGTTTTGAAGTTATTGTGCAGAATGTATATTTGCAAATTTACATTCATTTGACATGTTTGCATTTGTCTACATTTTTGGCAGTCACAATATTATCTGGCAACGCATTCCATCTATTGATGACACGGTGGGTGATGGAATTTAGTCTGATACTTTTGAAAACTCTTGGTTTGGCAAGTTTTAAAGAGTGACCTCTTATCTGATTGTTTGTAGACAGTGAAAATAAGTATGTATAGTCTATATCATCAATATGGTGGATGATTTTAAATAGTTGTATTAAATCTCCACGATCTCCACTGATCTGCACATTCCTTTAAATAATAAGATTGGATGGCAGTTGTTAGGTCCATACGCCTTCGATTAGTTCACAGGTTTAAGAAGTTTCAGTACATTATCTGGGGTCATGTTTATACTATATTAATCTTACGAATACGATTCCGTAAAAGCCCCTCCACCAACTCGCTTAAAAAACAACAACACACAACATTGTGCCATTGTTAATCTATGAACGAACATTTAGAAACCTGTGTATTTGATTGCTTGGTGTGTCCATAGTCATAGATACCATTATGTATATGGTGTTTCGGGTTGGGTGGTAAGTATTTAAAGTTTACCACCACTAATTACATGTAAGCCTTCGAGGTGTAGTCGAATGTAGTTCCTATAATAAAAAGTAATCACTTCTTTTTTGATGAAAATGGGCATTATAAGTAGGGGAAAACTTCCCATTTGTATTCGATTTTGTGGTTGTATGTATAAGAAGCGTATTAATAAGTTTTACTGGATCACTGATGAACATTTTCGAAATTTCGACACTATGCTTACACTTTGTGAGCAATGAAAACAGTCAATCAATGAAACAGTCAATCAATGAAAACAGCTGTACCATTGACCTGTTTAGTAAAACAAACAAGAACTTTCTTACATGTCTTGTGACCCACGTTTTCTGGTGACTTTTCAAGCGGAAAAGTAGTTTTCTATATGAACATTACACTGCTGCATTATCCATACTTGAGTTGAATTTGCAGCAAATCATTAATATGTGACACTAGAACCGGTTAAACCCCCAGTGGCCTACTTTGCCACTGACCGTTTCCAAGGCGGTAGCCCTATTGTCAACCCTTTTTGTGTTTGTGATGTCGTTTGCATTTATTATTGCTTTTGCCTTCTTGTTTGTCTGTTTGCGTGTTTGTTTCTGTGTTTTGTGGTTTACTGTCCTCCTTGAATGCTACTTTCCCTGTCCGATCTTTTTATATTTCTTTAACATTGGTGTCTATGGGGAAAATAATTAGTGCTTTCATACCTCATACAACACTACCTATGGGGCGCCGTATTACTTTTTAATACCATTTGGTGATATCACCTATTCGAATCGGTGATATCACTAATTCGAATCGGTGATATCACTGATTCGAATCGGTGATATCACGCATTCAAATTGCTCACCAATTCATTCTGAATGCGTGATATCACCTATTGAATGGGTGATATTTGAATGGATGATATCACCTATTCGAATCAGTGATATTACCGATTCGAATCAGTGATATCACTTATTCAAAACGAATGAGTGATATCACCCATTCGTTTTGAATCAGTGATATCACCTATTCGAATGAGTGATATCGAATAGGTGATATCACTCATTTAAATTTGAATCATTGATATCACCTATTCGAATGAGTGATATCACCCATTCGTTTTGAATCAGTGATATCACCTATTCGAATGAGTGATATCACTGAATTGTATTAAAATCAATATGGCGCTCATACCCAGGATAATACATATCGATATCATCATGTACATTTTGCAATTGCTCTATACATTGTAAATTACAAATTAAAGAGAAAACATTGGCTCGATTATCTTGTACAATTTCATCAGTTTTTTTGCGCACACTATGACCTGTTTATGTGTCGACGTGCCATAAAACACCATTCATTCATTCATTCATTCATTCATTCTTGTACAATTCTTATTAGCGTTTGCCCACGTATTACCTTTTTTTTTTTAGAATGAAAGAAGATTGTTACGTAGATTTGTTATGTTTTAAATTATTGGGAAAATGCCTTAGCATGCGAGGGCCTCACCACAAAACACGATATGGTGACCATGGTTACACTCAGCATATCTCCCTGAACATTAGACTGCTCTACAGCCGATAATTAAAATTGATTCTGTTTGAAAAACGGACATGCGCAGACTAACAATCTAGCTGAACATAACATATTGGAGTTTCTCTGGAATAGCGGTTGAATTCAGGTCGGAGCAAATATTCGTGTGAGTTTTTACTAGTACATTAGTAATGCACGTCTTAAAACTGTATTAGATGAAGCCAATCTGACGTAGTGTAACTACCGTAGTGTAGGATGTTTGGTGTTTAACCTCATTTAGGGTAAGCATCACGGTCGATGCGGAGGCAGACCACCATGGAAACACAATACTATATATATATATATATATGTATATCTCCCGTCATCCGTAAGAATAGAGGGCCCAGTGGAATTCGAACCCGCAACGGTTAGAGGTTTCGAATAAGAGAGAAGCACATGCCATGTAGTTAAGTCTCACAGTTTCGCGGCTTCCTTCGGTATAACTAGAATATTTTTGCGTAACGACTTTATTGACTTAACTTCACTGAATACCAATGTAGTTCAATGGTGTAGCATAAATCAATTAGGATCCACTAACCAGGCGCTTATAGGTGTATTATAGGTTGTTACATGAACGATATATCTAAAATATGCACCGTGCCACATGTACAATAACACATGAATGCCATTAATGTTATGTACGTATTATAGGACAAATGACAAAGACATATAATTATATATGTGACATAAAAGGATGTCTTTGGAGTCTGAATAGAAAATATAGAAACAATGGATGTGTTGTTGTTTTACTCGTTACCCTAGCAACTATTTCATTCCTCACCAGCCAAAGGTATCGACTTTATTATCAAGGACTAGTATGGCACAGCAGTACACATATTATAGTCGGTGAATACAGTAATACGCGTTATAATACGCGTTAATACGCGTTAAAGGGACACACGGCAATGTTGGAGTTTGTATTCGTTGAATCGTTAAGATTAGCCCCTCGACGTATTAATCCAGTATCATTTTAACTTGAAACCCGTTTGTATATAATTAAAAGAACTTAGTTTTCTTCGTTTTTTCTACTATACTGAAGAAATCCTTTTATCACATAAATAACATGGTAAATCCATTGCGCAGATTCAAGGCTATGTGCTTCAGCCGCCATTAACCATATAGTTAACATAATTAACAGTATATACAGGACATCATTTTGAAAACGATATCTGCGAAAAAAGTAGTAACATGTTTTAATTTACCTGCTGTACAGAAATTATAATTTCGTTCTTATTTCAATGTTAAGGGAGATAATTTTTGAAATGTAAAACTTTGGTTCGTAATTTCAATATAATAACAAGGTTAATGTCAATTGCTTTTGCCAAAGTTATCAAATGTTTCACATTATAAAATAAACATTCATTTTATTTCAGCTAAGATATCGTGCTAAACTTATTCATTTCAGTATACATGTTTAAATCTATTATTGGTACAATATAAACATTAAAACTTTTATTCAGTAATGGCATCATGAGGTCATGAATATAGTATACATATAACGAGGCTCAAACAAGCAAGTAGATAAACAAATATAAAATATGTATTATCAATAACATAGAATTTTATTAAGGGTCATTTGTTGGGACAGTTACTCTAAGCGTTGCATTCCTCATCTTATTCAAAATACCAGACCCTGTGGTCGAGAGGTTAACAAACATTCTCGCCACTCACCGCTGCGGGTTCGAATCCCACTGGGAGCTCAACTTGTAAGTGAGAAAGTGTCGATTCTTACAGATGGCATGGGGAATATAGTACAGTTTCTACCCACGAAAAATGCCTCCACCACTGACAAAAAGAAATCGACAGTCATATATGGCCTAAAATGTGCTAAACGTGACGTAAAACACAATTCAAACAAAATCATAATAGAAGATACAATCTACATTTTCAATCTATAAATATTGGTAACGATAGCAGATACAATCTACATTTTCAATCTATAAATATTGGTAAAGATAGCAGATTCAATCTACATTTTCAATCTATAAATATTGGTAAAGATAGCAGATACAATCTACGTTTTCTACCTATAAATATTGGTAACGATAGCAGATACAATCTACATTATCAATCTATAAATATTTGTAAAGATAGCAGATACAATCTACATTTTCAATCTATAAATATTGGTAACGATAGCAGATACAATCTACATTTTCAATCTATAAATATTGGTAACGATAGCAGATACCATCTACATTTTCAATCTTTAAATATTGGTAAAGATAGCAGATACAATCTACATTTTCAAAATGGTAAAGATAGCAGATAAATCTACATTTTCAATATATAAATACTGGTAACGATAGCCGATACAATCTACATTTACAATCTATAAATATTGGTAACGATAGCAGATACAGTCTAACTTTTCAATCTATAAAATATTGGTAACGATAGCAGATACAATCTACATTTTCAATCTACATTTATTGAAAGATAGCAGATACAATCTACATTTCAAAATGGTAAAGATAGCAGATACAATCTACATTTTCAATGTATAAATACTGGTAACGATAGCCGATACAATCTACATTTTCAATCTATAAATATTGGTAACGATAGCAGATACAATCCACATTTCAATCTATAAATATTGGTAAAGATAGCAGATACAATCTACATTTTCAGTCTATAAATATTGGTAACGATAGCAGATACAATCTACATTTTCAATCTATAAATATTGATAAAGATAGCAGATAGAATCTACATTTTCAATCTATAAATATGGTAACGATAGCAAATACAATCTACATTTTCAATCTAGATTTATTGGTAAAGATAGCAGATACAATCTACATTTTTAAACATGGTAAAGATAGCAGATTCAATCTACATTTTCAATGTAGAAATACTGGTAACGATAGCCGATATAATCTACATTTTCAATCTATAAATATTGGTAACGATAGCAGATACAATCTACATTTTCAATCTATAAATATTGATAACGATAGCAGAAACAATCTACATTTTTAATCTATAAACATTGGTAAAGATAGCCGATATAATCTACATTTTCAATCTTTAAATATTGGTTACGATAGCAGATACAATATACATTTTCAATCTATAAATATTGGTAAAGATAGCAAACACAATCTACATTTTCAATCTATACATATTGGTAAAGATAGCAGATACAATCTATATTTTCAATCTATAAATATTGGTAAAGATAGCAGATACAATCTACATGTTCAATCTATAATATTGGTAACGATAGCAGATACAATCTACATTTTCGATCTATAAACATTGGTAAAGATAGCAGATACAATCTACATTTTCGATCTATAAATATTGGTAACGATAGAAGATACAATCTACATTTTCAATCTATAAATATTGGTAAAGATAGCAGATACAATCTACATTTTCAATCTATACATATTGGTAAAGATAGCAGATACAATCTACATCTTCAATCTATACATATTGGTAAAGATAGCAGATACAATCTACATTTTCAATCTGTAAATATTGGTAAAATAGCAGATACAATCTACATTTTCAATCTATACATATTGATAAAGATAGGTGATTCAATCTATAAATATTGGTAAAGATAGAAGATACAATCTACATTTTCAACCTACATTTATTGGTAAAGATAGCAGATACAATCTACAATTTCATTCTATAAATAATGATAAAGATAGCAGATACAATCTACATTTTCAATCTACATTTATTTGTAAAGATAGCAGATAAAATCTACATTTTCAATCTACATTTATTGGTAAAGATAGCAGATACAATCTACATTAAGATAGCAGGTACAATCTACATTTTCAATCTACATTTATTGGTAAAGATAGCAGATACAATCTACATTCATTGATAAAGATAGCAGATACAATCTACATTTTCAATCTACATTTATTGGTAAAGTATACTATACAGCCAAACACACTGTACCTCGACCATTAATTTCATTTTTCTTATATGACGCGATTCGCATGTTTTACATTTCGTACGGCTGTATTATATAATACAGGTTAAATAGCAATCGTTACGGTAATACAGGTTGTAGTAATAAAATTATGGTTGCCAGAATGGTAATTTTCATACTATGGTTTACAGTTTATTTGACAACAATCAAGAAAGTATCATGGACCACACAGGTAGTTTTTAAAATTATTACATTTCACTTCATTTTTTTTTTTTTGGACTAAAAATAACTTCCCCATTGCAAATCTCATCATTTTATTATAAAGCAAACATACACTAATTTTCAAATGTTCTATAATATGCTTGTATATATTTTGTAAGGTGTGGCCCCGACCCTTGTCTCACCATGTGACGGGGAGATTAAACGGGTAATCTTATGATGGCTGGAAAAATAAGAAAAAAAAAAAAAAAAAGTATCATTTAACAGAGAATAATTATCTATTGTTGGTTTAAACATTTTATTGCATTTCTTTTAAAGTAAAATGTTTCAAATGGGTTGGTCCACAAGTTGTTACAACACAAACGATTGTTCTATGTAATAGTATCGTAGGGGAGACAAATTCACTTGCATATACACAACATTTATCTTAATATTTAGAATGTGCTTACCTCCCTTCAAATATTGACACGATAATGCGATTTACTATAAATACAAGTCCATTAAATGCATGCAAATAAAAATGTGACGACTATCCAGCATTTACTAGGAATAATTCGGGAACCATAGAAAAAGAGTCGATGCACAAGTTGACTTTAATACTACCAAATGATTGATGTAATCAGCAGTTAGTATATATAAAAACAATTTGCTTTGAACTATTTTAATAATTAATATTAACGATTGCACATTTGTGTTGTGCGTTGTGGTCTAGTGGTAGAGCGTTGGACCCATGATCGGAAAGTCATGGGTTCGAATAATAAGGCCAAAAAAAGAGAAAGGTTTGTTTCCGCTAACGGCTTTAAAAACAAATAGGGTAGGTAGGCAAAACTTTTATTTTTTTATTTTTTATTATTAATGACCTTAATTTTGTTAATGAAAAAACACTTTTAATATGATAAAAAAACACTGGAGAAGGTATTATAACCTAGATAATACATGGTTATGGCCCTTTTTCAATATTTGGTAATGTACACTGAAAATCCCAGGGGATGTGGGTTCAAATCTCACTGGAGGATTTTTTTTTTTTTTTTAATTTTTATCTCCATAAGAAACCTTGGTTCATGGGTTCAACTTTAATAAAAAACAAAAGAAAAAAAACAAGAGTTAGGGTCGGCGGCTAAATAATAGGGTCGGTCGGGTAAACGGAAACAAACACTATTTTCTTTTAAGCTTAATAGAACACCAACATTGTGCTTCAGTTTGATACATTGTATAACTGTGCGTATGCATTAAATTAGGTCGCATTCTACCTTCGGTTTATAAAATGTTTGGTCTGGAAAACTCGAGGACTCGGCTGGTTTTAATTGATTCGTTCATTTATATAGACTTGATAAAAATCATACATAAGTTTAAATGACGATTATATATTATTTATTTAGACTGGCTGTGACTTGATAAAAATCATACATAAGTTTGAATGACGATTATATATTATTTATTTAGACTGGCTGTCGTCTCAGTGGTTATAGTTCATTTATTTGCAATCAGAATCAAATTAAAATCTTAAATCCTGAAAATGATTATCAGTCTTTTTTCTGAATAGCTCTGAACCATTTATGTTCAAATTGACTTAATGCAGGATAGTTGTCTCAAATATTATCAACATGAACACACATACGGCCATAGCCAGTCTAATTATTTATTACGCAGAACAATAATTGATCAGACTTAGAATTAATTCATTAGTAATAGTTCTGATATATTCTTGTTTTGAGAATGAATAAGTCTTAGAATTGATAGATTAAAATTAGTTCTTATAAATTCTTGTTTTGTTATCGAAATATATAACTGTAAAATATACATCGAGAATAGTCGATATCGTGTGCTCCAAATAAATAAATTAATAAAGCGAAGATAACCTGTCTGTTTAATACATGTATGTGACTAATCTGAGACGATTAAACTGACACGTGCCAGTCAGAAGTAGTTATTAAACATTTAAAGGGACACGTGAGAATCTTGAAGTATCTATATAGCAATTAAAAGTACACGTGACAATCTTGGAGTATCTATGAAACAGTTAAAGGGACACGTGACAATCTTGAAGTATCTATGAAACACTTAAAGATACACGTGACAATCTTGAAGTATTTATATAGCAATAAAAAGTACACGTGACAATCTTGGAGTATTTATCAAACATTTAAAGGGACACGTGAAAATCTTGAAGTATCTATGAAACAGTTAAAGGGACACGTGATAATCTTGAAGTATCTATGAAACAGTTAAAGGTACATGTAATAATCTTGGAGTATTTATCAAACAGTTAAAGGGACACGTGTCAATCTTGAAGTATCTATGAAACAGTTAAAGGTACACGTGACAATCATGAAGTATTTATATAGCAATTAAAAGTACACGTGACAATCTTGGAGTATTTATCAAACATTTAAAGGGGCACGTGACAATCTTATCTTATTAGCAGAGTTGCATGACAATGTATTTCGTACCTAAACAATTTCTTTTATTATCTTTTGTAGCATACAGAGATAGAAAGACACAAAATATCAGTTTTTTGCAGACATGATCGCTGGAAATATGACCAACGAAACGGTAACCATTAACATTGGTGGAGCGGTATTTGAGACATATAGGTAATTTACAACATTGTAGATGGAATTGATTGGGAGAAATTCTTCAAGTGTGGGGACTGTTCTACCATTGTCCATCTTAATGCCAATAACTTTCAGCCCTCCAACTGACCCTGGGTCGGAGTCAATGTCACTTAAATACCTGTAACCGTCACCAAATTTTAACACAAATATTGACGGTACATGTATTTAAGTGACCTTGACACTGACCCAGGGTCAACTGGAGGGCTGGATGTTATTGGCATTAAGAAGGACAATGACCAGAAGTTTATATATGAAATTTGAACATTCTAATCATCTAATATGATTTAGAAATTTGTAATTAAACCTCATTGATAGAATAGTTATTTGAAAACGGGCTATGTTGAAGATTTTATACTCAAATCTGGCCTTTAAAACTACTTCACTGCATCACAAGCAGATACCAGCATTAATTTGTGATGACATGTTCATGATAAAACAGGATATATGCTTAGATTAAAATGTTAATTTGTCAGAGCAAATAAACAACAGCCTCTGTGTAACATTATACTTCCCAATTATAACGGTGGACATTTTTGCATGCTAAACAGTTTCAGTATGAAATTAATTTGTTAAAGGGACATTGTCTTTAAGTAAAGCCTATATTAGGCATAATGAAGTAACACGCTGATATGGACACGCGTTTATTTTTTGAAGAATCTGGTCTATGGAATGGTAATGTCTGTCTATTCATCAAATTTGCATTTAGCTCCTTTTATGGAAAACTATGCATGCTACCCTTTTGAATGCAGACAAAGGTACTTGATGTTGCATAAATCCTCGATTTATCAAAATGAGGTTCATTTGAAACATGTTTCGTGGACAGGTCACTTTAGGCGAGACACCATGTTGCGCGCAACTCTTGTATATCAAAATACGTATATCTCTGCTGCAAAGAATCCCTGTTATTTCCCAATATGGTCACACATTCTGACGTTTCAATTCCCAGAAATCATATATAATAGTTCCACATGGTCACAAATATAATTATACTGATTTCGTAAACGAATACTTGATACAGTTTTCCGATTAACCCAATTAAATGCATACTGAAATCTTTAGGAACCATCCTACAAGTGATAGTGTTTTAACAAAGGGTGTTTCCTTTTACTCTAATATCTAATCACGTGATAGGTCGACGCTGTTACGCCTGCCAAATAGCCCTTTGTCAAACGACGTTTTTATGGCGGAGCATTACAGACCGGACAGGAAAGATTATTTCTTCGACAGGGAGCCAGACATGTTCAAGGTAAATGCATATTTTGTCATCTAAACGTTGATAACATGTTATAGCGGTTCATAAATTCATTTTTTAAAATTAATACAAAACTGATCTAGACTGTCACAGCTTCACATATATGAATATAACATTTTACATGAGCGTACCTAAATTTGAAACAGATTCATCTACATGTATATAGTAAATATCACATGACTTCCTAGATTGTCACTAGATATATATATATAGAGGATCTTATGTGCGTGTTCCTACATTGTCACTACAGGTTTACCACCACTAATTACATTTAAACCTCTACACCGAATGTAGTTCCTATAATAAAAAGTAATCCCTCCTTTTTGATGGAAATGGGCATTATAAGTAGGGGAAAACTGCCCATTTCTATTCGATTTTATGGTTGTATGTATAAGAAGCGTATTCATAGGTTTTACTGGATCACTGATGAACATTTTCGAAATTTCGACTATATGCTTACACTTTGTGAACAATGAAAACAGCCAATCAATGAAAACAGCCGTACCCTTGACCCGTTTAGTAAGCAAACAAGAACTTTCTTACATGTCCTTTGACCCCACCTTTTCTGGAGATTTTTCAAGAGGAAATTAGTTTTCTATATGAACATTACACTGCTGCATTATCCATATTTGAGTTGAATTTGCAGCAAATCATTACTTTGTGACACTTTAACATTGGTGTCTATGGGGAAAATAATTAGTGCTTCACACCTACATATATATAGGGATCGTACATGAGTGTCTCTAGATTGTCACTACATATATACAGGATCTTACATGAATGTTTCTAGATTGCCACAACAAATACAGGGGATATTACATGAGTGCTCCTAGATTGTCACTACATGTATACAGAGGATATTAGAGGATATTACACAAGAGCTCCTAGATTATCACTACATATATACAGAGAATCTTATATGAGTGTTCCTAGATTGTCACTTCATACATACAGAGGATCTTATAGAGTGCTCATAGATTGTCACTTCATATATACAGGGGATCTTACATGCGTGTTTCTGGAGTGTCACTACATATATACACGTGATCTTACATAAGCGTTTCCGGAGTGCACTACATATATACAGGAGATCTTACATCTTTGTTTCTGGTTCCCGGGTGCCCCCGTTTGGTCACGGGGCAAAGAATAGGGCCACTGCATTTCCCTTTGGAGGGGTAGGCAGAGGGGTAGAATCCCCCAAAATTCATGTTCATTTGATCATTTTTTGTTCATGTTCATTAAAGGTCTTCATCATGATCCCTGCATTGTTTCAGGTGCTATCTCGCTCGCATCAAAAGAGCAGTGGCAGAAAAACAATAACGTGGCTCAAGCGTAAATGGAGTTTCTACGATAGAATTTGCACCAACTCTGCAGTTCAGGATGAGAAGGTTCTAGGCCCATTTTCCATATTTTATCTCGATGTACATGAAAGATGAGTCTGGCAAGTTCGTGCCTTTTAAGCCATATAACCTTTTCATGTGTTGGTGCGCCTTAAAACCCCAATTCAATTCTGGAGTGTCAATACATATATATACAGAGGATCTTAAATGAGTGTTCCTAGATTTACAGAGGATATTACATGAGAGCTCATAGATTGTCACTACATATATACAGAGAATCTTACATGAGTGTTCCTAGATTGTCACTTCATACATACAGAGGATCTTACATGATTGTTCCTAGACAGTCGTTACATTATATAGAGGATCTTACAGAGTGTTCTTAGATTGTCCTACATATATACACGTGATCTTTCATGAATGTTCCTAGATTGTCACTACATATATACAGAGGATCTTACATGAGTGTTCCTAGATTATCACTACAAACATATAGATGATCTTACAGAGTGTTCCTAGATTATCACTACATACATATAGAGGATCTTGCATAGTGTTCTTAGAGTGTCACTACATATATACAGGGGATCTTACATGATTTTTCCTAGATTGTAACTACATATATACAGGATCTTACATGAATGTTTCTAGATTGCCACAACACATACAGGGGATATTACATGAGTGCTCCTAGATTGTCACTACATATATACAGAGGATATTAGAGGATATTACACAAGAGCTTCTAGATTGTCACTACATATATACTGAGAATCTTACATGAGTGTTCCTAGATTGTCACTTCATACATACAGAGGATCTTATAGAGTGTTCATAGATTGTCACTTCATATATACAGGGGATCTGAAATGAGTGTTTCTGGAGTGTCACTACATATATACACGTGATCTTACATAAAAGTTTCCGGAGTGCACTATATATATACAGGAGATCTTACATCTTTGTTTCTGGTTCCCGGATGCCCCCGTTTGGTCACGGGGCAAAGAATAGGGCCACTGCATTTCCCTTTGGAGGGGTAGGCAGAGGGGTAGAATCCCCCAAAATTCATGTTCATTTGATCATTTTTTGTTCATGTTCATTAAAGGTCTTCATCATAATCCCTGCATTGTTTCAGGTGCTATCTCGCTCGCATCAAAAGAGCAGTGGCAGAAAAATAATAACGTGGCTCCAGCGTAAATGGAGTTTCTATGATAGAATTTGGAGCAACTCTGCAGTTCAGGATGAGAAGGTTCTAGGCCCATTTTCCATATTTTATCCCGATGTACATGGAAGATGAGCCTGGCAAGTTCATGCCTTTTAGGCGCCATATAAACTTTTCATGTGTTGGTGCGCCTTAAAACCCCAATTCAGTTCTGGAGTGTCAATACATATATATACAGAGGATCTTAAATGAGTGTTCCTAGATTTACAGAGGATATTACATGAGAGCTCATAGATTGTCACTACATATATACAGGGGATCTTACATGATTATTCCTAGATTGTAACTACATATATACAGAGGTTCTTACATGAGTGTTCCTAGACAGTCGTTACATTATATAGAGGATCTTACAGAGTGTTCTTAGATTGTCCTACATATATACACGTGATCTTTCATGAATGTTCCTAGATTGTCCTACATATATACACGTGATCTTTCATGAATGTTCATAGATTGTCACTACATATATACAAAGGATCTTACATGAGTGTTCATAGATGGTCTCTAAATATATATCTAGGATCTGCAGAGTGTTCCTTGATTGTCACTACACTCATACAGATAATCTCACATGATTGTTTCTATTTTGTGTAATTAAACCATTACATTTAATTTGTTTACTGTATTAGACTAATAACAAAGACAGTAACGTGCACATGGCGATACATAAGAGTAGGAACTACTCCCTGACAAGAACTACCTCTCTTAATATTTATATACAGATAATTTCCTAAATCACAGGTCGTGCTTAACTACCTCCGTACAGGAGAACTGCACATCCCGTCATACATCTGTGGTCCAACTGTCAAGACGGAACTGGTATTCTGGGGCGTGCCGCCGTACAAAATAGCCAGGTGTTGTTCGAACAACTATGCCAACTGGAACTCTACTATCGATGCTATGAATGTGGTAATGTAAAACTTTAATCTAGCGCACACTTGCCAAAAATCCCCCAATCCGATTGGTTGACTTTCAAACATTTGCTATTAAATAGTGCATGACCCATAGCAAATCCAGTCATGTGACGTTCAACCGTCAAAATGTGCCGTCAGTACGTTTCATATCAATGCGCTTATGAGTAAAACTGTCAAAACAATGAAATGCCTTAGAAACGGGTTAACCAGTACTAAAGTTAAATTGACTTTTGCGACAGTATTTCAGGTTAACAGTCGTAAATGGTGTTTAACAGCTTCGTAACCTGATCATTAATATAGTGTTAACTGTATTGACATTTTGAATATGCGTATTTTTTATTAAGGTTTTTATATGAATATGAAACCCGCAATAAGTAATTATTTACTGTTGTATTTTGTGGTCTTTATATTATTTTGAGAAGTATATATAATGTATATTTCAGCTTAATCAAGACCGGGAAGGCTCAGGTGACACCCACAATGTAACTCCGAATCAACAACGGACATTCTGGTCCGTCAATCAACCGAAAATATGGAATATTCTAACCAACCCCGGAACGTCCATCCCCGCCATGATATATGGATGCGTATCGTTCTTTATGGTATTGCTGTCCATTTTGGAGGGAACGGCACAAACTGTCCATATTGATTCAACACCTTTGATACTGAAAATGTTCACAATAGTTTACATATTATGCAACTTGTTCTTCTTGATTGAAATCGTCATGAGATTCGTGTTTGCTCCAAAAAAAATAAGGTTTCTGATTATGCCATTGAATATCATAGACGCACTTGTGCTCTTATCAAGTATAGCCGACATGGTAATTGAAGGTAATATTGATTTCTTAATTATCAAATTATTCCGTATTCTGCGGATTTTCCGATTAATCAAACACACATCCGGTTTCTGGGTACTCGTTTACACTATCAAGGCAAGCATCAAAGAAATGATTCTCTTTCTTTGTTTTATGTTTATTGGACAATTATTTTTTGCCACGTTCGTGTATGTTGCCGAATACGATGAGATGGACACACATTTTCGGGATATTCCAGACGCTTTATGGTGGGCAGTGATTACAATGACAACGGTTGGCTATGGTGACCTGCGTCCAGTTACACGACTTGGACAGGGAGTGGCATCTGTATGCGCCGTGACTGGTATAATCATGATATGCTTTTTGGTCTCCGCGATTATCAGTAACTACACCTTCCAACACAAACGCATCCAGCGGGCACTCAAAGCGTATACAGTAGGCGAACAAACTACTCTTGTAAATGCCAACAATGCCTCTTTGTTACAATGCTCGGGCGTAACCTTTACAAACGCAAACGATTCAGAGAAACTCGTTTTTCTTCCGACCGGAAATGACGACACCAAAAACATTTAAACCGGCTCGTCTACCGGCAATGATATATAAAAACGATTGCAGAATGTTGGACTATCGGATACGTAAATATTGATTTACTAGTATTCGGACACTTGTTGTCTGCTGTGTCGCCACCCACGGTGGCAGAAATTCTATTGTTCGTAAAGTTTAAAATAGAAAATTAAAGCGTTTGTGTTGTTTTTATATATACCTAATGAAAGTCAAAAGTAATTTGAAACCCTTTGCTTTGTTCAATTTATTTTATCCCACGATTTTCTCATGTTTTAAACTATGTTATAGACTTTATGGTTTTATAAAATAAAAAGCTAGATCGAATAAGTAACAATTGAGTTATGGACCGTATGTGATTGAACAAATGCTATATATTTTCCTGTTAGCACTGTTTCTCCTTCATTTTTCATCCGCTGTTTCAGCCGATCTTAACCATTTGTTTTTGGGCAGAAATTTAATATCATCTTGGACGAGTTTAAAAACTAGACATATGGGAGTAGAAACAGGAAATATTTGGGTACATACTTATTTAAAAATGCTATAATTTGCTTCGTTATCTCTGCTGCACATTCATTATCCATTTGAACTCTAACTAAACTCGGCCATATTGTTTATATTAATGCAAACTCTAAAAAATGGAAAACTGGCCAGATCGTATTCGTAACATTAGAGTTATGGCCCTTGATTTATTGAAACATGCTATATTTTACCTTGTAAATCTCTAGCTACTTCATATTTCATGTGATTTTTACCAAACTTGGTCACATATTTTATATCAATGAATCAATGCATTTTCACAAACATGTACAACAGTTTTAATAGTGTTTTTTTTTGTCTGGAAAATTTAGACTACGTATGTGTCTCCAAAAGTGGTTTCTTAATGTGTCGTTCTTGTTAGATTTTGCGCGTGTCGAGAAAGGGTCTTACATGCGTCCTTCTTGAAATATTCAGATTCAGCGCCAAAATATGTTTTTTTAATGGGTCGTTCTTGGATTATTTTGAATATTCGTCAGTAAATTTATTGTATCATTCTTGGACTATCTTACTTAGTCATATCATTCTTGGACTATCTTACTTAGTCATAATTTGAATATTTAGAATAATCTTGTTTGATGAACTTTGTTATCAAGCTATCAAAATAACACCCTTACTGTCGTGCTGACATACCGAAATGTAATGTTTGACAATGTAACGCTTAACCATAAGCAATCTTTAAAAAATGAAGATGAAGGTCAATTATATCAAAATCACATTTGTCAAATGCAGGTCAAGGTCAAAATGTTTACTATTAAGGATGTACTGACCTATTTTAATGGCATTGACCTATTTTGATGTCACTGACCTTATTTCAAAACATCGGTCATATATCTCGAACATTATTGATGTAGTTTTTTTAAGGTTTGACCTTGATTTTATATGTATGACCATACGCTGGAGTTTTCAAGGCAATAATGACAACTTTTGAGTTTAAGAATAGATATAAAATCGAACAGTAAAAATAGCATTAAAGAACGATAATTAACCACAAACACACAAAGAAACAAAGAACAACTATATATAAAAAAGATGAATAAAAGGCAAGATAAGACATCACAAACAGACAAGGGTTCACAAAAGGACTACCACTTTGGAACGGTCAGTGGCAAACATAGCCTCTGGGGGTTCAAACCTGGTTCTAGGGTGCAACAAACCTCCCACTTAACCCTATAGTCATCCTAATAAATGGAACAGTGTAAATAAAGATATCCCCGTCAGGTTATAATCTCTAACATACAAGGCAGCGTTACTAAGCAATATAAGTAAAACACATCAATGATAATGTATATATAATATAAAACATACAAGGCAGCGTTACTAAGCAATATAAGTAAAAAACATCAATGATAATGTATATATAATATAAAACATACAAGGCAGCGTTACTAAGCAATATAAGTAAAAAACATCAATGATAATGTATATATAATATAAAACATACAAGGCAGCGTTACTAAGCAATATAAGTAAAAAACATCAATGATAATATATATATAGTATAAAACACCAAAGCCTAGAAAGCCACAATGTAATCAGTGACTTGACACAAGCCAGAGCAGCATGAGAACACACCGTTAAGTTTGTTTGTGAGACCTGTTTAAAGCCCTATCAAAAAAGGTATTTTGGCTATAAAATATTTATTTTTTCTGAACCGATTTTCAAAATTATTTTCATTCACCAATCTATCTCCAATGATATGGATATATATAATTTATGTATGTATTGCTGAAAACCATTTTGCTGAAAAATGCGCTCCAAACAATATACTATTTTTGCAATGTAGCTGTCTGACATCTCGAGCATGTCAGAACTTTTAACAAATGACTAATTAGGTAAATACAATGATTACTATGTACGTGAGATAACGTGTACTGTAATGTAATGTAATGTAATGTGATGTGGTGTCCTGTGTTGTGTTGTGGTGTTGTGTTGTGTGGTGTGATGTGGTTTGGTGTAGTGGAATGTAATGTTATGAAATGTTAATGTAATGTAATGTAATATACAGTTAATGTCATGTACTGTAGTGTAATGTAATGCAATGCTAATGTAATGCAATGTTAATGTAATGCAATGTTAATGTAATGCAATGTAATCTAATGTTAGTGTTAATGTAATGTCATGTACTGTACTGTACTGTACTGTACTGTAATGTAAAGTAATGTTAATGTAATGTTATGTAATATAAATGTTAATGTAACGTAATGTAATATAATGTAATGTCATGTCAGCTCATGTTAATGTAATGTAATATAATGTTAATGTAATGCTTATGTACTGTAATGTAATGTAATGTAAGGTTAATGTTGTGTAGTGTAGTGTAGTGTAGTGTAGTGTAGTGTAGTGTACTGTACTGTCATGTAATGTAATGTAGTGTAGTGTAATGTAATTTTAATGTAGTGCAGTGTAGTGTAGTGTAGTGTAGTGTAGTGTAGTGTAGTGTAGTGTAGTGTCATGTCATGTAATGTAATGTAGTGTAGTGTAATGTAATGTATGAACTGCCGTATAGACATGACAAGATACCCAATCCTGTTACATTTTACTGACAACGGGCCGACCAGTCCTTGACGACCCGTTATACAGTCAACGTCAAACAAGGGAGTTGATGTTACTATTTGTTAAATATTTGGACCATGTGTGGCACGGTCAGGGATCAAAAATTGGACTTTCGGCATGTGGGGAGATAAAACGTGTAACAGAGACGTAATCAAAACACGATGTCGCTTTGAATATAAATTGATACAATACATGGACACATTACGTTTAACATGGCATATCTACACCCCATTAAGACGGATTAGTTGCGGAACATGATAGTATTTTTAGATAGAGCAGTTTATATTACTAAACACAATTTTAGTATTATTGTTTTACTATTACCAAAGGATGTATCGTCCAAAAGATACCGGTTTATTCACAAGGTATATTGTATATGATAGGTGTGGGGGGGGGTAATTAGTAGGGTATAACGATGTATGTATATATAGTAGAGGGTCGTGAGGGAAGGAAATGAGTAGTGTACAGCGATGTATATATATAGAATAGAGGATCGTAAGGGGAGGGTAATGAGTAGGGTACAGCGATGTATGTATATAGAGTAGAGGATCGTGAGGGAAGGAAATGAGTAGGGTACAGCGATGTATGTATAAGAGTAGAGGGTCGTGAGGGGAGGGAATGAGTAGTGTACAGCGATGTATGTATATAGAGTAGAGGATCGTGAGGGAAGGGAATGAGTAGTGTACAGCGATGTATGTATATAGAGTAGAGGATCGCGAGGGAAGGGAATGAGTAGGTTACAGCGATGTATGTATATAGAGTAGAGGATCGTGAGGGAAGGGAATGAGTAGGGTACAGCGATGTATGTATATAGAGTAGAGGATCGTGAGGGAAGGGAATGAGTAGGGTACAGCGATGTATGTATATAGAGTAGAGGATCGTGAGGGAAGGGAATGAGTAGTGTACAGCGATGTATGTATATAGAGTAGAGGGTCGTGAGGGAAGGGAATGAGTAGTGTACAGCGATGTATGTATATAGAGTAGAGGGTCGTGAGGGGAGGGAATGAGTAGGGTACAGCGATGTATGTGTATAGAGTAGAGGATCGTGAGGGAAGGGAATGAGTAGTGTACAGCGATGTATGTATATAGAGTAGAGGATCGTGAGGGAAGGGAATGAGTAGTGTACAGCGATGTATGTATATAGAGTAGAGGATCGTGAGGGAAGGGAATGAGTAGTGTACAGCGATGTATGTATATAGAGTAGAGGATCGTGAGGGAAGGGTAATGAGTAGGGTACAGCGATGTATGTATATAGAGTAGAGGATCGTGAGGGGAGGGAATGAGTAGTGTACAGCGATGTATGTATATAGAGTAGAGGATCGTGAGGGGAGGGTAATGAGTCGTGTACAGCGATGTATGTATATAGAGTAGAGGATCGTGAGGGAAGGGAATGAGTAGTGTACAGCGATGTACATATATAGAGTAGAGGATCGTGAGGGGAGGGTAATGAGTAGTGTACAGCGATGTATGTATATAGAGTAGAGGATCGTGAGGGAAGGGAATGAGTAGTGTACAGCGATGTATGTATATAGAGTAGAGGATCGTGAGGGAAGGGAATGAGTAGGGTACAGCGATGTATGTGTATAGAGTAGAGGATCGTGAGGGAAGGGAATGAGTAGTGTACAGCGATGTATGTATATAGAGTAGAGGATCGTGAGGGGAGGAATGAGTAGTGTACAGCGATGTATGTATATAGAGTAGAGGATCGTGAGGGAAGGGAATGAGTAGGGTACAGCGATGTATGTATATAGAGTAGAGGATCGTGAGGGAAGGGAATGAGAAGTGTACAGCGATGTATGTGTATAGAGTAGAGGATCGTGAGGGGAGGGAATGAGTAGGGTACAGCGATGTATGTATATAGAGTAGAGGATCGTGAGGGGAGGGAATGAGTAGGGTACAGCGATGTATGTATTTAGAGTAGAGGATCGTGAGGGAAGGGAATGAGTAGTGTACAGCGATGTATGTGTATAGAGTAGAGGATCGTGAGGGGAGGGAATGAGTAGGGTACATCGATGTATGTATATAGAGTAGAGGGTCGTGAGGGAAGGGAATGAGTAGTGTACAGCGATGTATGTATATAGAGTAGAGGATCGTGAGGGGAGGGAATGAGTAGGGTACAGCGATGTATGTATATAGAGTAGAGGATCGTGAGTGAAGGGAATGAGTAGTGTACAGCGATGTATGTGTATAGAGTAGAGGGTCGTGAGGGGAGGGAATGAGTAGGGTACAGCGATGTATGTATATAGAGTAGAGGATCGTGAGGGAAGGGAATGAGTAGTGTACAGCGATGTATGTATATAGAGTAGAGGATCGTGAGGGAAGGGAATGAGTAGTGTACATCGATGTATGTATATAGAGTAGAGGATCGTGAGGGGAGGAATGAGTAGTGTACAGCGATGTATGTATATAGAGTAGAGGATCGTGAGGGAAGGGAATGAGTAGGGTACAGCGATGTATGTGTATAGAGTAGAGGATCGTGAGGGAAGGGAATGAGTAGTGTACAGCGATGTATGTATATAGAGTAGAGGATCGTGAGGGAAGGGAATGAGTAGTGTACAGCGATGTATGTATATAGAGTAGAGGATCGTGAGGGAAGGGAATGAGTAGTGTACAGCGATGTATGTATATAGAGTAGAGGATCGTGAGGGAAGGGTAATGAGTAGGGTACAGCGATGTATGTATATAGAGTAGAGGATCGTGAGGGGAGGGAATGAGTAGTGTACAGCGATGTATGTATATAGAGTAGAGGATCGTGAGGGGAGGGTAATGAGTAGTGTACAGCGATGTATGTATATAGAGTAGAGGATCGTGAGGGGAGGAATGAGTAGGGTACAGCGATGTATGTATATAGAGTAGAGGATCATGAGGGAATGGAATGAGTAGGGTACAGCGATGTATGTATATAGAGTAGAGGATCGTGAGGGAAGGGAATGAGTAGTGTACAGCGATGTATGTATATAGAGTAGTGGATCGTGAGGGAAGGGAATGAGTAGTGTACAGCGATGTATGTATATAAGAGTAGAGGATCGTGAGGGGAGGGAATGAGTAGTGTACAGCGATGTATGTATATAAGAGTAGAGGATCGTGAGGGGAGGGAATGAGAAGTGTACAGCGATGTATGTATATAGAGTAGAGGATCGTGAGGGAAGGGAATGAGTAGTGTACAGCGATGTATGTTTATAGAGTAGAGGATCGTGAGGGGAGGGAATGAGTAGGGTACAGCGATGTATGTATATAGAGTAGAGGATCGTGAGGGAAGGGAATGAGTAGTGTACAGCGATGTATGTATATAGAGTAGAGGATCGTGAGGGAAGGGAATGAGTAGTGTACAGCGATGTATGTATATAGAGTAGAGGATCGTGAGGGAAGGGAATGAGTAGTGTACAGCGATGTATGTATATAGAGTAGAGGATCGTGAGGGAAGGGAATGAGTAGTGTACAGCGATGTATATATATAGAGTAGAGGATCGTGAGGGGAGGGAATGAGTAGGGTACAGCGATGTATGTATATAGAGTAGAGGATCGTGAGGGAAGGGAATGAGTAGGGTACAGCGATGTATGTATATAGAGTAGAGGATCGTGAGGTAAGGGAATGAGTAGTGTACAGCGATGTATGTATATAGAGTAGAGGATCGTGAGGGAAGGGAATGAGTAGTGTACAGCGATGTATTTATATAGAGTAGAGGATCGTGAGGGGAGGGAATGAGTAGGGTACAGCGATGTATGTATATAGAGTAGAGGATCGTGAGGGAAGGGAATGAGTAGGGTACAGCGATGTATGTATATAGAGTAGAGGATCGTGAGGGAAGGGAATGAGTAGTGTACAGCGATGTATGTATATAGAGTAGAGGGTCGTGAGGGGAGGGAATGAGTAGGGTACAGCGATGTATGTATATAGAGTAGAGGGTCGTGAGGGGAGGGAATGAGTAGGGTGCAGCGATGTATGTATATAGAGTAGAGGATCGTGAGGGGAGGGAATGAGTAGGGTACAGCGATGTATGTATATAGAGTAGAGGATCGTGAGGGAAGGGAATGAGTATGGTACAGCGATGTATGTATATAGAGTAGAGGGTCGTGAGGGGAGGGAATGAGTAGTGTACAGCGATGTATGTATATAGAGTAGAGGGTCGTGAGGGGAGGGAATGAGTAGGGTACAGCGATGTATGTATATAGAGTAGAGGATCGTGAGGGAAGGGAATGAGTAGGGTACAGCGATGTATGTATATAGAGTAGAGGGTCGTGAGGGGAGGGAATGAAGGGTAGGTTGCGGTGCACATATATACCAAATATGAAAGCTTTACCTGTAACACCGTAGCTAATATTCATTTAAATAAGAACAATATGCCGAAGTCCCTTGTGCAATGAGGTCAAGTTCAAGCATTGTTCGGGTTAATTATGTTGTTGATTATATTCTTAAATATTTCAAAATTTCCGAAAGGCATGTATTAAAAGTATGAAAAAAAAATTACACACAAATATTATTTTCAACTACAACACGATAGTTTCTGAATAAGACATAAAATAACACTCCGAAGGAATGTGGGTGTAAAACATCAAAATGTTGCTATGCTCCGACAGGTCATGTCGTTACTGGTAATTTTGACATTGTAGATACACGTATTCGTCATTTGCTTTCTAAAGGTCCAAAGTATAGATTGACTGAAATTATTGATTTTAATGCATCTCATGCTCAGATCGCCCAATCCATTGAGGATTTTAGTATCAAATGGTGTCATAGAGAACATGCGGACCCGAACTCCCTTTCTACATGGAAAATTTCAATTCTTAAAATGATAGATACCTTTAGATTAACTTTTATAATGCTAAATCCTCTTTACTTCCTCCGAGACCTATGTTTTCATTTCGTACTTTAAAATCTGGAATTCAAGAATTTTGTACTAATTTGTTTTAGTTTCTGCTGTCAAGCAGCTAATAATGTAATTATAGCTTAACGCCTACATTACGTCATTTTCTTTTCTCCGGAACTCGGGAGCACTAATTCGTATACGCCAGTTCCATCTATTGAGGATGACGTTATTTCGATGCATATCACTTGGTGCAACACGTTCAAGGCTGGGTTAGACGAAAAGCAAAACTTCCAACTATGTACTGGATTCCTAAATTACTCAAACAGCCTTATGAAATCCGCTTTTTGCTAATTCTATTACCTGCACCATAGACGTGAGAATCATGGCTCTTATGGTGGTAGGTAGGTACTGGTGGTAGGTAGGTACATACCTCTATAATAGCCATGATTCTCACATCTACCTGCACCACTACAAACATCTCCAAAATTTGAACTTTTTGTATTACTGCGGTTAAAGATGACGTTAAACAATCTTGTGCTAAAGCTTATAACATTTCCGGGATTAAGGTAGTTGGGTCAATTAGAAATTCAGGAGGAGACGTTCTTGATCAAATATTAAATCTTTTCTTTCTGACGGCAGTTTAGATAATTACATAATATGTGAGCTTTATTTTCCTATTAGATAATTTGTTCGTTAGGTATGGATCTACCGCTTTTTGACACATTGATGGCATCCTTATGGGTACGAACTGTGCACCTCTTGTCGCAGATTTGTTTTTGTATTGTCATGAAAGAGATTTTATGAGTCTTTCAGGTAGATGTAAATGAAGCCTTTAATGACCCCTCTTGATGTCTGGATGCCATATTGATCAGTGACACTCCTTTCTTGTCTACTGTGATTAATACTTTCTATCCTAAACTTCAACTCAACAAAGCTAACATTTCTGACACTGTCGCTTTCTTTTCTTGATTTACATCTCTGAAATGAAAAATATAGAAATTATTAGTAAAATATTTGACAAGAGGATGATTATATTTTTGATATTGTTAATTATCCCCTCTTATATGTGGATGTTCCGCGGGTTATTCTTATCATGCTTATGCGGTCTATGATTCCTATCTTATTCGTTTTTTCTAGAGCTTGTAGTCGAGTTACAATAAGGTAAGAGTGAGGTTTGGTGCACCATAGAACCTGGATAAACCCACAGTAGACTTTTTGCCACTGGCTGTTCCAAGGCGGTAGCCCTATTGTCAACCCGTTTGTTTTTGTGATATCACATGATTTGCCTACTAACATTGTTATTGTTGTTCGTTTTAATGCGTTGTTTTGGCTGACTGTTTTCTGTGAAATCTAAATTTTCTGTTCTACATCTACACCTACTTTTGAGAGGAAGGTAACCGTTTGACATTCATGAGAAATTCCAGAATATATTAACAAGATGACTGTTATCTTGTGCTTTCCCATTCATGTTCATGCATTTTGCAATTTTTGTTTTGCTATTTTTTGAGTATGAGGAACACAAACTCTATAAGTGAAGACACTTTGCGTACAAAAGTATAACTACTCTATATTGTTAAAACTTGTTTAATTAAATTTGTCGTTACAACCTTTTGTATATTTCCAAAAATAGATGTGCACACTTTCTTTTTTGACTAAGTATAGTTAGAGCAGGTATTTATCTTATGTTGATCTCTCTTTTATTTTTTAAACAATCACCTTATTCAAGCAAAATCGGTTTTAAGATTCTTTTTTGACCCAAAATCAAAACAAATGGCAGTTACTTTCCATTTAGTTCAGCTTTGTGGATGCACTAGCTTGTGCTGATGCCTTTCCGGATGGCTCACATGTTCTGCAAACACCACATGGTATATTTCTACAGGGACCAACGTAAACAAAGGTGGTTTAGTTCCATATGAATGGAGTTTAGGACTGGCTCCAATGTTCATTTTACCTAGGTTATCACGGGCTGCACTGTATATTTGATGGAGTTTAGCACGGGCTGCAATTCTCATTTTACCAAGGTTAGCATGGGCTACAATGTTCATTTAACCGAGGTTAGCACGGGCTGCAATGTTCATTTAACCAAGATTAGCACGGAATGCAATTTTCATTTTACACAGGTTAGCATGGGCTGCAATATTCATTTTACTCAGGTCAGCACGGCCTGCAATGTTCATTTAACCAAGGTTAGCACGGACTGCAATGTTCATCTAATGGGGAATGCTCATTTCACCCAGGTAAGCACGGGCTAGTATGTTCATTTTACCAAGGTGAACACGTGCTGCAGTGTTCATTTTACGCAGGTTTGCACAGGCTGAAATGTTCCTTTACCCAGGTTTAACCTTTGCCTTCTTGTTTGTCTGTTTGCGTGTTTGTTTCTGTGTTTTGTGGTTGACTGTCCTCCTTGAATGCTACTTTCCCTGTCCGATCTTTTTGTATTTTTTTATAGGTGAACACGTGCTGCAGAGTTCATTTTACGCAGGTTTGCACACGCCGAAATGTTCATTTACCCAGGTTAGTACTTGCTGCAGTGTTCATTTTACGCAGGTTTGCACAGGCTAAAATGTTCATTTTACCCAGGTAAGCACTGGCTAGATGTTCATTTAACCCAAAGTAAGCACGGGCTAGAATGTTCTTTTTTCCCAGGTAAGCACGGGCTAGAATGTTCATTTTACCCATGTTTGCACGTTCTGCAATGTTTATTTTACCAAGGCTAAAATGGACTGCAATGTTCATCTGATGGAGTTTAGCACGGGCTGCAATGTTCATTTTACACAGGTTAGCACGGGCTGCAGTATTCATTTTAACATGTTTAGCACGAGCTGCAATGCTCATTTTTTCGAGATTAGTACGTGCTGCAATGTTCATTTTACAAAGGTTAGCACGCGTTGCAATGTTGATTTTACCAAAGTTAGCACATGGTGCAGTATTCATTTGACCCAATTAAGCACGGGCTGCAATATTTATTTAATCGAGTTTAGCACAGGCTGTAAAATTCTTTTCAACCATGTTAGCACGGGCTACAATGTTCATTTAATGGAGTTTAGCACGGGCTGCAATGTTAATTTAATCGAGTTGAGCACTGGCTGCAAAGTTCATTTAATAGAGTTTAGCACGGAGCTGCAATGTTCGTTTAATGGAGTTTAGCACGGACTGCAATGTTTATTTTATCCAGGCGAGCACGTGCTGCAGTGTTAATTTTACCCAGGTTAGCGTATGCTGCAGTGTTAATTTAACCCAGTTCGCACAGGCTGCAGTGTTAATTTAATAGAGTTTAGCATGGGCTGCAATGTTCATTTTATCCAGGTTAGCACGGGCTACATTTTACCCTGGTTTGGATGGACTGAAATTTTCATTTTATCCAGGGTAGTACGGGCTACAATGTTTATTGAATGGAATTGAGCACGGACTGCAATGTTCATGTTAACCAGGTTAGCACGGACTGCAATGTTCATTTAATGGAGTTTAGCACTGGCTGCAATGTTTATTTTTCGAGTTTAGTTCGGGCTGCACTGTCCATTTTACCCAGGTTAGCACGGGCTGCGACGATCATTTAATGGAGTTTAGCTCGGTCTGCAATGTTAATTTTCTCAGGTTAACACTGGCTGCAATGTTCATTTTACCCAGGTTAGCACATGCTGCAGTGTTAATTTCACCGGTCGCAAGGTTTATTTAATTGAGTTTAGCACATACTGTAATGCTCATAACCCAGGTTAATACGGGCTACAATGGTCATTAAATGAACTTTAGCACGGACTACACTGTTCATTTTACCAAGGTTAGCCACAACCTCAATATTTATTTTACCCAGGTGTGCATAGGCTGCAATATTAATTTTATCCAGGTTAGCAAGAGCTGTAAAGTTCATTTAATGGAGTTTAGAACGGGCTGCAATGTTCATTTTACCCAGGTTAGCACGGGCTGCAATATTTGTTTTACTTCGGTTATCCACAGCCTCAATATTTATTTTACCCATGTGTGCATAGGCTGCAATATTAATTTTACCCAGGTTAGCAAGAGCTGTAAAGTTCATTTAATGGAGTTTAGCGCGGACTGCAATGATCATTTTACCAAGGTTAGCACGGTCTACCAAGTTCATTTTATCCAGGTAAGCACGAGCTGGGATGTGCTTTGGACTTCGTGTTTTACGCCCATAGTGTGTAATGCAATATATTACACAATTTAGAATTAATTCATATTTAAGCCTCTTCTTTCCATTGTTGGTTTATCTTTGTAATATCTTTATTGTTTTTTTCCTGTTAGACTGTTCTTAATTTTGTCTGCATACTGGCGCATAACAATCCATATTAAAACACACTTCAGGTCTCGCACTACAATTAATTTTCCATAGAGTTACTGCGCAGCCTATTCCAACATCTGTGTTTCAAAGCATAACCGTCCTATCCTTGAAATGATTAAATGTAAGGTATTAACTGGTTGCTTTAGTCTTATAATATGATTGTTGATGATGGAGACAGAACTTTCTAAAGCCTCTAATGACATAATAATAATAATAATAATAATAATAATAATAATAATTTCTTTATTTAACGAAGGTTAAAACACATTAAGTTATGCATATAAAATACAAACACTTATTTTCAATGTGGCCTTCGAACAATAATGCAATAACAGTTATAAATACATATAAAAACATTCATACTCATGCGCACACACGTAAACATCCATATACACAACAATATCAAAAATCCGACAAACACTCATTGGTTAATACATTCATAATATTCTTAATTTATAATCAAGATATCCATAGTGTCATATTTGACGGATATTTAAGCAATTACATGCATTCAGTGCATCCTGTAGACCTCGAGGTTATACATGTTATACAAGCCTCCGAGTAGAAATCCTATTATTCCACTTGATAGTCAATATGATCAAACATTTTGAAACAACGAAACTATTTAAAGGGACAATGTACGTAACTTTTAGCTTATAAAACACACACTAATTACATTCACAAACATTACACACTAAACATTATTGAATATTTACTATTTAAATGCAAGATCACATCGAATTTGTCCCCCTCTAAAGGGCTCCGACCGCCTTCCCACAAAAGTTAAAAAAACACTGCCCCTAGTAGTTTCAGATAATGGTATACGGACAACCCCCCCCCACCCCCCACCGGAACAAAAAAAAACACTGCTCATTTTTGTATAGGTGGACAAATAAACCCTCATGTTTTTTACAAGGTGGACAAAAAAAAAAACCTAAACTTTTTACAAGGTACAAGGTGGACATACCCCCCACCCCCTTCTGATATTTTTGCAAGGGTTGACAGTAAAAATCCTGTACGAAATCCCCCTCAGGACTATTCTTAGACAATTAACAGCTAATTAAAGAATTTCAATAAGACAACATCATGCTTAGTTGGTTATTAAAATTCCTCTTAAATTTACTCCAAAACAATGTATATTGCACATGAGCAAACCTTAAAAACAATGCTAGAATATTTGTTGTTTTTTTGCTTTGAAAGAATTATGAAAATAATATTTTGCAAAATACATATCTGAGGGGGATTTCGTACAGGGGGGATTTTGTCCAATTTTGTCCACCCTTGCAAAAATATCGGGGTGGGGGTGGGGGGGTTTATGTCCACCTTGTAAAAAGTTCAAGGGGGGTTTTGTCCACCTTGTAAAAAACATGAGTTTTTTTTTGTCCACCTATACAAAAATGAGCAGGTTTTTTTTTTGTCCGGGGGGTGGGGGGGGGGGGGGATTTGTCCTAGATTCTCAGATAATAGGTAGTTATTTTAATTGTAATTCTGTCAATATCACATTTTTATCCATTCAGTTTGTGCACCTAGCCATATTAAAATATATGTTCACCAAAGTCAAACTTACCTCAACAGGGTCCACCTGCTCAGATGTCTTTGTGAGCTTTCTTGGGGTCTTACCACGTCTGAAAATAATGAAACAATTAAGTAAAACTACCATATGATACCGTGAACTTGCCAAGGAAAAGTAAGGATATTTACTGTTGGAGGCTGTTTAGCTGAGGTTTCTAGGGACCTGGGTTGTGTGATATTTGTAGGGTGACAACTATCAAGTTAAAGGATGGAGGTATGTAGTAGGACTCGGTTGGGGGATTATGTAAATAGATAGGTTTGTAAGTACGTTACTACTGCCATGCCTCAGCTACCTTTTATGGCAAAAACGGTAGAGCGTCCGATTCACATGCAATTTTTCCTCGCCCGTTCACACGGCAGCAATGTAGACAGGCGAGGAAAAATTAGGTTACACTCAGCGGGGTTTGAACTCGGAACTATTGCATGTGAAGCAGGCGCTCTACCGATATCGCCATAAAGCTAGCTCTGTGGGAAGACAGTATAAATGTGCTTATAAACCTATCTATTTACACACACCCCCAACTGAGTCCTATTACACTAGAAAACTTGTACAATGGAAGGGACACTGGATTCCAAAGCAGGGGTCCCTGAGTTAGATTATTCTACCTTCTAAAAAACTAGTGTCAGGGCCTGGTCCCATCTCATCTTAGATTTAGTTAATACGTGCAATTCTTTGTCTCCAGCTAACGATTATTAACATTAACAAAAAGAACATCATTTTCAAGATTTTTTTTTTTAATTAGTACGAAATAAATTATCAAATGGGCCTTCCGTGACAATCATAGAATTTTCACATAATTAATATCAAGAGAAAGTTTACGTTAATTTTGCTAAAACAAAGCTGTACATTATATTAATTTTCATTGGGACAGCCTGAAAATCTAGTTTATTTTTTAACCCCACCCGCGATGAAATTTGTAGGCAGCGACTGAAAACAAAATCATTGCATAGATCTACTTGTTTAATTATAAGGCATAATAGCACGAAAAACATTCGCATAACATTGTATACTTACTGTGGTCTCATTGGAGGCATAATGTGTTTTACAAAACGATAAACTTTTCTTAGATTATTTTTTTCTTCTTTCGAATGCACGATTTCTGTATTGACCAATCAAAAAGCTTGTAACAGAAAAGGTTTCATTCGAGGGTTACGGCTTTCATCCCCTAGTGAAATTCATCGCGCCACAACGACCGATAATTCCTCATGTCCAATGAAAACAAGTTTGAGCTTTTTAATAAATCACTTTAACCGAAAAGCTAACAGAAATGGACATCTTATACTACGCGGTATGTTCTTTTGAATCATTTAATAATGCTAAGAACACTCAGTTTATTTATACGTCAAATATAGCTGTGTTTGGTCGGTGGGCTCAGTCGGAAGAGCATTGGAACGGCAGGGAATAAGACACATTTCAAAATGTTGATTGTTCAGTATTCCATTTTGTTGGACTCAACATCTGATATCAAATCCCGCAATATCATTCCCCACCCCCTCTAACACACGATGCCACCGTTCGTTCTTCTCTTCTTTTTTCTATAGGCTATGTACTGCTCACTGTAGGAAAGGTGGTGGTGGTGGTGTTAACACTATTTTACACATTCAAATATCCAAAACAAAGCAAACAAAACAAGATATGTTTCTAGTGGCTGAGCCACCGATGTAACAAAATTGTCGAAAAATATATGTTAAAATGTATAAATGTTGCACGCCGTTTTGGAATATTCGATAATTCCGAATAATCGAATTACAAAAAAATCTTTGTTTGGGGCACTTGTTTCAACATAAGCATTTTCAACATTTAAATAATACGCATATAAATTATATATTATTATAACTGAAATTGTAAGTGGTAAAAATAAAAATACCTTAGTTTTGAAAATCGGTTGAGAAATAAATATTTTGCATCTGAAATGTTTTTTCGGTGGATATTTTTTTCATGTAATTTCCTTGATGCTGGGACAGCTGAACATTTAAAAATCTCAAATAACTTCATTTAGGCTTAATAGTTTGCTATACAACTTTCTGAGTTTCTTAGCTTACATTAACCGAACATATTGAATACTTTTTGGGGTTACAAATTCTGAAAAAAAAGTTGTTTTTTCTTTTTATTTTCTTTTTTTGCAGCAGAATTTTGCGTTGAAAACGCCATATCAAAAACATCTTTCGCGCGTGTTTTTTTTATTTCATTTCGCAACCGATTTTGAAAAGTAAGTTATTTTTATTTACCGCTAAAACTGTCGGTTTCGCTTATATACATTGTATTAAGATAACCTTTAAATTTCGTCTTTTAATTCCAAAATACCTTTGGCTGAAACAAGCGCCCGGAACAATAATAACATTTGAAAGTACTTATTTATAAGTTTATATTTCAAAAAAATGTATCACCTGGGATGATAACTGACCCACACATACAGGTTCCTACGGTGTCCTGTTATGTATCCTCCACCCACATAGGGCAATGTACCTATGAAGTTTCATGAGTGTGGGTGTTATAGTTTCGAAGTTATAGTCCAGAATGTGTATTTCGGTATAGTCATGGTGACCTTCTGACCCCAAACACAATATAGTTTCTCCTCTCACCGAGGGCAATGTATCTAATAAGTTTTATGAGAGTAGGTGTTATGGTTTTGAAGTTATTGTGCGGAATGTATATTTGCATATAAGGTCAGTGACCTTGACCTTTGACTTACTGGTCCCAAAGCCAATAGTGTTCCTCCTCTCGCCTAGGGAAATGTGCCCTGTCCATATTCCTATCATGCTATTTCTTGCAGTTATTGTAAGGTATGAAACCACGAATTATTTTCCCCATTGACACCAATCTCATTAAAATCAGACCCTTTATCATGCTACTATACTCTACACTACTAAGCATATAGCGCAGAGTATCAAAGCGTAATTAGGAATTGATTTTAAAGTAGCTATCCCGCCAACAACAGCCATTTTTACATCATATGTACACCGTTTCTAAACCAACTGACGATGAGGTATATATGTAGCACGCCAATTACGAATACTCGATAATTCCGAATTATCGACACGCCATTTGCGAATTCGTAGTTGGAGGGGCCATTTACGAATAATTTTCAAATAACGTTTTTCTCGGGTTATAAGTGTTAAATTTATAAAAAATAACGGTATTCATACTAAGTACCATGAATATTTATATATTAGATCGGAAAAAACACAAAAGAACGGGAGAAATATGCCAGTCGTAACCTGCGTTTTTCCGCAAATTCTTTGTTTTGGTTTCTCCTCGTGGTTATATTATGTCATAATGATCGATATATTATGATTATTTAAACTGTTTATTTACCATATCATTTGTTTAAATAAAAAAAGTAATATATGTAGTCTCATGTGTTTGCATTACATGCTCTTTATAAGCCGATTAAAATAGCAACAGGGACATCTCAAATGTACGTTCTCTGTGATATTTTCTAAATAGGGACAAGATGTCGCATCAAGTTCGTCAACCTCATAAACAGAATAAATAAGTACCTAATGTTATGAAAAAGAATGTTTGTTCAAATCTTCATCAGATAAGTAATACCACACCGTATCTAAAAGTCAAATTGCACTTATTCCACATCACCGTCACCGGAGGCCAGATCTTAGCCTTGGCAATTATCATGGCCAACCAGTGATCGTAGGAACAACCTAGACAGCCATATACCGTGTACCCATATAGTTTTAACTGTATTAACTTATAAATATTCAAGACTACTGCGTTTGCCTGGGCATGAACAGATAGATTATGTTTATTGAAAGCAACCTATACTTTTTCTCGAAAACATAGGATAACGACCATATTGATCATTATCCTAGTTGCTCGACTGTTACATTGATAACTATTTTGGCTTGGTTTATCGAAACTTATAAAAACTATAATTTTGCTTGAATACCTAGGATACCCGTCTCTATAATTTCCACATTATTCCGAATTAGGTCTGCGGAATAAATTCATAATTCCAATCTTTGGAGTAATGGACATAGGTTTTACTAGAAAATAAGTCGGACTTACTAGAAAATAAATAATAAAAAATTTCCACGGATAAATTCATTTTCCTTGGAAAGTCTTCGGCTTTCTGATAATAAAGTCTAATAATAATAAAGTCTGATAACAAAATCTTCGGCTTTCCGATATCTTTGGACAAAATTGTCCAAAAATGTGTTTCTTCGGAAAACATTTGGACATCGGCAATAGTTCGGCTAAAACTCGGACAAAAGCATTTTCTCTGGAAAACATTTGCCGCCATAATGGACGTCTGGCATTTCCTTTGGAAAATATTCGGACATCGGCATTTGCTTCGGCAAACATTCGGACATCGGTAATGTTTTTTGAAAATATTTGGACATGGGCATTTCTTCGGAAAATATTGCAATTCTGTTGCGGACATTATTCCAATTTATGCTCGATTTCCAGAATAATTTGAAATTTCAGATAATCTGATTTTCTTCGGTAAATAGTTTGCTTTCAAATTTCTGCAGAAGAATATCTATTACTTATATTAATCATACATACGTATATGGTCTGCTGCAAATGTATATAATGTATTTTATCCATTTGTACTGATATGTAGCTGCCAGTTTTGAAGTAACGTTTTCTCCAATAGGCGAACGTGTTTGTGTCTGAAATGGTCTGCCTCGTTACATCACTTATATGCATTATCGCCATTTACACAAAATGAACTCAAATTTTGTTGTACAATTTACATTCAAATAGTTATCTAAACAACTTATTTTTGTTGAATGTGTACAGTGAACTGTTAATACAGTATACTACTGAATAAATGCAATTTACACTGTTTTATATATATTAGAATACCTGTTTGGGTTTATAATATTATATATATTATGAGGTTATTAATACTACCGCATTGGTGTCCAGTCAGAATAGGTATAATTTCCTTGATATGGATGCATGGTAATACTCTGAAGGTTGTTCTGAGCAGAGTCTCAATTACAAGTAATTAAAAAATATGTGGACTCTCACATATTAAATAAGAAAAAGGAAAAGAAAATATGCAACAATTATCTGATCATATGCAACAAATAATTAAAATATGTGAGTCTGAAGTAAAAGTTAGTGGAATGTAAGCTTATGAAGTCTTATAATTATGTAATTTGTAGAGTGTAACCGTGTACGGTTTTCATTAAGTATGTCACATCATACCAAAATAGAACAGCAAAAATATACAACCTTTATCTGCTAAATAATACAACGGGACGCGAAAGGACGGGACGCGAAATAAATTAGTGGAGTGTAACCTTATGAGGTATTAAAATTCATAGTGTGTAACTTTATGAAGTGTTCATTATGTATGTTCAAATCATAAAAAATATGAACAAATAATTAAAAAACTTAGTGAAATTGTGTAAAAATTAGTGGAGTGTAACCGTATGAAGTCCGTATAATTAGTGGAATGTAACCTTATGTGGCTTTCATAATGTATTTTCACAAAATACCAAAAAGGAAAAGCAAATATGCAACCCTGCAACTTACCATTATTTTATTAAATAATGCAACGGGAAATGATGCGACACAACGTAAATTCGTGGAGTGTAACCTTATGAGGTCTTAAGATTAGTAGTGTATAACTTTATCAGGTTATTATTACGTATTTTCACATCATAAAAAAAGAAAAAGAACATATGCAACCATTATCTGTTAAATAACAGGACAAATAATTAAAAACTTAGTGGAATCTTATGTAAAAAATAGTGGAGTGTAACCTTATGAAGTCTTGTAATTAGTGGAATGTCACATGTGGTTTTCAAAATGTATTTTCACATCATAACAAAAATGAAAACAACCATATAACTATTATCTGTTAAATAATAAAAGGTGGCGTGACGCGGCATAAATTATTGAAGTGTAACCTTATGAAGTCTTAAAATTAATAGTGTGTGACTTTATGAATATTTTATTATGTATTTCAAATCATAAAAAAAGAAAAAGAAAATATGAAACCATTATCTGTAAAATAACAGGAGAAATAATTAAAAACAGTGGAATCATATGTAAAAATTAGTTGAGTGTAACCTTATGAAATCTGTATAATTAGTGGAATGTAACCTTATGTGGTTCTCATAATGTATTTTCACAAAATAGCAAAAAGGAAAAGCAAATATGCAACCATGCAACCACTATTTGTTAAATAATGCAACGGCATGAGACGTGAAACAACGTAACATAGTGGAGTTTAACCTTATGAGGTCTTAAAATTAGTAGTGCATAACTTTATGAGGTTATTACATATTTTCACGTCATAAAAGATGAAAAAGAAATATGCAACCACTATCTGTTAAATAACAGGACAAATAATTAAAAACTTTGTGAAATCTTGTGTAAAAATTAGTGGAGTGTAACCTTATGAAGCCTGTATAATTAGTGGAATGTAACCTTATGTGGGTTTCATAACATATTTTCACATCATACCAAAAATTAGAAGCAAATATGCAACCATGTCACTATTATCTGTTAAATAATTTGACGTGACAAAGTGATTCCTATATAGTCCCCGCTTCGACCCACTTCTTCGAAACGGTGGTATAATAATACTTACTTTAATGGTATCCTGCATGAATAATGTACATGTATATCCTTGTTTTATAAGTTAATGTATCACTCCCAAGTCACTTATAAAACAATATATTTCGTAATCATTTATTATTGTTTCAAATAAATACGACAGATCTTTTTGCATAAACACACTGCGTTTATGTTTGAATATAGAAGCACCAGTTTCATTGGCTAATGAAAGTCACATGACTAACTGTGACACAGCCAGCCTATAAAGTCCTAATATACAATCATCAGATGTGTTCAGAATAAGATATTAGCATATGGATATCATAAATATATTAGTACGAGTGTTGGATGTCTGTATTAATTAGCTAATCTCGAGTATTCATGATCAATGGGTTGAAAGTGTAAAGGTGGAGCGCTGTGGTATGGAGTTGGACCCATCATCGATAAGTCATGGGTTCGATCCCCGCCATTGCGTCATATGCATTGTTTCTCTGAGCAAGACACTTTAACTGCATTTGCTTAGTACTGGTTCTACCCAGGAAGACAGTGATTCAAATAAGTTCATAGAGCTTCCGTTAAATCCATGTAAAATAAATAAGTTTAAACTAAAAATGAATCATGAATATAATTTAGTACTATCTGGGAGTAAGATTTTTTAAATGCTTACTGCAAATAAGCACTTACAATATATTCAATTTTTTTAGACAGACATGAACTAATTAAAAACAATTGTAGTGCTTATTTGCATATAGCATAGTCAGGGTTTTTATAGAATTTCTATGTATTAAATAGAAAATATCACAAACTACCACAAAAAAAATTGACCGTCATATATGGCCTAAAATGTGCTACAAATTATGTAAAACAATTTATTTTATGCTTAACAGTGAAATAGTGTTTTTTTTTTATCAATCATTGTCAAAAACATTTTTTTTTAATTTGTTTAGAAAATAACAGTTTAATATTTATCATTTGACTGTACCTAGTCTAACTAAGAAAATGAGCTATAGATTTTAAAACTCAAGTATTTCAGAATTGTTGTCATTTAGTGAAAAGTGTCAGATGGTCATTTTTTTCAAAACTACCAGTTGCTATAAAAGTTATATCATTGGACTGGAAATAACTTAACTAAAAAAATGAGTCTTAGATTCGCATTCGTGAAAATATATAGTTTTCTCAATTCTTAATGAAATAAAATCTATTTTGTTAGAGTAGAGCACACATTGCATAACAATTTCTAATTTCAAATTACCTGTCACGAATCAGAGTCAATTTCACATTAAATAACATGTTAAAATTCATTACAAAATACATCGATGTCACTGCAAATGTTTCATTCAAAAAAATAATTGTGCTAACAAATTACCAATGCTAAAAAATTAAAAGTTATTCATGTTCTTTTCAGAATCAAAAAATAACTATGTCACATTGAAGCACTTTCCTAATGAAAATTATTGTAATGTCCGCGGAAAATTTTGCAAGTCCTACACATATTCCGAAAAAATATGTGTATTTCCAAATTCGGACTTGTTTTCCGAACATTTCATGCGATTTTTGATATATTTCCACAGATATCTTCGAAATTCCGATTTTGACATCGGAAATTCTACAGACGGGTAATGGCCATAAACATAGGTTAATTGATTGATTATCCTAGTTTTCCACCATTACGTTTGATAACTAGCTAAACTAAACTATGCTTTCACTCGGTTTATCGAAACTAACCTACATTTTTGCTCGAAAACATAGTAATGGCCATAAACATAGGTAAATTGATCGCTTATCCTGTTTTTTTACCATTTAAGTTAGATAAGTGGGTTTATCAAAACTAACGTATGTTTTTGCTCAAAAACAGAATAACGACCACAAACATTGCTGGGGATGTTTTGTATCTATAATTACCACATTCAAAAAGGGACAGAGGACAATTTTTGAAGTTTTTATTAAGAATTAATAACGCACCTCAGTTTAGTAATCCAGTATTATTTTGAGTTTAAACCTGCTTGCATATATCTAAATCTAGGTAAAAACACTTGGGATTTGTAATTTTTTTCTTTGTTATTTTACCATAGGTCTAAATATATATTAGGTTCAATCTGGGCTGATAAAGCCCTGGTTCAATATGATCAACATCTATTAAAATGCCGAAACAATTTGCTTTGAACTATTGAAATATTGATAATGATTTGCAAATATGCAAGTCAAGTTGAAAAACTAAAGGGATGCCGTAATTTAAACAAAATAAAGATTTATTTAACATTCAAACACTGTAACACAAAATGCAATCATGTGTGCCTAGCCTTTGAACTTGCCAAGATATTAACTGCTGGGGATTAACAAACAAGACAATATAAATTGACAGGGTTATTTATTTTATCTATAAATTTGTAATTTGCATTGCAATATGGATATGATATTACAGATGTATATCTCAACTTGATAACTACTGCTGTGCACAGAGTCGAAGCAAGATACAAGTTAAATGCTTTGGTTGAATTGTGTTTTAAGGCGCACCAACACATGAAAAGGTTATATGGTGCCTAACATGCATGAACATGCCAGGCTCATCTTCCATGTACATCGAGATAAAATATGGAAAATGGGCCTAGAACCTTCTCACCCTGAACTGCATAGTTGCTACAAATTCTATCGTAGAAACTCCATTTATGCTGGAGCCATGTTTATTGTTTTTCTGTCACTGTTCTTTTGATGCGAGTAAGATAGCACCTGAAACAATGCAGGGATCATGATGAAGACCTTAAATGAACATGAACAAAAAATGATAAAATGAACCTGAATTTGGGGGGAATCTACCCCTCTGCCTACCCCTCCAAAGGGATCTCATCATCTGCAGTGGCCCTCTTCTTTGCCCCGTGACCAAACGGGGGCCCGCGGGAACCACACGGGGCCCTAGTTAAATGAGGTAGTCAAAATAAATACATATTTATATATATATATATATATATATATAACAAGATATCATCTATTGAACATATAATTAAAATCTATTAAATATACATAAATATAAAACAGATACTTCATAACAATTTTATGTATGTGCTTTTTATGGGGTTGGTTGAGATGAAATTAATGTTACATGTACATGATGTAATTCATAAATTATATGCAATAGAGAGGGGAGTGAGGACAGAGTATGTTCTGGCTCCCAAAGTGTCCATCCGGAAATTTTATAGTCATGAAATAGCAATTGACATAGAAAAGTAGCCTTTATTGTTTATTAAAGAGGGACAATTGCGATTCTTGAACATTTATTAGCATTAGCACCTTGTTTTTTTATGCAGTATCACATGCTTGCATATAATTAAAGAGACATACAGCAATTTTGAATTTTTTATCAAGCATTAAAATTTACATCTCGCTTTTATTAATCCAGTAATATTTTAACTTTACACCTGCTTCCATATAATTAAATGACATTTTCAACTTTCTCTTCTGATTCTACTATAGGTTTGAATATAATATTGGAATGCCGCTAGTTTTTAAAAATTAACGCTTGCCTGGTGTCCCTTTAAATACAATTTTGAGTTTTTCTTTTATATTTGTTTTCTGCAAGAGGTAATAAATAAATTAAAAACAGTGGAATCATATGTAAAAATTAAATAAATTATAAGTGCAATAACAGCAGATCTAACGCTTTGAAAGTTATTAGCCACAATTACAATCATTGGTAAATTATAAGTTGAGTTCCAGGTTACACTTTTTTCAAAGGGAAATAATTCAAACAGTATAATTCAGGGAGTTATGGTCCTTTATAAGATGTGTTTTTTTTGGATCATGCTGAAGATGTTTTTCATTGTTGTAGACCTTATACCTGCCAAAAAATTAACAGACATTCAGACGAACGAACAGACCGACAAACTGTAAATGTCACAACATAATACGTTCTTACGGGAGTATAGCAATTATTTACATGCGAACTCGATTTGCTTCGAGCTTTTTAAATAAATATTAACATTGATATCCAATAAGGAAGTTATGAAAAAATAATGACACTATAAGTTTTTAAAAAATCCAAGATTTTAAAAATATGTGTGGCAAGTAAAACAAATTATATGAAAAAAGGTTATTAAAAATGGAAAATATTCAGTTGACCCTGAACCCCGAACATATGAACAATCTGATGCTACTGCAAATGAAAAGGACTTGAATGTGTCCTAAATATTACTAATGGTTACAATAATCTCACTCAAATACTTCTTTGATGATAGTAAGCATGATAAATAATTAACAAACACCCAAACAATTCAAATATTGGCAATATAACTATTGAAATTTTGCTTGTAGAGTTTGTAAAATTACGTTTCCTTACGCAGGATTTTTTATAAACCAAGGCCCACAGAATTGCCTTTTAATGTTTCATGTTTGTTTTTATAAAAATAATTCAATTATATTTTTTACTCTGCTAAAATATTTCTATGTAAATTAATTGAAAAAAGTGTAGATTGTTGTTCTCAAATTATTTACCATCCCAGGAACATACTGATGGCATAACATTTATCAAGTCATAACCTGAAACAGTTTGAATTAATATAATTCAACTTCAAATACAATTACAATAAAGTCAATAGCTTCAAAAATGTCATTTGTTTGAACTTGAATTTGCAAAGAAGGACAAATACTATACATATGCAAAAAAGAAAAGCTGTGTTGTTCTGCCTCTGCCCAAATTAATTTAGAAACATTATCTTCATATTAAACAAATAAGTAACTTAAACTATGACCAACATCAGCAATTTGTTTTGTTCATACACAATATAAAACTAAAACCATTATTATTTGTTGGACTATAAGCCTGTGCTTGTATTGTCAATTAAATAGTATAAATATGATGATGTTCCAGGTGTGCTACCTGGCAGTGATATTTCGATACTGTCCGAAAATGACTACACTACACTTTTAAGTCCGGTTGGCATTTAGTTTTAGTGTTTCATCCACATGGTGAATTCCGCTTGTACCCGCGATATGCCTTGCTGTATCATAGCAATCTCTATTGCCAGCTGCAATTAAGAAGAAGAAATTAGAATTACATCTACTATAAGAATTGCTATAAAAAATGGTTAGGGGTCTTTTTACATTACGCTTGATTGGTTCATTCATGACACTTACACTATAATTATAGATTGGTTCATCCACGACAGTTACACTATTTAACAAGACTGGTTTTAACATGTCAGTGACTATTCTACTGGACTGTTTCATCCATTTCTTAACATTATTTTACTAGACTGGTTTATACATGTCAGTGACTATTCTACTGGACTGGTTCATCCATGTCAGTGACTGTTCTACTAGACTGGTTTATACATGTCAGTGACTATTCTATTGGACTGGTTCATCCATGTCAGTAACATTATTCTACTAGACCGGTTTATACATGTCAGTAACTATTCTACTGGACTGGTTCATCCATGTCAGTGACTGTTCTACTAAACTGGTTTATACATGTCAGTGACTATTCTACTGGACTGGTTCATCCACGTCAGTGACTGTTCTACTAGACTGGTTTATACATGTCAGTGACTATTCTACTGGACTGGTTCATCCATGTCAGTAACTGTTCTACTGGACAGGTTTATCCATGTCAGTTACATTATTCTACTGGACTGGTTCATCCATGTCAGTTAAATTATTCTGCTGGGCTGGTTCATCCATGTCAGTGACTGTTCTACTAGACTGGTTTATACATGGCAGTGCTTATTCTACTGGACTGGTTCATACATGTCAGTGACTGTTCTACTAGACTGGTTCATCCATGTCAGTGCCCGTTCTACTAGACTGGTTTATACATGTCAGTGACTATTCTACTGGACTGGTTCGTCCATGTCAGTGACTGTTCTACTGGACTGGTTTATACATGTCAGTGACTATTCTATTGGACTGGTTCATCCATGTCAGTGACTGTTCTACTAGACTGGTTTGTACATGTCAGTGACTATTCTACTGGACTGGTTCATCCGTGTCAGTTAAATTATTCTGCTGGGCTGGTTCATCCATGTCAGTTAATTTATTCTACTGGGCTGGTTCATCCATGTCAGTGACTGTTCTACTAGACTGGTTTATACATGTCAGTGACTATTCTACTGGACTGGTTCATCCATGTCAGTAACATTATTCTACTAGACTGGGTTATACATGTCAGTGACTATTCTACTGGACTGGTTCATCCATGTCAGTTAAATTATTCTGCTGGGCTGGTTCATCCATGTCAATTAATTTATTCTACTGGACTGGTTCATCCATGTCAGTGACTGTTCTACTAGACTGGTTTATAAATGTCAGTGACTATTTTAATATACTGGTTCATCAAACTATTTTACTAGAGTTGTTTATCATTGCCAAATACACCGTTTTATTAGAATAGACCTTGATCAAAACACATAATCTATGGTGGTAGATTAAACCAAAATTAATCTAATAGAATACAGGCAGCAATGCATCTACACAACACAATTTTATCCCAACACTGGCAATCCATTTGTCAATAAGCAGTGACTTAATACAGAAATGTTGCTTTTTAATCCTTTTTTTGTCCAATATCTTTATTATCCATTCAATGGTTGAGTTATGGCTCAGACACAAAACCGGGATGTATGTACATATATGTAAGTACAGATGGGATGGACAAGCCTAATGCTATATATGTAAGTCATCTCCTCTAACTTGTTTAAATGGTGCATAAAAAGTACTTAGAAAGCAATTACTTGAAAACAATAGTTGGTTTAACACAACCTCATAACTTGCAAATTGTTTGCCTATAAATAAAGCTGGGTCATAAAATGACAACCATATCATATCACCTTTAGTGAAATTTAAAAAAAAAAAAGAAGGCTGAGATTTTATACATATAATAATCTCAGGTAACAGCACTGAAAGTTGGTAAGACAGTCCTACCGGGCTTGGAATATTTTTTTCCACGAAGACCTTGAGAACATGAATCTGCAAATAGAAAAGATGGTCATTAAAAAAATATATTTAGATATAAAAAAAAGTTTTATTGGACTGGCTACTATCAGGTGCCTAGTCACGAGCGCAAACCGATACTTACCTCCTTATACACTGGACATGCCTGGGCTCTCCCGGGCAGCCCATATTGATGCCGGGCTTAGTGCGGATGTCCGATCGACATATTCACTCTGACAGTAGGACCCCGCCTTCAGACCCTGGCTTCCAAGTAACTGGATTACAGGAGCACGCCATCAACTCCCAGCCAAATATATATATTTATTTTGTTTACTTAAGAAATAATAAATAGGTACCTGTGTTTTATCGGTAAATAAAATACAGTTAAGAGTTCGGATGCGTAGTAATTAAATAACGAGAGCGTTATCATGAGTGACTTTATTACTCGCATCTGAACGACTAACTGTATTTTATTCACCGATTGTTTACACTTTTTTTGGGGCACTATATATTATCTCGGAGGTCAAGGTAATCAGGCTGCTATGTTTACAGGCTGTTACACTGGGCGCCCCCGTATGCACTATTAGTCAAGTGACAAACAATTAAGTCAAACGTTCTCAGCTTGTTCAAGATGCTTAATAATGTTATATGTACTGATGCATATGATGGGTTTATATCGGGGGTGTGCACGGTTTGGGAGCATGGCAAGTATTTTGTAAAATTTCATTAAAATTACTGTTGAGTTTGTCTTCGTGACATATATTTACCAAGTGGCGTCATGTAACGTGGCGCTTCCAACGGATGAAATATACGCAGGGAATTAATGGAAGAGCTGTATTTTATCAAAGAATAATATGCAGCTGTCTCTCTTCTTTGTGTATATGAAAGACTGCGGAGGTAGTGTTAGAATTAATATTAATATACAGTTTGCTATTCAATAAATAATTAAATAATGTTTAGACAGCAACATTTGTTTTCTCTCCAGGCAGACCAGAATTGTTACATAGCAAACTTTTAACCAAATGAAGCCTTCATTTATTGAAATTCATCTACTTTTGATGTTGCAAACTTCATCATGCTCATAATGCGCACTGTCATCAGATATGCAAAGATGTCGACAGCTCCAGACAAAAATTATAAGTATAACATTCTAATGGGCAATAACTCTAATTTGAATGAAGAGTTATGGTTCTTACACTTCCCACTCATTGCCCTCTATTATTGCGTGAAGTTTCATTCCAGTCCCATTAGTACTTCCAAATTATGCTATGGGCAATAAAAGAGAGACAGAGGGACTGGTGAAAGGACTGGCGGACAAAGTGTTGAAAATATGATCCACCGAATTTTCTAGGGATTTTGAACATGATGTATGTGTGATCTGTAATCAAAATAGGTTTTGGTTTAGAATAATTTCTAGTTAATGAGTATCAACTTACATGTCATCTCAAAAATCCATATGTATACCACTGCCATTTCATTGAAGGCTGGAAAAGATGCTGATGCCCGAGTCTGGGCACCGACACTACAACACACCGTATAAACAAACTGCCCGCAGTGGTATACTGAAAATATCAGTTAAAAAGCAATAACTTCAAGCAAACTGATTTGTAATAGTTGTTTATAGTATTTTTGTAAAAACACACGTATACATTTCATGCATTTGGTTTGAAATTAAAACTCAACAGTATGTTATTTCTGAATGCAAACCCTCATGGGTTAATTTTATATCATTTGTTAAAACTCTATCATAAACAAGAGCTTTCGTTGTTGTAAACCTAGAACTTTGATAATTATTAGCCACAATTAGTTGTAAAAGGCAAGGTTAAGTTTCGGGTTAAACTATTTTCCAAAGGGGAATAATTCAAACAAGAGGGCAAAGATGGCCCTATATCGATCACCTGAGTACTCGCCCATTATCAAACTTCTTCCAAATCTCATGGTCATATACAATCTGTGCAAGTTTGGTTAAGATCGTTCAAGAAATGTTGCCTCTGTTGTGTTAAAAACATTGATATAAAGACACTGACACAGTTTGGTAAAGATCAAATGTAAAATGAAGGTGGTAGAGTGTAACCCCTGAGGCATGGCCAAATGTGACCCCAGGGCTATGTGTAATATATGAGAGCTGTGTGCCTTGTGGTTTTAGAGAAGGAGATTTTTTAAGTTTTTTCCTATATTAGTCTATGTAAAATATGTGCCCCTAGGGTCACCATTTGAACAAACTTGGTGGAGGTCCATAAGCTTATAGCAAATGCAAAATATTAAACCTCTGGCTCTTGCAGTTTAAGAGATTTTTTAAAGTTTTTCCCTATACAAGTCTATGTAAAACTGTGACCCCCAGGGCGGACCAAATGTGACCCAGGGTCACCATTTAAACAAACTTGGTAAAGGGCCATAATCTTATAGTAAATGCAAAATATTAAACTGTGGCTCTTGTAGTTTTAGAGAAGAAGATTTTTGATTTTTTTCCTATATAAGTCTATGTAAAACTGTGACCCCGGGGCTGGACCAAATTTGACACCAGTGTCACCATTTGAACAAACTTGGTAGAGGACCATTAGCTTATAGCAAATGCAAAATATTATACATCTGGCTCAAATAGTTTCAGAGAAGAAGATTTTTTAAGTTTTCCCTATACACATGTGATCCCTGGAGCGGGGCCAAATGTGACCCCAGGGTCACCATTTATTGATTGAATTGGATTTTATAGTCGCACCAACAGCTAAGGTCATATGGCGACTTTCCAGCTTCCATTGGTGGAGGAAGGCCCCAGGTGCCCCTCCGGGCAATTTTCGTGCACGGACGAGCACCTGGGTAGAACCACCGACGTTCCGCAAGCCAGCTGGATAGCTTCCTCACATAAAGATTCCTAGGCCCCTTAGGGATCGAACCTACAGCGGTGAGGGGCAAGTGATTTCAAGTCAGAGACGTTAGTCACCATTTGAACAAACTTGGTAAAGGACCATAATCTTATAGTAATGCAAAATATTAAACCTCTGGCTCATTCAGTTTCAGAGAAGATTTACTTTTTTCTTTATATAAGTCTATGTAAACCTGTGGCCCCGGAGTGGAGCCAAATTTGACCCCAGGGTCACCATTTTAACAAACTTAGTAGATGTCCATAAGCTGATGCTACATGTAATACATGAGAGCTCTGTGCCTCGTGGTTTTAGAGAAGAAGACTTTTTAAGGATGTTGTGATGACCTAATTTTAACAAATCTAATAAGCATTCATCCATGTGAAGTTTGGTCAAAATTGGCCCTCGCCTTGACCTCAGGTGATATAAAAATATATCACTCGGCTATTTCACCTGTTCTCAGACTCTCATGTTAAATCGCTCAACGCATATATATACGGTACCACTGAATTATGTTGTGCGCTGCTTTTTTTTATTTTATAGAATTCCCCATTATCTTTTTTTTCATTCATTTTATTCTTTTCTTTATTTATCAGTTTTTCATTCTTCATCTTTATTTAAATCTGTTTTCTTTATATCAACATAAATAACTGTTAATAATGGTTTATGCCAATTAATTAAATCATTATTTATGATAATTATATCAATTGCTTCTATGTGTATCGATTTGTTTGATTTAATCATCGAGATGACCACAGCCCATCAAAGTGTTTAAATCAACCAATGAGATGAGACCATACTCTATTAGTTTTGTAGCATGTTCATTTCACCAGTCTGCCATACTCTAACTTCTGATAACTGGTAGTTAGAGTACACAAGTCATTCTGACGAGTTTTATTTTCAATTAAATTATTTACAACTGTGCACATACAAAGGAAATGTCAGCGACCCTGCTACAAGTCTATTTTATTTTGTTAATTAACAAACTAGTAAGCAAAATCTCCTCTCTAATCTACCTTTCGACATTTACAGATCAATATGAAAAAATTGTTTATGACACCCCATAAATATACGGCGAAGATATTCGCTTGTTGCGGGCATATTCGGCACTTACGTGTGGTCAAATACGTCAGCGGACAAATTGGCATGTTGCAGACACCTCTGTTAGCTTTAAATATAGTATTGTTGTAATATAATCAACAATTAGAAGGCAAATACAATTTGATTTAAATAATTCAAATATTAATTAACAATGATTTGCAAAAATGCAAGTAATGTAGAAGAACTATTGGGATGCTTTTAGTCTTTAAAAAAAACAACACTTAAATAAAATAAATTACTGGAGTCTCAAATCAATATTATGAAAATTAAATTAAAATTCACCAAAAATAATAAACGTTTGAATGTGGTTTAAATGATACTTGACTGGCTTTTATCATGCCCAAATTTAAGTCTAACCAGATATAATCAATTTATAAATTGCTGGCAGTCAAAACAGTGCAGAAGTCATTAACTAAGTATTACATGACCCACTTTTTTTTAGAGAACCATAAAACCTTTAATCCAATCAATCCACAAAGGAAGTGGGACACTAAATGGCTGTTTAATGGGGGGTCATTAAATAATTTACACCCCAGCAATCACATAATTGACACCTTACATATATCAAACAGGATGTATCACAGTATAGGATCCTGTCTGATCAAACTGTGTAACAAACAAACAAACAGAATTTTATAAATTTGTAAACAGAATTTGTTTTCAATTGTTCAAATAATTATTTGAAATATGGATGTAGAAAAATTGAATTGAATTGAATTGGGATTTTATAGTCGCACCAACAGCTAAGGTCATATGTCGACTTTCCAGCTTCCATTGGTGGAGGAAGACCCCAGATGCCCCTCCAACCAGGCGGTTGGTTACCTGGGTAGAACCCCCGACGTTCCGCAAGCCATCAGAGCTGGCAGGGCCGTCACTCTGTTTTGGGGGACTGCGACCCACACCCTTGGGTGGGGGAATTTTAGCGCGATTTTACAGGAAAGGGGGAATTATTTTTAGGCAATAATTTTGATTATAATCATTGTTTTAAATACCCTACATGTTTTATTTATATTAAATACAAAAACAAAAACAAAAAAAAACTTCATCAATAGGTATAACACTGCTGTTAGATTTGGAAAAAAATAAGGTACGACAATAAATTCGCCGTAAATGGAAGAAACGGGACACAGCCTACAAATTTCATACTCAATATTTTACGTACCAGAAGTTTTGTTTTTAATTATTTTTTCGAGTGGGTACTTTGTCAAAATTAGCCAAGCGGTTTCTGAGGAGAAGTTGTTTGAAGAAAAGTTAACGACGACGGACGAAGAGTGATCCCAATATAGCCTTCGGCTCAGGTGATCTAATAAAAAGGTCAATGATGCTTAAATGAAAGTTTGTAAACATTTAAGTAACTAACAAGAAATGTCACAGTAAGTGACAAATGCCCCCGAAGTGACCTGTAAGTGTGAACTTGACCTTGGAGCAATATGAAACCAACAAATATATTTAAAAATATTTAAAAAAAATATAACCAAACAAACAATAAAAATAAAATAAAATAAAATTTAAAAAAAAAAAAAAAAAAAAAAAAAAAAAAATAATAATAAAAAAATAATAATAAAAAAAATATTTTTGTCGCGACACGACGTCTTGTGGTGAGCAATTGTGTGAAGTTATTTGAAAATCCGTTGATTATTGTCCGAGTTATGAAGCGGAGACGATTGTATAGACGAACGGATTTTGAACTTTGATCTCTAAGTGTGACCTTGACCTTGGAGCCAAGGACCTGGATTTTGTGCACGACACGTCGTCTTGTTGTGGTGATAAATTGTGCGAAGTTATTTGAAAATCCATCCATTATTGTCAGAGTTATGAAGCGGACACGAGTGTACAGACGAACGGATTTTGACCTTTGATCTCTAAGTGTGACCTTGACCTTGGAACCATGGACCTGGATTTTGTGCGCGACACGTCGTCTTGTTGTGGTAAGCAATTGTGCGAAGTTATTTGAAAATCCATCCATTATTGTCAGAGTTATGAAGCGGACACGAGTGTACAGACGAACGGATTTTGACCTTTGATCTCTAAGTGTGACCTTGACCTTGGTGCCACGGACCTGGATTTTGTGCACGACACGTCGTCTTGTTGTGGTGAGCAATTGTGCGAAGTTATTTGAAAATCCATCCATTATTGTCAGAGTTATGAAGCGGACACGAGTGTACAGACGAACGGACATACAGTGCGATTACTATATGCCACCGTCCGGGGGCATAAAAACAATCGAGCTTGCCGTTTGCTGAGATGACAAGTGCATAAAATTGTTTAAAAATCTTGATTTTTTTAAAAACTCACGGCGTCCCGTTAGTTTTTCTTTTAACTTGCATTTGTTCAATCATTAATATTAATTGTTAGAATTATCAAGTTCAAAGCAAATTATTTTTACATTTTACTAACTCTTTATAATATTGCACCAATAATATATTTTAAAATTCAGTAAAATAGTGAAGAAAATTGAAATCACAGTTGTTTTTTTAATTGTATGTAAGCAGTTTTAAAGTCAAAATGACGCAGGATAACTAAATCGAGGAGCGCATTTTAATATTTGAATAAAACTCAAGATTGCCATGTGTACCTTTAAATATCGGATAAAAGAACTCAGGAGTATCCATGGAAAATTTGAGTAAAATTGGCCAAGTGGTTTCTGAGAAAGAGCTGCTTAGGGACACCAATGCCCAAGCCGCTAGACGAAATTTGCCTATTAAGTTTCATGAGAGTGGGTGTTATTGTTTCGGAGATATCGTCCAGAATGCATATTTCCATATAAGGTAATGGCGACCTGGACCTTTGACCCCCCAAAAAATTAAGGTTCCTCCTCTTACTAAGGGCAATGTACAGTTCATGATTGGGGGTGTTATAGTTTCAGAGTTACTGTCCGGAATGAGCAATTGTTTACGGACAGGCAGACATATAAAAAGTAGACAATAATCAAATCAGTAATATTTTATGATAGTAAAATATCAGTAAAGAGAAGATTGCTGGACAGACATAATGAGACATCATGCAATGCATAAGAACCAGCTAATGCATTATATACTTGCTCATTAGTCCATAATCTGAACCACACCGTAATTGAATGTTGTTTAACGGCTCATCAACACAGTATAGGTTATTTAGAGCCGCCCCAGAGAGTGGGGAAGGATACATAGGAATCCGGGAACCTGCCCTACTCTTATTATCAAATAGATAACTATGGTTCTTTAACATGCTCGAAGGATAGATCGGTTTACGTCCCCATCCGACGGACGAGGTTAAGGGAAAGTGTCTTGCCCAAGAACACACCGACGGAACTCAGTGGCACCACGGAGGATGGTGAACCCAGGGCCTCCGGTTACCACACCGTAAGTAAAACAAGTTGAATTTGGGGTCAAAATGTTCTAGTTCTGAAACCAAATAGAAAGGAGTGCTAGTTATTTGTGAGCATCTACTTACCAGTACATGTCATCTTTAAAAATCCATATGTATATCATGGCCATTCATCACAGCCTGCAAAAGATGTTAATGCTCGAGTCTGGGCACCGACACTGTGACAATTTGTATTAGCAAACTGCGCGCATGGGTATACTGAAAATAGCATTAAAAAAAAATGCAATTTAAAGCCAAACTAATTTGTCATAGTCGTTAATAGTATTGTTGTCAAACACAAATATACTTTATGTTATTTCTGGATGCAAGCCATTGTGGGTTAAAGTTCAATTATTAAATTGTTATTATTAAACAAGAGGTCAATGATTTTCAAGCTATACTGATAGGTTTTGATAGCTATATCAGCATTTCTGTGAAGTTTCATAAAAATCTGTCAAGTAGTTTCAGAGTAGTAACAAAGATGGCCACTAGCGGCCATGTTTAATGTCGGTCGAATCAAAATAATCTTCGACAAGGATCAACATCATGTCAAGCTGATCAGTTTAGAAAAAGTCCCATATCAATATCACTTATAGTTTTCAAGAAGTCTTCGCTAAAACCTTGTTTTTAAAAAAATCTATTTTTAGCCAAGGGGCCCCATGTTGAATTTCCGGCCTTAATTTTGCTGGGATCAATTAGACATCAAGAGCAACATTCCTGTGAAGTTTCATGAAAATCCGTAAAGTAGTTTCAGAGGAGTAGTCGCTACAAGTTTCTACTATATAACTCTTATGTAAACGAACAAAGATGGCCACTGGTGGCCATGTTTCCAGTGGCCATGTTTAATGTCAAATCCAAATAAATTTTGACAAGGATCAACATCATGTCATGCTGATCATTTTAGAAAAAGTCCCATATCAATATTATTTACAGTTTTCAAAAAGTAGTCTCTATAAACTTGTTTTTAAAAATCTATTTTTAGACGTGGTGGCCCTCTTGAATTTCCGGCCGACCTGAAATTTGGGTAAGATCAACTAGACATCAAGAGCAACATTCCTGTGAATTTTCAGAGGAGTATTCACTACAAATTTTTGATATATAAACTCTATGCAGACATGTTTAATGTCGAATCAAAATAATTTTCGACTCGTTTTAAAAACAGTTCCATATCAATATTATTTATAGTTTTTAAGAAATAGACGCTACAAAAAAAATTGACAGACGGACGACTCCGACGCCGCACCATGGCATAAGTTCTGCTGATCTTTGATCAGTAGAGCTATTAACATATAAAGATGCAGTTTTATTCAATATATTAATTATAGTCTGTCTATTTGTAGATCAGTTAAAAATTACTGGTTCTGCTTAGTTTTTAGTCTATTTTGTTCTGAAAATGACCTCTCACAATGGACCATGTCACACGATACATACAGCAATGAAAAGTGTTATTCTTTGAATGCCCATCAGCCTGCAACCAAATTACTTTCTTGCAAAGTGTTTTACGGTTTTGCATTCTTATTTTACCCTTAAGCATAGCTTTTAATCTTGTCCTTGCTACTATAGTTTAATATGACCAAAAGTGCAAGTGACTGTCGGAAAAATGTGCTATCAATATTGTAAATAGATCCCTAAAGCTCATAAACATTGATTGCACATGTATGTGTGATTTTAGGGGTCAGCTACTACTAGCCAACCTATACCTGGGTGTAATTTTTGGTTTTCGGACACTTTCCGCGATTGGAAATAATGTCCATTAAAATGGTACGAACAATTAGCGGGTCCCTCTTTTTTTAATTGTTCTCATCGCTTGCAGTGCACGCCAAAAAACATCGGCAAATTTACTATTGTTTTGCATAACAAATTGGTGGTAAATGCTCAGTGAACCCGTACCAATATTACAGGGAAAAAATGAGAAACAGAACCAAAGATAGAAACTGTAAATAACTGGCGACGCGGTTTCATACAATCAATAAAGCGGTCTCGTGCAAACAGAACCAAAGAGAGAAAACTGTAAATAACTGGTGACGCGGTTTCATACAATCAGTAAAGCTGTCTCGTGAAAAGTATGCTGTGCACCACAAAAACTCTGATTGGCAAATATAAGCTACCAAGATACGCATCGTTTCAAAAGAGATAGCGTACCTGGAAAATTACGTCCGTATATGGTATGGTGTGAATTAAAATAAAATGAACTCTGAAATATCACGTAATTTACATGGATGCGCAGTCTATCTGGAGCACTGCAGAGCTAGAACCCCCTTTATAAAGTAGGTAGAGTATGTGGCACAACTCCATACGCAGGTTTCTGAAGACATTACGCAATGCCTGAATAAACAACTAATTTAAGCCTTATATACCACAAATGCGGACATAAAACTCACCAAAGAAATGAATATCATGCCGATCTAGTCATGTTCCCTCTGACATGTTTAATGTTTTTCTCTCGAAATAGCTTGCTGTCGTCTGTAATCTGGTTTCCTATTTCCAAGTTTATCAATTTTCCTTGGTGAGTTTATGGTGTGGTATAATTCAGGGTTCAGTCAATTAAAATCCAGTTAATGTTATTTAAGCAGGTATTGGGTGATGTCTTCAGAGTTTATATGCAGTGCTCCAGATAAGCTTTCAGCACAATGTATGTATGTTTTTTTTTTTTTTACTTATTTACATTTACAAATTACAAACTTATGTGTATTTTTGTAAATAAGTTTTGTAAACAAGTTTTGTAAAAGGTATACTCTGTAAAAAAAGTTTTCGACCATGGCAGTGTTCGAACCCTTACAATGATCGCTGAACCTTGACATTCGACCATAACCCTTATTATCTCAGTTGATAATTCACAATAGACCAACAATCAACAATAATTATCGTTTACAATGAAAGTTTGCGAAAAAATAATCTTTTTATTGGTTACTCGAATGTGTGTTCGCGATATTTTTTTAAAATCAAATCTTGTTTGGAATTTAATGTTTCTGGTATCAAATTAACCGGGTAGGGTAGACCTTGGTTACTAAAAAAATATACTTAAATTCTGTCCACTTGTTTTATTTTTATACGACTCTATATTGATTAATTTGTGTCAAATAGCTGACAAAAAAAGGCCATTTCTATTTTCTTGCAAGCATCTAACGAAACGTAAGTAAAATTCTGCACTTGACTGTCATTCAGTACCTAAAACTTCAATAAGCATCCACTGAGTATGGCCGGGCGCACTCTACTTTTCTAAGCTATTAAGTTGTGTGTACGTGGGTATTCGGTTCTCCATATTTATCGGCGATTATATCATAGGTTATTAGATTTGTATGGCTAAATATTACTTGGAACGAGTTGTTTTGGCAAAGGACGACGAGTCCTGCGCCAAAACAACGAGTTTCAAGTAATATTTAGCCATACAAATTCAATAACGTTTTTATTGTATACTTTCATATTGTTTTCGATCAATGTTAATTGTATGACTATTACTTTTCATTGTATTTGTGTTATTTTTATAGCTTTTGATGGAATTCCCATCTTGTCATTCAGTTTCATTTTGTGTGGATGATTATTTTGCGCGAAAACGACGTCGGAAGACGTCGTTAAAAACATCAAGCGATTTTCTAAAGTTTGTTTACCATTCGATAACGTTAAAAACAGTGGGTGAGTGACCATTTCAATTATTTTATCAATTTCTGCCATAAAAGGTTGAAGAAAAAAACACGTATTTTTTTGTTGACACTATACCAAGGATTCCGTTATTTTATTTGAAAGTAGTTCCTTATTTCTATATCGCGGCTCTTAGCAAGCACGAGCAAAATTTCCGGTGCAATATCAATGTGTGCAATATCGTAGAATATTGCACACTTAGCTCAATGCAAACTAAACGGGACAATATGAAAGTATACAATAAATATATATATGCATCTTATCTGGAGCACTGTATGAGCAACCACTCTTCCAGGGAATGTTTACGGAGCGTGAATCCAGCTGACACAGAAGCAACGAGTATTGGCTGCACATTGTTCTGCTTGCACACAGGCTGACACATCCCCTCCGAAGGCTGGCATACTTTCACACCGAAGGCTGGCACACTTTCAGAGTACCTTGCTCAAGTAAGATACTACCACACACACTGACATGATACAAAGACCCTGTTAGAGATTGCTTTTCTGGAAGGAAAGCATTAAAGGTTTCGGGGGCATATAGTAATCGTACCGTCATTCCGCAGTTCGTGTCCGGACTGTACCTTCAAAACCCCCTTCATGGATTTTTAATTAACTTGGCACAAGTGATCACCATAACAAGACGATGTGTCGCGCGCAAAACCCAGATTCGTACATCAAAGGTCAAGGTCACACTTTAAGTTCATAGGTCAAAAACAGTTACGCAATTTCGTGTCCGGACCGTAACGTCACAACCCCTGCAGGAATTTTTAATTAACTTGGCACAAGTGATCACCATAACAAGACGATATGTCGTGCGCAAAACCTAGGTCCGTACCTCAAGGTCAAGGTCACACTTGAAGTTCATAGGTCAAAAACAGGTACGCAATTTCATGTCCGAACCGTAACGTCACAACCCCTTCAGGGATTTTTAAATAACTTGGTACAAGTGATCACCATTATAACAAGACAATGTGTCCAAGCAAAACCCAGGTCCGTACCTCAAAGATCAAGGTCACACTTGAAGTTAATAGGTAAAAAACAGGTACGCAATTTCGTGTCCGGACCGTAACGTCATAACCCCTGCAGGAATTTTTAAATAACTTGGTACAAGTGATCACCATTATAACAAGACAATGTGTCGCGCGCAAAACCCAGGTCCGTACCTCAAAGGTCAAGGTCACACTTGAAGTTAATAGGTCAAAAACAGGTACGCAATTTCGTATCCGGACCGTAATGTCACAACCCCTGCAGGGATTTTTAAATAACTTGGCACAAGTGATCACTTGGAGGTCAAAAGTCAAATTGTGTCCGGTCATTCATGGACGGATTTTCAAATAACTTGGCACAAATGCTCACCACAACCAAACAATGTGTCACGCACAAAATCCAGGTCCGTGGCTCCAAGGTCAAGGTCATACTTAGAGGTCAAATGTGACTTTGGGGGTATTTCTTACTAACAGTGCTATTTCTTGTTTACTATTATTTCTGCACCGATATCCACAGACATATTAATACATTTGTTATTAGGTCTGTGCAATATCAGACTAATACCGCCATGTTTTGTTGTTGCATAGACTGCTTAACTACACATATTTTGTGTTGACGCCGCATTTGTGTAGTGTAGCCTCATTTGTATACCCTTACCCTACTATAATATGCAGGGTTCAAATTTAAAACTTATTTACTTGCTAAATTTGCAGATTGCATGTAGGAAATATAAGTACTTGATAAATTGTTCAAGTAATCAAAGAAAACTACCGTACTAGGTCTCAGTCTACATGTATTCACTGAACATATTTATCTAACTTGGTTAAATAGGTGGATATAAGTAAGTATAATTATACATTATTACATTCCTGCATCTAGCTGAATGTGAAATTGTCATTATTTACATGTATAGCAATCCTTCTAAAATGAAACAAGGTTTCAAATTATATTAATGCAAGTACCTTAATTAAAATAGCAAGTAGACAACCTTTGCACCTGCTTTTTTATAGCAAGTGGCTAAAAATGTAAGTCAGAAAATGCCAGACGCGCAGCGTGCAATACTCATTTACTCACGTGAGTAAACTTTTCAAACGAAGGTTCAAAAAATAAAAAATCGAAAAAATCGAAATACGCAATAAAAACATGAGCTTAAAATGCACCAGAATTCATGTACAGCGTAATGAGTAAACAAATATTTATTTGACATAGTGTGTGCAGTTTAATTTTATTCAGTTATTTGGTTAGAGTAATTCTCTAAGTTGAAACGCTTCCGAGTGCTTCGTCAACTGTATCAGTTTATGTGTTAATGAGCAAATTCTGCCTTTAAATTTGATCCCTGATATGTGTTTTATCATTTCTGATAATTTAATTTATCATGTTTCTAGTCATTGAATTAACAATGTTTTTTCTTTGTATGGTGTTTTACGTCCTTTTCAACGAATTAACAATGAACTTGGACTGTAATAAAGTCCTGAATAAAAGTAAAGATTGTGCACATTATCGAGAATACTACTATAAAACATGTTTAAAAAGTTGACTTGTAAGTGGAAATCCAAGCATCACAACATTTGATTTTGAAATGCCCACTTCACTTTGTTGCGGGACGTACATTAAAAGGTTGCACTTTTCAAATTAAATCAATTTTGTGCATGTACGGCACTAATTGAGTTTAGGGTTATATGACTACAGGCACACATTTTATACCCGTTCCAGTTCTTAGAAAAGGGTTTAAAAAATCACGGAGCCAGTGTGCTTGCCAACTAATTTTAGTGTCCTCGATAGATCAGATTTTCTTGCATACCGGACAAGGATATCCGTCATTTTACAGGGGCTAGATATTTCCATCTCACCCTGGGGTCGAGATAAAATTCATGCGCGCCAACATCTGGTATACCGAAAAACATGCAAAACGTTAGTAGCTGGCACAACATGTCTCTGATATGCAAGAAAAAGAATCTATCATGTGTATTCAGTTCAAATAGGGAATTCCAACCCTCGGTATAAGTGTTTTAAGCCTCGGTTCCGATAAAAACACGTATACCGAGGGTTGGAATTCCCTATCTTCATCGGATACCCATGAACGATTCTTATAATAAAGCACTAATAGCAGGGTTGTCTCTAATAGCCCGTAACCGGCTATATTCGCCGTCTGTTTTGAATGTGGAGCTGGCGGTAAACAATTTTTTTTTTTTTTTTTTTAATCAGTATAAAATATTTCATCATCTGAAAGAATCATCTGATCATGAAATAACTAAAAATCCTGACCTTAATTAGCACCAAAAACATGAGATTGCATGAGACCTCATGCTTATTCGCGGGGAAGAATGCACGTCTATAAACGTCTAGACACTTTTTTATATACGCTGTCTAGGTTCTGTATGTAAAAAAAGCACACAAAGCTTTTGTGGCACGCCAATTACGAATACTCGATAATTCCGAATTATCGACACGCCATTTGCGAATTCGTAATTGGAGGGTCCATTTACGAATAATTTTTAAATAACGTTTTTCTCGGATTATAAGTGTTGAATTTATAAAAAAATAACGGTATTCAAACTAAGTACCATGAATATGTATATATTAGACCGGAAAACACAACAAAACGGGGAAAATGTGCTAGTTTCGTAACCTGCGTTTTTGCACAAATTCTTTGTTTTGGTTTCTCCTCGTGGCTATATTAGGTAATAATGATCGATATATTATGATTTTTTAAACTGTTTATTTACCATATCATTTGTTTAAATAAAAAAAAGTAATATATGTAGTCTCATGTGTTTGCATTACATGCTGTTTATAAGCCGATTAAAATATCAACAGGGACATTTCAAATTTGCGTTCTCCGTGATATTTTCTAAACAGGGACAAGGTGTCGCATCAAGTTCGTCAACCACATAAAGTTTATTAAACAGAATAAATAAGTACCTAATGTTATGAAAAAGAATGAATGGATTATGTTGTTCAAATTTTAATCAGAGAAGTAATACACCACACCGTATCTAAAAGTCAACTTGATATCAAATTGCACTTATTCCACATCACCGTCACCGGAGGGCAGAAGTTAGCCTTGGCGATTATCATGGCCAACCAGTGATCGTAGGAACACCCTAGACAGCCATATACCGTGTAACTATATAGTTTTAACCTTTTAACTTATAAATATTCAAGACTTCTGTGTTTGCCTGGGCATGAACAGATAGATTATGTTTATTGAAACCAACCTATACTTTTGCTCGAAAACATAGTATAACGGCCATAAACATGGGTTAATTGATCATTATCCTAGTTGCTCGACTGTTACATTCGATAACTATTTTCGCTTGGTTTATCAAAACTTATAAAAACTATACTTTTGCTTGAAAACTTAGGATACCCGTCTCTATAATTTCCACGTAATTCCAAATTAAGTCTGCGGAATAATTCAGAATTCCAATCTTTGGAGTAATGGACATATGTTTTACTAGAAAATAAGTCGGATAAATTCATTTTCCTCTGAAAGTCTTTGGCTTCGGCTTTCCGATAATAAAGTCTTCGGCTTTCCGATATCTTTGGACAAAATTGTCCAAAAATGTGTTCCTTCGGAAAACATTTAGACATCGGCAATAGTTCGGCTAAAACTCGGACAAAAGCATTTTCTCTGGAAAACATTTGGACGTCTGGCATTTCCTTTGGAAAATATTCGGACATCGTCATTTCCTTCGGCAAACATTCGGACATCGGTATAGTTTTTTGAAAATATTTGGACATCGGCATTTCTTCGAAAAATATTGCAATTCTGTTGCGGAAATTATTCCAATTGATGCTCGATTTCCAGAATAATTTGAAATTTCAGATAATCTGATTTTCTTCGGTAAATAGTTCGCTTTCAGATTTATGCAGAAGAATATCTATTGCTTATATTAATCATACATACATGTACGTGTATTAACAACAGGTTCATATGGCCTGCTGCAAATGTATATAATGTATTTTATCCATTTGTACTGATATAGTAAAAATAAGCCTTGTAGCTGCCAGTTTTGAAGTAACGTTTTCTCCAATAGGCGAAAATGTTTGTGTCTGAAATGGTCTGCCTAGTTTCATCACTTATATGCATTATCGCCATTTACACAAAATGAACTCAAATTTTGTCGTACAATTTACATTCAAATAGTTACCAAAATAACTTGTTTTTGTTGAATGTGTAGAGTGGACTGTAAATACAGTACAGTACTCGATCAATGCAATTTACACTGTTTTATGTATATTAGAATACCTGTTTATAATATTATATATATTATAAGGTTATTAATACTACCTCATTGGTGTCCAGTCAGAATAGGTATAATTTCCTTGATATGGATGCATGGGAATACTCTGAAGGTTGTTCTGAGCAGAGTCTCAATTACAAGTAAACAGTTTACCATATGTGGACTCTCACATATTAAATAAGAAAAAGGAATAGAAAATATGCAACTATTATCTGATCATATGCAATGAATAATTAAAATATGTGAGTCTGAAGTAAAAGTTAGTGGAGTGTAAGCTTATGGTCTTATAATTGTGTAATTTGTAGAGTGTAACCATGTACGGTTTTCATTAAGTATGTTCACATCATACCAAAATAGAAAAGCAAATATGCAACTATGCAAACTTTATCTGCTAAATAATACAACGGGATGCGAAAGGAAGGGACGCAACGTAATTAGTGGAGTGTAACCTTATAAGGTATTAAAATTCATAGTGTGTAAATTTATGAAGTGTTCATTATGTATGTTCAAATCATAAAAAATATGAACAAATAATTAAAAATTAGTGGAGACTGTAACCGTATGAAGTCCGTATAATTAGTGGAATGTAACCTTATGTGGCTTTCATAATGTATTTTCACAAAATACCAAAAAGGAAAGGCAAATATGCAACCATGCAAACATTATTTTATTAAACAAGAGGCCCAAGAGGGCCTGTGGACGCTCTACTGGCTAATATTGCTCTTATGACATCAATGAAGCGAGTGACTATCGTCTTAAAGAGGCAAAATATAGCATTTTTAACTATATCAAGAGCAATAACTCCGTCATTACTGGTCCGATCTGGCTGGTTTTCCAAGTTGGCCAGTAGAAATAATAAAAAAAAATAAAAAAAAATATAAAAAAAAAAATAAAAAAATAAAAATAAATAAATTAATTTTTTTTTTTAAAAACTAAGTGGAATCGGTTGTAAAAAATAGTGGAGTGTAACCATATGAAGTCATGTAATTAGTGGCATGTCACCTTATGTGGTTTTCAAAATGTATTTTCACATCTTAACAAAAATGAAAACAACCATTTAACTATTATCTGTTAAAAAATAAAAGGTGGAACGACGCGACATAAATTAATGGAGTGTAACCTTATGAAGTCTTAAAATTAATAGTGTGTGACTTTATGAAGATTTCATTATGTATTTCAAATCATAAAAAAAGAAAAAGAAAATATAAAACCATTCATCTGTTAAATAACAGGAGAAATAATTAAAAACAGTGGAATCATATATAAAAATAAGTCGAGTGTAACCTTATGAAATCTGTATAATTAGTGGAATGTAACCTTATGTGGTTCTCATAATGTATTTTCACAAAATACCAAAAAGGAAAAGCAAATATGCAACCATGCAACCACTATTTGTTAAATAATGCAACGGGATGAGACGTGACACAACGTAAATTAGTGGAGTTCAACCTTATGAGGTCTTAAAATTAGTAGTGCATAACTTTATGAGGTTATTTTTACATATTTTCACCTCATAAAAGATGAAAAAGAACATATGCAACCACTATCTGTTAAATAACAGGACAAATAATTAAAAACATTGTGAAATATTGTGTAAAATTGTGTGGAGTGTAACCTTATGAAGCCTGTATAATTAGTGGAATGTAACCTTATGTGGGTTTCTTAACGTATTTTCACATCATACCAAAAATTAGAAGCAAATATGCAACCATGTCACTATTATCTGTTAAATAATAAAACGCGACGTGACAAAGTGATTCCTATATAGTCCCCGCTTCGACGCCGGGGTATAATAATACATACTTTAATGGTTTCCTCCATGAATAATGTACATGTACATCCTTGTTTTATAAGTTAATGTATCACTCCCAAGTCACTTATAAAACAATTTATTTCATAATCATTTATTATATTGTTTCAAATAAATACGGCAGATCTTTTTGCATAAACACACTGCGTTTGTGTTTGAATATAGAAGCACCAGTTTCATTGGCTAATGAAAGTAGTTTAATTGGCTAATGAAAGTCACATGACTAACTGTACCAGAGCCAGCCTATAAAGTCTTAATTAATTTACAATCATCAGATGTGTTCAGAATAAGATATAAGCTTATGGATATCTTAAATTCATTAGTATGAGTGTTGGATGTCTGTATTAATTAGCTAATATCAAGTATTCATGATCAATGGGTTAAAAGTGTAAAAGTGGAGCGCTGTGGTCTAATGGTACAGTAGTTGGACCCATGATCGAGAAGTCAGGGGTTCGATCCCCGGCATTGCGTCATATGCGCTGTTTCTCTGAGCAAGACACTTTAACTGCATTTGCTTAGTACTGGTTCTACCCAGGAAGAGTATGATAATGGACCTTTGGAAACGGCCGAGCACGACACATACAAAATATTGCAGTCTCGGTTTGATTGAGACTGTTCATGAGTGGTAGTGAAATATGCTAGCTACCGCTCACGCCAAATTAGTTCATAGAGCTTCAGTTACAATCCATGTAAAATAAATGTTTAAACTAAAAATGTATCATGAATATAATTTTGTACTATATCTGGGAGTAAGATTTTTTAAATGCTTACTGCAAACAAGTACTTACAATATATACAATTTATTTAGACAGACATGAACTAATTAAAAACAATTGTAGTGCTTATTTGCATACAGCATTATAAGTCAGGGTTTTTATATTATAGTACATTATAGTATTAAAAACTCTGTTATAGTGTAGAATTTCTATGTATTAAAAAGAAAATATCCAACTACCACAAAAAAAACGACCATCATATATGGCCTAAAATGTGCTACAAATTATGTAAAACAATTTATTTTATGCTTAACAGTGAAATAGTGGATTTTAGAGATGAAATAAAAGCGATATTTCATACGTGTGAAATATAGTTGTATTTTTTCACTGCCAGTACTCCTTTTTTTTTTATCAATCATGATCAAAAACATTTTTTTTTTATTTGTTTAGAAAATAACTGTTTAATTTATATCATCTGACTGTACCTAGTCTAACTAAGAAAATGAGCTATAGATTTTAAAACTGGTCAAGTATTTCAGAATTGTTGTAATTTAGTGAAAAATGTCAGATGGTCATTTTTTTCAAAACTACAAGTTGCTATAAAAGTTATGTCATTGGACAGGAAATAACTTAACTAAAGAAATGAGTCGTAGATTCGCATTCGTGAAAATATATAGTTTTCTCGCTTCTCGATGAAATAAAATCTATTTTGTTAGAGTAGAGCACACATTGCATAACATTTCTAAGTTAAAATTACCTGTCACCAATCAGAGTCAATTTCACATTAAATAACATGTTAAAATCCATATTGGTGTACTCGTATACACATTACAAAATACATTGATGTCACTGCAAATGTTTCATTCAAAAAAATAATTGTGCTAAAAAATTACCAATGCTAAATAATTAAAAGTTATTCATGTTCTTTTCAGAATCAAAAAATGACTAAGTCACATGGAAGCACTTTCCGAATGAAAAAAAAGTTCTCATTTGTCGAAAATTATTGTAATGTCCAAATATTGCGAAGTCCTACAGATATTCCGACAAAATATGTGTATTTCCAAATTCAGACTTGTTTTCCGAACATTTTATGAGATTTTCGATATATTTCCACAGAAATCTTTGAAATTCCAAATCGGACATCGGAAATTGTACAGACGGGTAAACATAGGTTAATTGAATGATTATCCTAGAGAGCTGGAGTGGCGCAGTCGGTAGCGCGGCGGATTTGTAACCGGAGGCCCCGGGTTCAATCCTCCATGGTGCCACTGAGATCCGTCGGTGGACGTAAATCGGGTGGTCCCGTGTATCGGTCTATCCTCCGAGCACGTTAAAGAACCATAGGAATCTATTCGATAATAAGAGTAGGGCAGGTTCCCGGATTCCTATGTATCCTTCCCCTCTCTCTGGTGTGGCTCTAAATAACCTATACTGTGTTGATGAGCCGTTAAACAACATTAAATTCAATTGATTATCCTAGTTTCCCACTATTACGTTTGATAACTAGCTAAACTAACCTATGCTTTCGCTCGGTTTATCCAAACTACCCTACATTTTTGCTCGAAAACATAATTATGGCCATAAACATAGGTAAATTGATCGCTTATCCTGTTTTTTTACCATTTAAGTTAGATAAATGGGTTTATCAAAACTAACGTATAGTTTTGCTCAAAAACAGAATAACGACCACAAACATTACTGGGAATGTTTTTGTATCTATAATTACCACATTCAAAGTGACGGAGGACAAATTTTGAAGTTTTTATTAAGAATTAATACCGCACCTCAGTTTAGTAATCCAGTATTATTTTGAGTTTAAACCTGCTTGCATATATCTAAATCTAGGTAAAAACACTTGGGATTTTTAAAGTTTTTCTTTGTTATTTTACCATAGGTTTAAATATATTATTGGTTCAATATGATCAACATCTATTAAAATGCCGAAACAATTTGCTTTGAACTATTGAAATATTAATAATGATTTGCAAATATGCAAGTCAAGTTGAAAAACTAAAGTGATGCCGTAATTTAAACAAAATAAAGATTTATTTAACATTCAAATACTGCAACACATAATGCAATCATGTGTGCCTAGCCTTTGAAGAACTTGCCAAGACATTAACTGCTGGGGATTAACAAACAAGACAATATAAATTGACAGGGTTATTTATTTTATCCATAAAATTGTAATTTGCATTGCAATATGGAGATGATATTACAGATGTATATCTCAACTTGATAACTACTGCTGTGCACAGAGTTGAAGCAAGATACAAGTTAAATGAGCTAGTCAAAATTAATACCTGTATATATATATATATATATAGCGAGAAATATTTGTGAACTACCAGGGACAGACAAACTTTGGACGAACTACGGCAGGGCGCCTAGCTATGACGAGATACACAGAAATCAAGCGAATATATTTACTCCTTATTAAAGGTAGCTACAACACACGTTGATGAACTGTATCTCTACAGCATAACACACATATATATATATATATAGGAAGATATCATCTATTGAACATATAATTAAAATCTATTGAATATAAAACAGATACTTCAAAACAATTTTGTGTATTTGCTTTTTATGGGGTTGGTTGAGATAAAATTAATGTTACAAGTACATGATGTAATTCATAAATTATAGGCAATATAGAGGGGAGTGAGGACCGAGTATGTCTGGCCCCCAAAGTGTCCATCCGGAAATTTTACAGTCATAAAATAGGAATTGACATAGAAAAGTAGCCGTTATTGTTTATTAAAGAGGGACAATTGCCAATCTTGAACATTTATTAGCATTAGCACCTTGTTTTATTTTGAAATTTTCAACTTTCTCTTCTTATTCTACTATAGGTTTAAATGTAATATTGGAATGCTGCTAGTTTTTAAAAAAATCAAGATTGCCTGGTGTCCCTTTAAATTTTGAGTTTTTCTTTTATATTTGTTTTTCTGCAATAGGTAATAAATAAATTAAAAAACAGTGGAATCATCTGTAAACATTAAATAAATTATAAGTGCAATATAAGTAACAAGCAGATCTAATGCTTTGAAAGTTATTAGCCACAATTACAATCACTGGTAAATTGTAAAGTTGAGTTCCAGGTTAAACTTTTTTTCAAGGGAAATAATTCAAACAGTATAATTCAGAGAGTTATGGTCCTTTATAAGATGTGTTGTTTTTTTTGATCATGCTGAAGATGTGTTTCATTGTTGTAGACCTTATACCTTGACAGGTATAAGCCACAATCAGCTGTCAGCAAAAAATTAACAGACATTCAGACGAACGAACAGACCGACAAACGGTCAATGTCACAACATAATACGTCCCTACGTGAGTATAGCAATTAGTTACATGCAAACTCGATTTGCTTCGAGTTTTTTAAATAAATATTAACATTGATTTTCAATATGGAAGTTATGAAAAAATAATGACACTATAAGTTTTAAAAAGTAAGCATGATACAAACAATTCAAATATCGGCATTATAACTATTGAAATTTTGCTTGTAGAGTTTGTAAAATTACCTTTCCAATGTGCAGGATTTTTTTATAAACCAAGGCCCATAGAATTGCCTTTTTATGTTTGTTTTTATAAAAATAATTCAATTATATTTTTACTCTGCTAAAACATTTTTATGTAAATTAATTGAAAAAAGTGTCGATTGTTGTTCTCAAATGATTTACCATCCCAGGAACATACTGATGGCATAACATTTATCAAGTCATAACCTGAAACAGTATGAATTAATATAATTCAACTTCAAATACAATTACAATAAAGTCAATAGCTTCAAAAATGTCATTCCTCTGAACTTGAATTTACAAAGAAAGACAAATACTATACATTTGCAGAAAAGAAAAGCTGTGTTGTTCTGCCTCTGCCCAAATTAATTTAGAAACATTATTCAGCTGCCTTCGGCAGCTGACTCTTATATGGCTTTAGAATATGTCTGTGGTTAACAGACTGTGAATCATGTAGCCGACAATAAGCATGCATTACAACTTCAATTCCTAGGGAACCCGTCAAAAAGACTTGAATGGTATAAACACATATTTTCAATGTTCAGAGCTTGCCGTTTTATTGCCTCAAATGACGTTTTCGCAGAGCAGTCTACTAAAGTGTAGAATGCGGCAATATTTCCGGGATCTTCACGTCCGGGATTTTTACGAAGCGTAATGAAACTGAATGAAACGCAAGTATTGGAATGGAATATGTGCAAATCTGTATTTTAATGGAATAATACCCATTTATAATGCGATATTCTCGTAAATACCGCCGCCTATAAGGTTTTCATAATTGCACATGTAATGGTAAGGTAGCAATGAACAGTTTCTTTGAGATTTTCACTTTGATAACGCAATCTTATAATTACACATGGTAGCAGTGAGACGTCTGTTGTAATGCACATGCTAACGCACACGCATCCCTTACATATGAACACCTGTATTTCTGTGCTGATTTGTACTTCTAGCACGTCGTGCTCCAAAGTTGAATTGTAATCAGTACGTAAGGCAAATCAAGGTATTTGAACAGTGAGAAGCGAGGTCGCCCACATTGATTCAAAATGTTTGGTAGGAACAACTGATGGTAAAATCTCGAGAAAAATGTGTCTGGTAAGAAAAAAAACGGTCGTGGCGCGTTTACGTCAACATTATTTTTTCAATATTGTTTTAACACCCGTGACTTGATATGTATTATGTTAAACTTCGTTTCCAGTCCCTACCCAGACATATGCTATTTCCTCTCGGCAGTTATTTTACGCTTGCGTAAAACTTTGCTTCTCTTCATATTAAACAAATAAGTAACTATGACTTAAGACCAAAATCAGCAATTTGTTTTGTACATACACAATATAAAACTAGAACTATTATTATTTGTTGTACTATAAGCCTGTGCTTATATTGTCAATTAAATAGTATATATATGATGATGTTCCAGGTGTGCTACCTGGCAGTGATATTTCGATACTGTCTGAAAATGACTGCCCTAAACATTTAAGTCCGGTTGGCATTTAGACTTAGTGTTTCATCAACATGGTGAATTCCGCTTGTACCCGAGATATGCCTTGCTGTATCATAGCCATCTCTACTGCCAGCTGCAAATAAGAATTGCTATAAAAAATGGTTAGGGGCCTTTTTACATTATTCTAGATTGGTTCATCCTTGACACTTACACTATAATTATAGATTGGTTCATCCACGACAGCTACACTATTTAACAAGACTGGTTCTAACAGCTCAGTGACTATTCTACTGGACTGGTTCATCCATTTCAGTAACATTATTTTACTAGACTGGTTTATACATGTCGGTGACTATTCTACTGGACTGGTTCATCCATGTCAGTTAATTTATTCTACTGGGCTGGTTCATCCATGTCAGTTAATTTATTCTACTGGGCTGGTTCATCCATTTCAGTTAATTTGTTCTACTGGACTGGTTCATCAATGTCAGTATCATTATTCTACTAGACCGGTTTATACATGTCAGTGACTATTCTACAGGACTGGTTCATCCATGTCAGTGACTATTCTACAGGACTGATTCATCCATGTCAGTGACTAGTCTAATGGACTGGTTCATCAATGTCAGTATCATTATTCTACTAGACCGGTTTATACATGTCAGTGACTATTCTACAGGACTGGTTCATCCATGTCAGTGACTAGTCTAATGGACTGGTTCATCCATGTCAGTTAATTATTCTACTGGGCTGGTTCATCCATGTCAGTTAATTTATTCTACTGGGCTGGTTCATCCATGTTAGTTAATTTATTCTACTGGGCTGGTTCATACATGTCAGTATCACTATTCTACTAGACTGGTTCATCCATGTCTGTGACTATTCTACAGGACTGGTTCATCCATGTCAGTGACTATTCTACAGGACTGGTTCATCCATGTCAGTGACTATTCTACAGGACTGGTTCATCCATGCCAGGGACTATTCTACAGGACTGGTTCATCCATGTCAGTGACTATTCTACAGGACTGGTTCATCCATGTCAGTGACTATTCTACAGGACTGGTTCATCCATGTCAGTGACTATTCTACAGGACTGGTTCATCCATGTCAGTGACTATTCTACAGGACTGGTTCATCCATGTCAGTGACTATTCTACAGGACTGGTTCATCCATGTCAGTGACTATTCTACAGGACTGGTTCATCCATGTCAGTGACTATTCTACAGGACTGGTTCATCCATGTCAGTGACTATCTACAGGACTGGTTCATCCATGTGAGTAACTATTCTACAGGACTGGTTCATCCATGTCAGTTAAATTATTCTACTGTGCTGGTTCATCCATGTCAGTTAATTTGTTCTACTGGACTGGTTCATCCATGTCAGTTAATTAATTCTACAGGACTGGTTCATCCATGTCAGTGACTATTCTACAGGACTGGTTCATCCATGTCAGTGACTATCTACAGGACTGGTTCATCCATGTGAGTAACTATTCTACAGGACTGGTTCATCCATGTCAGTTAAATTATTCTACTGTGCTGGTTCATCCATGTCAGTTAATTTGTTCTACTGGACTGGTTCATCCATGTCAGTTAATTAATTCTACAGGACTGGTTCATCCATGTCAGTGACTATTCTACAGGACTGGTTCATCCATGTCAGTGACTATTCTACAGGACTGGTTCATCCATGCCAGGGACTATTCTACAGGACTGGTTCATCCATGTCAGTGACTATTCTACAGGACTGGTTCATCCATGTCAGTGACTATTCTACAGGACTGGTTCATCCATGTCAGTGACTATTCTACAGGACTGGTTCATCCATGCCAGTGACTATTCTACAGGACTGGTTCATCCATGTCAGTGACTATTCTACAGGACTGGTTCATCCATGTCAGTGACTATTCTACAGGACTGGTTCATCCATGTCAGTGACTATTCTACAGGACTGGTTCATCCATGTCAGTGACTATCTACAGGACTGGTTCATCCATGTGAGTAACTATTCTACAGGACTGGTTCATCCATGTCAGTTAAATTATTCTACTGTGCTGGTTCATCCATGTCAGTTAATTTGTTCTACTGGACTGGTTCATCCATGTCAGTTAATTAATTCTACTGGACTGGTTCATCCATGTCAGTATCATTATTCTACTAGACTGGTTCATACATGTCAGTGACTATTCTACAGGACTGGTTCATCCATGTCAGTGACTATTCTACAGGACTGATTCATCCATGTCAGTGACTATTCTACAGGACTGGTTCATCCATGTCAGTTAATTTATTCTACAGGACTGGTTCATCCATGTCAGTGACTATTCTACAGGACAGGTTCATCCATGTCAGTGACTATTCTACAGGACTGGTTCATCCATGTCAGTTAAATTATTCTACTGTGCTGGTTCATCCATGTCTACTGGACTGGTTCATCCATGTCAGTGACTGTTCTACTAGACTGGTTTATACATGTCAGTGACTATTCTGTTATACTGGCTCGTCAAACTATTTTACTAGAGTCGTTTATCATTGCCCAATACACCATTTTATCAGAAGAGACTTTGATAAAAAAACATAGTCTATGGTGGTAGATTAAACCAAAATTCATCTAATAGAACACAGGCAGCAATGCATTTACACCACACAATTTTATTTAATACAAGAGTGTTGCTTTTTAATCCTTTTTCTGTCCAATATCTTTATTATCCATTCATTCGTTGAGTTATGGCTCAAACACACAACCGGGATGTATGTACATATGTACGCACAGATGGGATGGACAAGCCTATGTGTGTCATCTCGTCTAACTTGTTTAAATGGTGCATACAAAGTACTTAGAAAGCAATTACTTGAAAACAATAGTTGGTTTAACACAACCTCATAACTTGCAAATTGTTTGCCTATAAATAAAGCTGGGTCATAAAATGACAACCATATCATATCACCTTTAGTGAAATTAAAAAAAAAAAAAGAAGGCTGAGATTTTATACATATAATAATCTCAGGTAACAGCACTGAAAGTTGGTAAGACAGTCCTACCGGGCTTGGATTTTTTTTTTCCACGAAGACCTTGAGAACATGAATCTGCAAATAGAAAAGATGGTCATTAAAAAAATATACTTATATATATAAAAAAATTAAAAAAGGATCGAGTCCAGTTTTATTGGACTGGCTACTATCAGGTGCCTAGTCATGAACCGTCGTAGACCGCAAACCGATACTTCCTCCTTATATAATGGACATGCCTGGGCTACACCGGGCAGCCCATACTGATGCCAGGCTTAGTGCGGATGTCCGATCGACATAGTCACTCTGACAGTAGGACCCCCGCCCTCAGACTCCGGCTTCCAAGTAACTGGATTACAGGAGCATGCCACAACTCCCAGCCATATATATATATTTCTTTTGTTTACTTAATATTAATATACAGTTTGATATTCAATAAATAATTATTTAATGTTTAGACAGCAACATTTGTTTTCTCTCCATGCATACCAGAATTGTTACATGGCAAACTTTTAACCAAATGACACAATTAAGAACACTTCTAAATATCAACGTTTCAATGCCTTCATTCATTGAAATTCATCTACTTGTGATGTTGCGAACTTCATCATGCTCATAATGCACACTGTCGACAGTTCTTACACTTACCACTCATTGCCCTCTATTATTTCGTGAAGTTTCATTCCAGTCCCATTAGTAGTTCCAAATTATGCTCTGGGCAATAAAAGAGAGACAGAGGGACTGGTGAAAGGAAGGGCGGACAAAGTGTTGAAAATAGGATCCACCGAATTTTCTAGGGATTTTGAACATGAAGTATGTGTGATCTGTAATCAAAATAGGTTTTGGTTTAGAATAATTTCTAGTTACATGAGTATCGACTTACATGTCATCTCAAAAATCCATATGTATACCACTGCCATTTCATCGAAGGCTGGAAAAGATGTTGATGCCAGAGTCTGGGCACCGACACTGCAACACACTGTATAAGCAAACTGCCCGCAGTGGTATACTGAAAATATCAGTTAAAAAAGCAGTAACTTCAAGCCAAACTGATTTGTACTAGCTGTTTATAGTATTTTTTGTAAAAATACACGTATACACTTCATGCATTTGGTTTGAAATTAAAACTCAACAGCATGTTATTTCTGAATGCAAACCCTCATGGGTTAATTTTATATCATTTGTTAAAACTCTATCATAAACAAGAGCACGGCTTTCATTGTTGTAAACCTGGAACTTTGATAATTATTAGCAACAATCAGTTGTAAAAGGCAAGGTTAAGTTTCGGGTTAAACCTTTTTCCAAAGTGGAATAATTCAAACAAGAGGGCCCTATATCAATCACCTGAGTACTCGCCCATTATCAAACTTCTTCGAAATCTCATTGTCATATACAATCTGTGCAAGTTTGGTTAAGATTGTTCAAGAAATGTGGCCTCTGTTGTGTTAAAAACATTGATATAATATAAGAAACACTGACAAAGTCTGGTAAAGATCAAATGCAAAATGAAGGTGGTAGAGTGTAACCCCTGGGGCATGGCCAAATGTGACCCCAGGGCTATATGTAATATACGAGAGCTGTGTGCCTTGTGGTTTCAGAGAAGGAGATTTTTAAAGTGTTTTCCTATACCAGTCTACCAGTCTATGTAAAATATGTGCCCCCAGGGTCACCATTTGAACAAACTTGGTGAAGGACCATAAGCTTAAGGAACATAAGCTTATAGCAAATGCAAAATATTAAACCTCTGGCTCTTGCAGTTTAAGAGAAGAAGATTTTTTAAAGTTTTTCCCTATACAGGTCTATGAAAAACTGTGACCCCTGGGGCAGGCCAAATGTGACCCTTGGTCACCAATTAAACAAACTTGGTAAAGGGCTATAATCTTATAGTAAATGCCAAATATTAAACCTATGGCTCTTGTAGTTTCAGAGAAAAAGATTTTTTGATTTTTTTCCTATAAAATCAATGTAAAACTGTGACCGTCACCATTTGAACAAATTTGGTACAGTATCATAAGCTTATAACAAATTCAAAATATTAAACCTCTGACTCTTGCAGTTGCAGAGAAGACTATTTTTTTAAGTTTTTCCCCATACAAACCTATGTAAAACTGTGAACCCCAGGGCGGGCCCAAATTTGACCCCAGGGTCACCATTTGAACAACTTGGTAAAGGACCATAAGCTTATAGTAAATGCAAAAGATTAAACCTCTGGCTCTTTTAGTTTCAGAGAAGAAGATTTTTTTTCCTTATATAAGTCTATGTAAAACTGTGGTCCCGGGGTAGGGACAAATTTGGCCCCAGGGTCACCATTTGAACAAACTCAGTAGAGGACCATAAGCTGATGATACATGTAATACATGAGAGCTCTGTGCCTTGTGGTTTTAGAGTAGAAGATTTTTTAAAGTTTTTTCCTAAAATTGCAAAATCTCAATACAAACTTTGGCCTCCGGGTCACGGCCAATTTTGACCCCGGAGACTTCATTTGAACAAACTTGATAGTCTAGGCATTATCAATCTTTTTAAAAATAAATGGCGAAATCTGTCCAGCAGTTCTTGAGAAGAAGATCTGTTTAGGTTTCGACCATATATGGTAATGGTGGCCATCTTGGATGTTGCGATGACCTAATTTTAACAAATCTAATAAGCATTCATCCATGTGAAGTTTGGTCAAAATTGGCCAAGCGCCTTGACCTCAGGTGATCTAAAAATCGACCACTCGGCTATTTCACCTGTTCTCTCATATTAAATCGCTAAACGCTTATACGGTACCACTGAATTATGTTATGCGCTGATTTTTTTTTCCATTCATTTTGTTCTTTTCTTTATCAGTTTTTCATTCTTCATATTTATTCAGATCTGTTTCCTTTATATCAACATAAATAACTGTTTTGTAGCATGTTCATTTCACCAGTCTGCCATACTCTTAACTTCTGATAACTGGAAGTTAGAGTACACAAGTCATTCTGACAGGTGTTATTTTCAATTAAATGATTTACAACTGTGCACATACAAAGGAAATGTCAGCGACTCTGCTACAAGTCTATTTTATTTCGTTAATTGACAAACTAGTAAGCAAAATCTCCTCTCTAATCTACCTTTCGACATTTACAGATCAATATAAAAACAATTGTTTGTGACTCCCCATAAATTTACCGCGAAGATATTCGCTTGTTGCGGGCATACGTGTAGTCCAATATGTCCGCGGACACATTGGCATGTTGCAGACACCTCTGTTAGCTTTAAATATATTATTGTAGTATAATCAACAATTAGTTAGAAGGCAAATACAATTTGATTTGAATAATTCAAATATTAATTAACAATGATTTGCAAAAATGCAAGTTATATAGAAGAACTATTGGGATGCTTTTAGTCTTTAAAAAGTCAAGACTACCTTGTGTCTCTTTAGCATAATTATGAACACCTAAATAACGTGTATTACTGGAGCCTCAAATCAATATTATGAAAATTAAATTAAAATTCACCAAAACTAATAAACGTTTGAATGTGGTTTAAAAGATACTTGACTGGCTTTTATCATGCCCAAATTTAAGTCTAACCAGATATAATGAATTTATAAATTGCTGGGCGACAACACAGTGCAGGAGAAGTCATTAACTAAGTATTACAAGACCCACTTTTTTAGAGAACCATAAAATCTTTAATCCAATCAATCCACAAAGGAAGTGGGACACCATATGGCTGTATATTTGGGGGTCATTAAATAATTAACACCCCAGCAATCACATAATTGACAGCATACATATATCAAACAGGATGTATCACAGTATCATATCCCGTCTGATAAAACTGTGTAACAAACATACAGAGAGTATTTCTTACAGGTCTATTAATTA
>JAWPHD010004459.1:0-187466 GCA_037043455.1 Cyrtodaria siliqua | reverse complement strand
CAATTGTGTGATGGTACATTAGTGCCAATATTTACGAACCTCAATTCTATGTAAAAGTTATGGAATCCATGTTATGCCATCATTATTTTACGTTTTAAGGCAGCTCGAAAAGCAATCTCATTAAAATAAAATTACGCTTTGATACACTCCGCTTTAGCATCTGACAACACTGCCTTGGAGGTCACGTCATATCGATATCATCTAATCAATATTCATGAGAAAATAACTGAATTCAACCAGATGATGTTCGAGTGAACTGAAGAAATGAAAATCCACATAGAACACATATATCCGAAAAAAGATAAAGTCGCCGTGTGTTAATGCTGTGGATTGCACGATAAATTCAAAGAAATGCACTAAATGGCATGTTTTACAGAACGAATACGAAGAAAATCATAGGCGCATTCATGTTTTTTGAAAACATTCGGAACATTATTCTACCGACATTATTACAACATTATGTTTTCTATATAGTACGTATTAATACAGTTTGCCCGTTAGCGTAGTTGGTAGCGAGGTAGGCTTTTGCGACGTTCTATTATTATTACCCACGAGTGCGATTTTAGTGTGGGTAACAAGTTCAAACCATACGAAGTGGTATTTATTTCTTTTTCTATTGAATAACGTCAAACAATCTTGTTTGTTTTTTCAGCAAATATTCAAAATGGTTGATGTTTATCAACGTATTTTTGTGTGTGTTTTATATGCTGAAAGTGACGGACATTGTCTCTTTCAATACCGAGCGTAGAATGCTCCAAATGTTTGACTGTAACGCGACATGCGCAGTGTAGTAGACTATACCGAGCAATTTTGTATGCTGAAATCTGATTGGCTAATCGTAAGGTCAATTTGACGTGACATCCAATGCAGTATTGTCAGATCCTTAGTAGCGTAGAGTAAAGGGTCTGATTTTAATAAGATTGCTCAAAAAATTCGAATACACGAGGATGAATCTCGTGTTTTCCGCATTTTTTGATGAAAATGTGAGTCGAAATCGCGAGGTTCATCTTGTTGTATAAGCTCATGTTTTTCATGATGGACATGTTAAAAAGGCAACGCGAAAAGTAAAAACGTTAATTTCAAAACCTCGCCTTTTTGCATCGGTTGGAAAATCGGGAAATCTACCGGTGTTAATATATCAAATGTGGGTAGTTACCGGTGAACATCCTAAACTGCGACTCCTGCAGCTCTACGTGCGGTCCTTGTAAATCGTGGATATTGCAAGGTCATTACTTACAGTTTTAAGATATTTTTATCCATACTTTTAACTGATTTTATTATATATATTTATTATAATAACTCCAGTGTTAATCTTTCGATCTGGCTGGTTTTAGAACTGTGTTGAGCCTTCATTGATATCAACAATCCGGTAAAGTGTGGAAAAGATCCGAGGAACAATGAAGGTCGTGTTAACGAGGCAAACTATAACATCATCTTTAAGAAATTCAAGGGTCATAACTCCGGTATTAGTGATCCGATTTGGCTGGTTTTTCAAACTCGTCTGAGCTTTCATTGATATCATCAACCTGGTAAAGATTGGAAATGATCCGATGAAAAAATGAAGGCGTTAACGAAATAAATTATAGCATATTTCAGAAAATCAATGGCCATAACTCCGGTGTTACTGATCCGATATGGCTGGTTTTCGAACTCGTTCGGGCTTTTATTGATATCAATAATAATATTAGTGGTCAGACCTTGCTGGTTTTCGCAGTCTTCAGAGCTTTCATTAATATCAACAATCTGATAAAGCTTGAAAAATATCAGATGAAAAATAAAGGCCCTATCGTGTTAACGAGGCAAAAGTTAACTGACTGACAACAGACGGAAGACGGACAACGCGCCATCCACTACGCTCTGCTGGCCGAGAGCTAAAAACCGGTGAATGAATGAATGAATGAGTGTATGTATGGGGTTTTACGAACAGCTATGGTCATATCGTATTGGAATGGGGAATGGCAATGAGCAAAACGATGATAATGATGAAAATGACTACCGGAAATGAATATCATGTTATCGACCCCACCATGGTATTCAATTCCGAGCTCCCTTTTGGGAGACTTTTATCTCCTGTAGGGAGCGCCAGTTAGCTTTTTTTTAAGGCGGCCATCTTAGAACGATGTCGTCACCCTATATATCTATATATGAGCATACACTGTATACCTTTTACAGTTGTTTATTTAATGTTAATACGATTGCTGATTGTATTTTGCTTTCAAATATATATGAATTGATATTCCATATATGATAAAAGGGATAACGTTGTATCTTTTGATATTAGCATGCAAACAGTATGCATGGTTTTATTTCTTTATATTTGTGAACACAGACTTTCGCCTAAGATGAAACGGCGCTTTGAAAGTTATTTTTTTTTATATTTGTGAACATACACTTTCGCCTAAGATGAAACGGCGTTTTTGAAAATTGATTTTTTTATATTTGTGAACACAGACTTTCGCCTAAGACGAAACGGCGTTTTGAAAGTTGATTTTTTTATATTTGTGAACACAGACGTTCGCCTAAGATGAAACGGCGTTTTGAAAGTTGATTTTTTTTATATTTGTGAACACAGACTTTCGCCTAAGATGAAACGGCGTTTTGAAAGTCTTTTTTTTTTTATATTTGTGAACGCAGACTTTCGCCTAAGATGCACACTTTCGCCTAAGACGAAACGGCGTCTTGAAAATTGATTTTTTTGTATTTGTGAACACAGACTTTCATCTAAGATGAAACGGCGTTTTGAAAGTTGATTTTTTTATATTTGTGAACACAGACTTTTCGCCTAAGACGAAACGGCGTTTTGAAAGTTGATTTTTTATTTTTGTGAACACAGACTTTCGCCTAAGTTGAAAGTTGATTTTTTTTATATTTATGAACACAGACTTTCGCCTCAGATGAAACGGCGTTTTGGAGTTGAAAGTTGATTTATTTATATTTGTGAACACAGACTTTCGCCTAAGGTGAAACGGCGTTTTGAAAGTTGAAAAAGTTGCTAAAATAATTTGGAAAAGTAGAAAAAGGAAAGTGATTAGAAATGTTGAAGAACTACAATAGTGCATTCATGGTAATGATAATCAAGTTTAATATGGAGTTAACATTCATTATGGTATCTATATAGATTATGATGGCAACCATAAAAGTACTTTAAAAGCGAAATATGAATCATAAATAAGACTTGAAACGTTGAACTTGTTTTGCCATTTTGTTCGGTATGTGGCTATTTTCCAATTATCTTTTAATGTTAGGATCGTTATTTTCTGTCGGTAAATTATATGCTATTTTGTGAAAATAAGCAAATGTTCCCATTATTCGAATACTTTGTGGCGTCTGTAGTCACATGTTCTGTAAATATTGCATTTGTTATTGCAGATTTATTTGAAATATATATATATGTTTTATGGCTGTGTTTACAGTGATACCTATGTATGTACATGCCATGGGACATTTGAACTTATGCATTTATTGGTTAAAATACGTTTTTGATATATTGTAGCTTCGAATGTGGTCTTTAAAAGAAACTGCTAGTTTTATCAACATTTCATACCTTTTGTATGCTCTAAGGTTCAGTGTATCAACATTCCACAAAGTGTATGTTATACCTCCGACATCTAGACCATGAGCCATACACTTTTTTGTTACCAACTCAAGGGACAAATTCTTACTAGTACCATGTTATTGAGTACCTTGTAGAGAAACAAAAAATCCATGATAGCAGTGCTGTTATTAGAGTTATCTCCCCCTTTTAAATAAAAAATCTGGTTTCTTTAAAAAATATTTTTCTCTGAAACTACAATAGCAATAGGTCCAATACTTTGCATGTTTAATAAGGTTAGGGTCCTCTACCAAGTACTTTTAAAATGAACACCCTGGGGTCAGATAAGGCCCTAATCCCGGGGGTAATAGTTTTACATAGAGTTATGAAGGAAAACTTTAAAAAAAATCTTCTTCTCTAAAACCGTAAGAGCTAAAGGTCTAATATTATGCATGTAGCATAAGCTTATGTTCCACTAGCACATTTATTTAAATGGTAACACTGGGATCATATTTGGCCCCGTCCCAGGGGTCATATATTTATATAGAGTCATATAGAAAAATATTTAAAAAATCTTCTCTAAAAAATCAAAGAAGAGCCAGCGGTCTAATAGTTTGCATGTAACATAAGCTTATGGTTCTCTATCAAAATGTATTCAAATCATGACACTGGAGACAAATATGGCCCGATCCTGGTCACAGTTTTACAAAGAGTTATATAGGAAAGTCTATATGCATATTGTTCTCTGAAACTACAAGAGCTAGAGGTCTAAAATGTTGCATGTAGCTTAAGATTATTGTCCCCATACCAAGTTATTTAAATGGTGACCCGGCAGTCACACTATTTCATGGAGTTATTTAGGAAAGGCTTGGTTAAAAATTGATGACAATGGGGTCAAATATAAACCCTACAGTTCTCAGTTTTACGAAGATTTATATTTTAAAAAAAATACTGTTGTTATTAAAGAACATGAGAGCTCTTTGAGACAAGGCTGGTGGGTCTATTGTTTATGGCTTGTAGTTCAAATGTAGTTTTAAGTTAACTGCAATTATTTGTTAGAATGGGATTTTCGATACTGTATTACATTATAAAGACTCAAATAATTAAAACACATAAGTAAATGTGTATTTAAGGATGTTAACAAATCGCATATTGAACAAATCCATGAACTAAAATCACAACGGAGACCACTGCATTGTCAACTCATGGCAAAAAAAAGAAGTCATTTTACGTTTATACTGTTCATTTTTAGGTGTTTGTAATACAAATGTGCACTCTTAAGTAGTAGCATCGGTATGTCAGACATAGCTTATTGAGTATAAATCTGTTAATATAACCGTTTTTTACTAAGTGTGAACTTCGTCTTCTTCTTTGTATTATCATAAGGTGGTGTACCCTAGCTGTGGTTAAAACTGCGCTAAGCCCAATGAAAACAGATGATCTTCTCTGTCGCTATGTTACAATGAAAATTATTCAAAATATAGTGGTGATTTAGTTGATGAAGATTTGTTTGTGTGGTGTTTAACGTCATTTGTCAGCACATTTTAGGCTATGTATGACGGTCGATTTGTTTGTGGTGGAGGCAGAGTCTGACCACCCACTTATTCCTGGGTAGAACCAGGACTGCTTACCTACCTCCCGCCTTCTGTAAGAATCGACACGTTCTCACTTACAAGTTGATGAAGAAGAGAGGAGGAGCAAGCATAGTAATAAGCCTGGTTATGAATGCCTCTACAGTGTCGGTGTCGGTGGATTGAGTTGGAAGAAGATTCCTGATTGTCCGTGGGTAAAATGAGTATTTGTATACATCCTTCTGGACAGTAGGTTGATGTAGTTGCCAGGGACCTTGTTTGGCATAACTAGGTTTGTGTCTACATCCACTAGTCAATATTGGATCTTAAACAGCATAGTAACTCGGTTGCTGTACCTTCTGTATTGTAGGGATTCCCACTTCAGGTCCTGTACCATCTTTGTTACACAACCTTGGGTACGATAAGTATAATTCCAGCGTACAAACCGGGAAGCTCTCCGCTAGACTTGTTCCAGGTTATGTATATCAGTTGTCTTATGTGGATCACATACGGTGGATGCATACTCCAGTGTAGGTCGTACAATTTTAGTATACGCGGCAGACTTCTCTGGTTTGGTCCAATAACCTAGGTTACGTCTTACGGACCCCATGATCCTGTTGGTCTTGGCTACTGTAGAATTTACGTGGTGCTTCCTTATAAGGTCTTCGTTAAAAGTTACCGAAGCACAGTTAATTTCGTCGGTGTGTTCTTGAGCAAAACACTTGCCCTTTACCTCATCCATCTGATGAGGACGTAAACCGGGCGGGCTCGTGTATCGCATTTTTTTCTCTCCGATCACGTCAAAGAAACATAGGACTCTTTTCGTTAGTAGAAGTAGGGCAGGTTCCTAGATTCCAATGTATCTTCCCCACTCTCTGTCTGAGGTGGCTCTAAATAACATTATATGTGTTGATGAACCATTAAACAACATTCAATTCTGTTTCTTTAAAAGTGCATTTTTAAAAGTCTCACCCACAAAATAAAGGGTAAAACTATACATTTTCACAAAACATTTTGGAGAAAAGTTTCATACTGAAATCAATGATGACCAGTTTAAAGCAATACACTTCTTTGTCATTGTTGGCATTGTTACCCCTCCATTAGCAATACATCTTCTTTTTAGATACCTGTCATTCAAGTTACACTTGCGTGCGCAAAGTTGCACTTGCGTGCGCAAATAAAGAATTGATGCTTACTAACAGTCCCAATCCAAGGTTAATTCAATACTATAAATCAAATATGAAGGACATCACAACCTATATACATATATTAAGCAAATGCTCTTGTAACAACTGCACCGATACTAACGAATAGTTGCCATGATAAGAGGTTATTTTGTACATTGGTCTGGCTTTTCCCTTAAACTTTTTCTTCGTCGATTCTATTTTATTTATTACTTTATTTATTTTATAATTTACTTTTAATTCATGTCTTTATATGTAATACATTATCCAAATGTTTAATCATAATAACTATTGAAATAGCGCATACACATAAAACAAACAAAGAAGAATAAAACAAAGAAGAATAAATTAAATGTATGATCTGAAAAGAGTAAAACCGCACATTTTTAAATTTCTTTGGACTGTTTGTGTCGTTTGTGCAATATATGTCTCTATCAGAACATTTTATTAATATTGATGTTGCAGTTACTGAGGAAGGCTTATACTTCCAGTTCGGCGTGTGTATCGCTGAACACATATATGCAATGCCACGAACGATTGAACGTTGCATACTACATATGTTCCTGAATCTATACTAGCAATCCCTACTTCATATAATACTATCATTTAAATCATCAAAGAAAGGATGTAATTTAGTGATTCTTATAAGTTTACACATATAATGTAAATAATATTGATTAAACTAAATGAATAAACAATGTGTCAATAGTGGGTGGGGTAAATTGATTTACAATTTGAAGCAAAATGGAGATTTTGAACAGAATTCTATGCTAAACAGAACTTATTTGCTCTTTATATAACTAAATGAATTGTAACCTTAATTGCATCGTTTAAAAATACCTCAATAATTATTCACACAAGCATGACATGTAAAAATTAACATCAAGCAATTAGATGAAAGCGCTACAATAGTATTCTACTAATGTTCAATTTTTTTTGATATAAGCTACCTGTTCCAGATTGCTATCATGGAAAAATATACATACATTGTTCTTTTCAAAAAGAGATGGTAAAATTTGTCCCTTGAGTTGGTAACAATATCGAAAATGTTGGGTCCTGGCTCAAGGCCTATGGACATTGCACCAATTTTGCCACATATACGTAGCATATTACGAGAATCACATAAAAGCTGACAAATAATTTTTTCATAAACATTATTAGAAAATGTGTGTGTCTTAAAAAAAAGATTTATGTTCTAATTTAGATATCTGAGTATCAACATTTCACATAGTGTACGTTTGTTTCTCTTCTACCTAATATGTCTTTGTAGCAATATTTTACATATAGTGTATATTGTACATGGTGAAAAGTTATAACTGAGTTGTGTGAGTATCAACATTGCACATAGTGTGTGTTCTACCTGAGATATTTGTATATAAATATTGCTCGTAGTTTATGATCTACCTGAGATGTCTTAGTACCAACATTGCACATAGTGTATGTTCTACCTGAGATATTTATGTATACATATTGCGCATAGTGCATGTTCTACCTGAGATGTATTCGTACCAACATTGACCACAGTGTGTGTTCTACCTGAGATATTTGTATATAAATATTGCTCGTAGTTCATGTTCTACCTGAGGAGTCTTCGTACCAACATTGCACATAGTGCATGTTCTACCTGAGGAGTCTTCGTACCAACATTGCACATAGTGCATGTTCTACCTGAGATATTTATGTATACATATTGCGCATAGTGCATGTTCTACCTGAGATGTATTCGTACCAACATTGCACACAGTGTGTGTTCTACCTGAGATATTTGTGTATAAATATTGCTCATAGTTCATGTTCTACCTGAGGAGTCTTCGTACCAACATTGCACATAGTGCATGTTCTACCTGAGGAGTCTTCGTACCAACATTGCACATAGTGCATGTTCTACCTGAGGAGTCTTCGTACCAACATTGCACATAGTGCATGTTCTACCTGAGGAGTCTTCGTACCAACATTGTGCATGGTGTGTGTTCTACCTGAAATGTCTTGGTATCAACATTGACCATAGTGTGTGTTCTACCTGAGATATTTGTGTATAAATATTGCAAATAGTGTATGTTCTACCTGAGATGTCTTCGTACCAACATTGACCACAGTGTGTGTTCTACCTGAGATATTTGTATATAAATATTGCTCGTAGTTTATGATCTACCTGAGATGTCTTAGTACCAACATTGCACAAAGTGTATGTTCTACCTGAGATGTCTTGGTATCAACATTGCACATAGTGAATTTTTACCTGAGATATTTGTGTATAAATATTTCTCATAGTTTGTTTATGATCTACCTGAGATGTCTTAGTTCCCACATTGCACATAATGTGTGCCCTACCTGAGATATCTTCGTACCAACATTGCACATAGTGTATGTTCTACCTGAGATTGTCTGGGTATCGACATTGCACATAGTGTGTGTTCTACCTGAGATGTTTGTGTATACATATTGCTCATAGTGTATGATCTACCTGAGATTGTCTGGGTATCAACATTGCACATAGTGTGTATTCTACCCGAGATGTTTGTATATAAATATTGCTCATAGTGTATGATCTACCTGAGATGTCTTCGTACCGACATTGCACATAGTGTATGTTCTACCTGAGATATTTATGTATAAATATTGCTCATAGTTTATGATCTACCTGAGATTGTCTGGGTATCAACATTGCACATAGTGTGTATTCTACCCGAGATGTTTGTGTATAAATATTGCTCATAGTGTATGATCTATCTGAGATGTCTTCGTACCAACATTGCACATAGTGTGTATTCTACCTGAGATATTTATGTATACATATTGCTCATAGTGTATGATCTACCTGAGATGTCTTCGTACCAACATTGCACATAGTGTGTATTCTACCTGAGATATTTATGTATAAATATTGCTCATAGTGTATGATCTACCTGAGATGTCTTCGTACCAACATGGCACATAGTGTATGTTCTACCTGAGATATTTATGTATAAATATTGCTCATAGTTTAGGATCTACCTGAGATGTCTTCGTACCAACATTGCACATAGTGTGTATTCTACCTGAGATATTTATGTATAAATATTGCTCATAGTTTAGGATCTATCTGAGATGTCTTAGTATCAACATTGCACATAGTGTGTATTCTACCTGAGATATTTGTGTACGAGTAAATATTGCTCATAGTTCATGATCTACCTGTGATGTCTTAGTATCAACATTGCACATAGTGTATGTTCTACCTGAGATGTTTGTGTATAAATATTGCGCATAGTGTATGTTCTGCCTGAGATGGCTTCGTATCAACATTGCACATATTGTGTGTTCTACCTGAGATATTTGTGTATACATCATGTACATATTGCTCATGGTTTATGATATTCCTGAGATTTCTTGGTCCCAATATTGCACATAGGGTAAGGGTATCACCATAATGACTGCACATAGTGAATGTTCTACCTGCGATATCTGTGTATATACATTACATATCGTGTGTTCCAACTGAGAGAAATATCATTAGAAAATCTGTCGTTGTTTTAGAAAAGAATGTAAATATTTCTATGAAATTCTTTATTAAAATAATATCATCGAAAACAATTCTCCTTTCCACCAGTTAAAATGGGGAAATGGTAAATTATGTTTAGTCTCCTTATAACTGTCATAAATGACTAAACACTGGTTGTCCAAAATGCTCACCATTTTGACATATTACTAATAAATGTAAGTATAAAACACAACAAGCATAATAGGGTTGACAATAAGGGGTACCGCATTGGAATGGTTTGTGGCAAAAAGGCTGCTGGGGTTTAAACAACGTTCTAGAGTCATCAAACCTCCATCCTAGCATATTGTGCCTCTTGTTTCAGCCAAAGGTTTTTCTACAGTAGTTTGAGCAATTTAAATAATACGTACATCAGATATATATCACTAGAACTGGTATTTTTAGTGGTAAATAGAAATACCTTAGTTTTGAAAATTGGTTGAGAAGTAATACTTTTACAGCCCAAATGATATTTTGATGGGGCTTTTCCCATGTGAATTCCTTGTTGGTGGGACAACAGAAAATTAAGAAATTTCATTAGCCTTTATATTTTGCTATAACAGGGTCTCTTAATTTATGAATATCCAACAATTAAAACCATTTTTGGATAAACATTCTAAAAAAAACATTTTTTCTTTCTCAACCGATTTTGAAAAGTAAGGTATTTTTTATTTACCACTAAAAATGTCTGTTTCACTGATATACAACTTATTTAGATACGAGATGTATTTTGTCTGCAAAGTCCATTCGTATTATAAATATAAAATAAACATAGGTGTAGAAAGCCATAAAACAAATACCCATTGAATTGACAGAAGTTAAAGCAACAAGAAAATAAACAATTACGGGCTCGCCAAGACAAGATAAAAGGCAAACATCAAACGTTACAGTCCATTCAGGCTTTAGGTAGACGTCACCAAAGGGTCCACTTGCACCAATAAAGGAGGAAAGCATAGTGGCGAACTGTAAATGGGTCAACCACTTAACATGCAGTGCGTTGCAAAATGATAGGGTCAGCTGTAAGACAGCAATTTTCTTGCATACCGGATGTTTTGAATGGGGGATGGAAAGTCTTATCTTTATGGGTAAAGATAAAAGTCACGCGCGCACCAACATCCGGTATGCAGAGAAACATGCAAAACGTTAGTAGCTGGCGGCGTCATCGCACAACATGTCTCTGATATGCAAGAAAAATAATCTATCATAGGTATTCGCTTTAGATTGGGAATCCCAACCCTCACTTATACCTCGGGTTGGAATTCCCTATCTTCACCGGATACCCATGAAAGATTCTTATAATATCCAATACATCGGTAGATGAAGAGTTTAAATATAGTGATAAGGAGATTGTCTATACGGAATGGTAATACGCATGTACTTCCATATGACGCACTGGCCGGATGATATGTACTTTCCTCCGTGGTGCCACTGAGTTCCGTCGTTGTGTTCTTGGGCAAGACACTTTACCTTAGCCTCGTCCGTCGGATGGGGACGTAAACCGGGCGGTCCCGTGTATCGGTCTATCATCCGAGCACGTTAAAGAACCATAGGAATCTATTCGATAATAAGAGTAGGGTAGGTTCCCGGATTCCTATGTATCCTTCCCTCTCTCTCTAGGGCGGCTCTAAATAACTTATACTGTGTTAATGAGCCGTTAAACAACATTCAATTCAATTCAATGCCAGAATTTGTGAACAAACCAACATAAAGTTTATAGAAGAACTTGTATATTGAGGTATTCTTTTAAAGGCAAACCCCATAATGTGTAGGAGCCAGAAAGGGTTTACGTGGAAAGGAGTTTATACGCGCTCGCCCCCACCTCATCCCCACCTCTCTCTCTCTCTCTCTCGCACGCACGCACGCAAGCACAGGCACACACGCACACACACACACACACACACACACACCAGTAATTAAAAAAAAATAATTAGATGCAAAGCAACAAACTAAAAGCAACACATCCGCCGGAAACATTGCCAAATGTATGGTTTGGTTTAATGACAAAGCAAAAGTGCAACTATATTTCCTAAAATTAATTCAAACCAATTTTCATTTTATTTCTAACTCAATATTTACAAGAAATAGACCTGACTTTATTATTTAAGACTATACAGAGCTACATCCCAGAGGCGGAGAAAGGAAAAGAAGAAAGAAAGGAGAGAAAAAACCAGAATACAGGAAGAACGGAAATGGATGCTGCCCAAAATATGCAATAACGCTAATTATTATAACGCTAATTTCTCATCGCAATGTTGCACCCATATCAGTAATTCTCGGATTGTGCTCCGGACAAGAATTATAAGTATACAGTTGCAATGGGAAATAACTCTAATTTTAATTAAGATGTAGTTCTGACTCTTGTTCTCTGCACTTTCTCTCAATATTGCCTTCTATCAATGCATGGAGTATCACTACAGTTCTATAAATAGTCTTTGGATTATAAGTACAAAGGGCAGTAACTGTAATTCGAATAAAGATACAGCTTTGTTTCATGTGCTCCGCACTTCCCGTCATAGTCCCTTATCATTGTGTGAAGTTTGTGCAGTCCCTTTAGTAGTTGTTTGGCAAAAACAGTCTCGCCCATAGACAGGATACATCGTTTTAGCGCACCACGCGGATGTTACCATATTGTTCAAGACCAGACCTATTTTACACAACGAAGTATCTCAGTCCAGGTTTAATTACACTAAATCAGCCGGATGTGCTTGCCTGGTGCAGTCGAAAGTAGTTCCGTATTAAAGAGTGCTATTCTTTTTTTTCTTTAAAAACTTTTTTAGTGCAATTTCCTGTTATTTTTGGCTGTAACTGTTTTCTGGATATGTTGTTGATATTTGAAAAGGGAGCTCATCATGTTTTTGACAGTAGTGAAAGTAGACATGGTACGAAATTGCAAGGGGTAAACAAATAGCTTTTACCTTTGACCCGGTGTTAGTATACAACTGAAGAAATGTTTCTTAGAAGGTATTAAATCCCCTATTTCCTTGTTGATGTTTAATAGCAGACATGTTTATTTGCATGATAAAGTAAGTTTCCCAGAATTCTAATCGGGTTTGAGTTTTTAAAAGGTTGTCAGCATAGACATGTAACTTTACTATGGAATGAGCATGGAGATTTATTTACGCTATTATAACCTTCAACGATATGTCTAGATTTTTTGCGACACTTGTAATGTTTGTATTTGAAACAAGCATCGCAGATGATCTAGACTATTGCACAGAATCATTTAGACTGCTTCACTGCGCATGTACCGTTTCACTCAAACAAAGCGACAGTCAAATACCGATTTCTTTGCCGTAAATTACGGCTAAATAAAGCGCATTCTAACCATGAACGTGGCCAAGCGTCTGATCGACATTCTATAAAGGTATGAAAGCACTAATTATTTTCCCCATAGACACCAATGTTAAAGTGTCACATATTAATGATTTGCTGCAAATCCAACTCAAGTATATATATATATAGAAAACTATTTTTCCACATGAAAAATCACCAGAAAACGTGGGGTCACAAGACATGTAAGAAAGTTCTTGTTTGTTTACTAAACAAGTCAAGGGTACAGCTGTTTTTATTGATCGACTGTTTTCATTGCTCACAAAGTGTAAGCATAGAGTCGAAATTTCGAAAATGTTCATCAGTGATCCAGTAAAACCTATTAATACGCTTCTTATACATATAACCACAAAATCGAATAGAAATGGGCAGTTTTCCCCTACTTATAATGCCCATTTCCAACGAAAAAGGAGGGATTACTTTTTATTATAGAACTACATTCGATACACCTCGGAGGTTTACATGATATTGGTGGTGGTTAACCTAAAACATATAATGTATTGGGATTTCACTCAATATTGTTTACATAATGCAGACGCGTCACTTACATAAAGGAAGTAAAGTGGCGGGATATCTATAAACTGTTAAAATGGCTACGCCTATAAACCAAACAGGTAAAGATAATGGCGGATTTCTACAGTCGTTTATATTTAAACGCTGTGTAGCAGTCTAAGAATCATCCGAATAACCGGGTGTTTCCAACGTAGCCCGGTTCCCTGACCTCACATAATGCTTTATGGAAGGCCATGCAACCAGGCTAGCTGCTAAATAACATTGAGACCGCGCAACTGTTTTGGATGGTTTAATTTGCGGAACCCGGTACGGTTTTTGACGTGATTTGCGGCGCGATCCTAAAACTGCAAAAGAAAATAATATTGTTTTTGTGATGCAATGGATAAATAAAAGGAAAATAAAGGAACATAGAACCTTATTGTTTGATTCTAATCGCATCTTTATTATTAATAAATTATAAATAAAACAAAGTAAAACAGCGAAATATCAAATATCGACAAAAAACATGTATTGGCAAATATTCAATTTAGGGGCAAGTTCAATTAGGGCAAGTAACTTTTCAGTCAGGGCAAGCGAACTTCTGAAATCTACTCGCACTGAGCTTTTCCCCCGTTGTGGCGTCTACTCCTCGGAAATTCAAGATGGCCACCACGGCTAAAAATAAACTTTACAAATACAATTTCTTGCCGGCCACTTCCCCAAAACCATAAGTGTTAGTGATTTGGAACCTTTAACCAAAATGACTGGCATGCCATGTATTTGGTCCTAACCAAAATTCATTTCTATTCGATGTCAAACATGACAGCCAACGCCCATCTTTGTTTATACAGTTAATATAAAGGAAACAATTGTGGCGACTACTCCCCGGAAACAACTTCATGGATTTAAATGCAACCTTACAATAATGTTGCTCTTGCCGTCTCGTATGTCCTAGCAAAACACCAGGCCGGCCGGAAATTTAAGATGGCTGCCACAGCTATAAATAGATTTTAAACGATACAAGTTGGTGGCGACTGCGTCTCAAAAACCATAAGTAATATTGCTTTGGAACCTTTACGAAAATGACTGGCATGACATGTAATTGGTCATACACAAAATTCATTTCGATTCGATGTCAAACATGGCTACCAGCGGCCATCTTCTTTTACATAGAGTTATATAGGAACAACAGGTGGCGATTACTCTGAAAATACTTGATGGATTTTCATGACACTTTACAAGAATGTTGCTCTTGATGTCTAGTTGGTCCTAAGTAAAAACAATAAGGTCGACCGAAAATTCAATATGGCAACTACTGAAAAAAGAAGATTTTAACTAACTATCTCAAACAATAACGTGCCACTTCCTACAACCCTTACTCATGAACTTCAGGTGAGGATTCAGCTGCCTCTTGCTCAGTGGATAAGGACGCATCGGCTTGAGCGATCTATAACATATAACAGAATCACTTCGCCAATAATAATCATAACAATTCATACAGTCTTTAATTTTAACTATAGGAACAGCTCAAAACCATTTGCTTACTAATGTTTTCGCCATTCAGTACGCAATACTTTGATTAAGTAATGACCTGGACAAAAACTCGTAGTGGACAGGCAGGCAGAGGCGGACGGACGAAAGTGGTGACTATGATCTCTCTTTGGCACACATGATCAAAACACAGAGTACTTTACTATATAAGTATTGTTCTTTCCCTAACTAGGTGTAGCCCTTGTTTTGCAACACAACTTGAGATTTTCTGGAATATTACGTGAAAATAAGCGTGCATTATATAACTTACACATCGGAAATGTCCGAGTTCGTTTCTTTTTTTACTTTAGTATATTTTAAATTTGTTGAGGTGACCGCATGTAGTAGATATAGAACGGTATACTGAAATCGGAAAAATTCGAGCCAGAAAACAATCCTATTGGGTTTCTTCGCGGGTACATGGTCTTAGACGTCGGCAGGGACTTACAAATGCATAATCAATCAACATATATGATGCTGGTACCGTGAGGTTTATATCTAAAAGAAGGAGTATGATAGTGGACCTTTAGAAATGGCCGAAAACGACACATACGAAATGTTGCAGTCTCGGTTTGATTGAGACTGTTCATGAGCGGTAGTGAAATATGCTAGCTACCGCTCACTTATATCTAAGATTTGAATTCACACATAATACATTTTAAATGAAATCTTACAAAACCAGATACGTTACCTTATACAGCACATAATTATTACTGTGCAAAATGATTTTTTGTGTAAATACTAAATAAGCGGTGGTTCATTCCTTATGTTAAGCCAATTTAGAACAGAATATATAATATTCTATCAAATGTATGTTGAACCCATAGACCCCACCACCACCTTCCGAAAATCTGAATGTACACCCTTTAAACACCAAAGGTACACGGGTTCCTAATGTATCCGTGGTGACTGAAAACTAATCTATACTCAGTTGCAAAAGAAAGTGGACACTGAGTTTTGTTTAGATTTAATTGTATCAAGCTTTTTTAGAATTATATTGTTTATCATTCCATTGCCAATATCATATTGTCATTTGTTTTTCAATAGGTCGAATCATTAAGGGTCTGTCACTTGATAAAGGATAGGGTGTAAAGTAAAATTTTCAAAGTGTCCAGTTTCTTTTGCAACTGAGTAGAAGACATTTGTTAAGAAGCCGTTTAAAACAACAGTTCATGGCGCATCAAGGGAAATAAACGTTGTTTTACAGTTGGTGAAGTAACATTAAGGTGGTTAATTCTCTTTGAATGCTAGGATACAATCTGCATCTCCCACAGAGTTTCACAGCATATATAACAATTAATTGTTAACCGTCCTTAAAAATCGGGCAAGCTATAATATTTAATTGACTTTACACCTGGTTTATTAGCCATTTAGAATCATCAGTGTCCATGAGTTAAACAACACGTGATGCTTCATAAACTATGATATTATTGTATATATCGTGTTTTGTTTGTTTGTTTGTTTGTTTGGTGTTTTACGTCATTTTCAACACATGTAAGGTTATATATGACGGTCGATTTGTTTTGTGGTGGAGCAGGCCATCCACATTTTCTGGGTAGAACTAGCACTGTACATATCCCACCATCCGTATGAATCGATGCTTCCTCACTTACAATTCGAGCTCCCAGTGGGATTCGAACCCGCAGCGGTGAGAGGCGATAAGGTTACAACGCAACGTCGTTAAGACCTCGGCCACGGATACGCTTCGTATATATCGTGTAGCACTGATGCAAATAATATATACTCTGTAAAAAAAAGTTTTGGACCATGGCCGTGTTCGAACCCGTACAATGATCGCTGAGCCATGACATTGGACCATAACCCTTATTATCTCAGTTGATAATTCACAATAGATCAACAATCAACAATAATTATTGTTTACAATGAAAGATTGCGAAAAAATAATAATCTTTTTATTGGTTACTCGAATGTGTCCGTAACTGTTACTTTTTATGGACTTTGCAACATTCTTTACAGACCCTTTGTGTGTTCGCGATATTTTTTAAAAATCAAATCTTGTTTGGAATGTAATGTTACTAGTACCAAATTAACCAGTAGGGTAGACCTTGGTTACTAAAAAAATATACTTAAATTCTGTCCAGTATTTTTATTTTTATATGACTTTATATACCCTGGTCCAAAACCTTTTTTACCGAGTATACATAGTTTACTTTCAATGTAACAGGAAACGACAACTGACGCGTTCAAACTGACGTGTCGTAAAATAGTTGTACTGAAACTACTATTTTGCGTACTCTTTAGGGGTTGGTGCAATTTGCAGCTCATGTCAAAGAAAGTTTGTTGTATGATGTAAACACTACTGTTTTTGTTTTATTCTGAAAAAAATCCCACGATGTTACGACAATACATTTGTTTCAAATAAATGTTTTTGATGAAAATTAAATGTTGTTTCGTTCTAATTATTCGTTTTTATATTAAAAAAGAGTATGCAATAAAACGGTTATTAGATTATGTATTGGGATATATGCTCTTAAAGTTGCGCAATATTATTACGCAGAAAAACTCGTGCATATATCATAATACAAATCTAATAACCTATAAATAATATGATTTTTTTGTTTCGGCCATTTCTTCTTGGTCATATACATACAATAGAACATATGTCTGTGCTTGTAACTATAACCCCTTTTCTTTCCCTTATTATATAGACAGCAAAACAGGAAATAATAAATTATGTACATATATAATAATTAGATCGACCACCACCAATAGTCAAACAAAAGATCTTTTTGAAAAGTTCAGTTCACACAGGAGTTATCCCCATTTTTCTTAAACCATGCATTTTTGGTAAAGGCACATAAAATCCTCAATTTGTCCAAGACAATATTCTCTATATGATGCTTTCGAAAAAAATCACAGAAAAACACAACAATGATTGGGTAGGTAGCAGCTTTTGATTATCAAAAATCATCAAACTACCTCCCTTTAAGGTTTCCATAGCATCCATAAATGAGTATTGCTTGGCACAATTTGAAACAGTTTAAAGGAATATTTAGTACTCAGTGAAGTGTGCTTAAAAACATCTAATTAAATTTCCTACGCCCTCATAAACTAGCCTATGGGAATACCAGCAAAAAATGGTTACTTTTGTTTTGGTGAGTATATATAGTTTAGCTAAAAAGAATGGCGATGTTCTGAGGAGCAATTCTGTGTATTCCTGCCGAGCCTATCACACGTGATAGTATTATTTTTATCTTATAGATTATCCACATTTTCTGCTTGGTTAACTTGTTTTTGTCTTACTATTTTGTAGGTGTCGCTTTTCGGCGGTGTCAACATTCAACTTTTGCATTTAGGTCATTTTCTCTCAAACGGTATGCACTAGACCTTTCAATCTTTGCTTATAGTTGTATCTTGGGTGGTACATTGCAACGTGTTAAAACAAATGTGGACGTGACCTTGACCCTCTAAGCAAGGGGCAGATAACTTAATAATTGTTATATTCACATTTTGCGTTTAGGTCTATTTCTCACAAACTTTATGCATTAGACCTTTCAAAATTTGCTTATAGTTGTATCTTGGGTAGAACATCGTAACGTGTCAAAAAGCAAATGTGGATGTGACCTTGACCCTCCAAGCAAGGGTCAGATAACTTTAATTGTTACGTTTACGTCACTTTCTCATGAACTAAAATTATATACTAGATGCTTTAAACCTAGTTCATAGATCTTTGGAAGACAAAATATTCTATTTTGACCTAGTTGTGTCATGGGTAGTGCATCATTTTTGACGCATGGAATTCATTTATGACATTGACCTACTTTTCTGGGATGATAACGTATGTCATTTTATTTTAAACAAATACATTTAAATGCCATATATCAACAAAATGTAAACTCCGTTGTTTTCAGTTATTAAAATGTTTACAAGCTTTCATTTAAGCACCATTTATCTTTTATTTCTAAGTCCCGGCCCCGTGTGGCGAGACATGTGAATCCGCGGATTTCTTGATCTGTTAAACAGAATGTTAATAGACGTTGACGTTGACGCCGCCGCCATATTTTTTCTTCGTAATATTTCATGACGTCAGATAGCATATACGTACAATAAACGCCGATGAATTCCGCATTTCCTTTGCTTTAGAAGCCGTTAAAGCAAAATTGTTGACGTCATTTCTTTATCAGGCAGAAAAGTGCATATTTGCATGATAAAATGGGAATACTATGTCAATACCTTTCACTGTCAAGTTTATTAGGTGAGGCTTAGAAAACAAATAAAGACAGGAGAGCATCGATCGAGCTCTGTCAACGTATTAAAAAGTCGAATATCTGATAGTTAGTGCAATATCAAAATGGCGAACAGAACGCCAACTCAGTGACCTGACACACCCTTTTATACGGAGACAGTGCAATATCAAAATGGCGAACAGAACGCCAACTCAGTGACCTGACACACCCTTTTATACGGAGACTGCTGACTAGGTGGTAAACAACAGCACGAAGCACCAGTTATTTTGCACATGTTGGATGTATTTATGATATTACTTTTATGTTAGAACTATGGGAGTTTGAATAGTCTTGGTAAACACAAACGTTATAATTTAACGTTAGTATGTTTGCATGTGTTGAAGGTGGAGTGATATGACAAATTATAAACTTTATTCTACCGCAATATAATTCTATAGAAACACACCCACTGTAATCCACTTATCACCGTACATATCGCTTTTATTAAAAGTTTCATATCAAGTTGAATGGGAAACAAACGGATACAAGGAACGACAACTCAACCCTTGGTAGAGATTGACAAATAAGGCACAAAGTAAAATGTAAAAAAATATGAAGAACTCACAAGACAAATGATTTGACTCTAACAAAAGCAAATATAGATATACAAATCGAACAGGAAAAGCAGCATTCAAGGACGACAGTCAACCACAAACACACACAGAAACAAAGAACAAATTTAAAGATGAATGAAAGGCCAAATAAGACATCACAAACACAAAAGGATTCACAATAGGGCTACCGCCTTGGAATGGTCAGTGGCAAAAAGGGCCGCTGGGGGTTTAAGCCAGGTTCTAGGATGCACCAAACCTCACACTTACCTTACTGTCAACCCAATAAACGGGACGGTGTAAATAAAGAAATCCCCGCCATGAACTATTCTCTAACCAACAAGGCAGCATTAATAGGCAATATAAGTAAAACACAAAGATGCTCATGTATATATAAATACAAAAAAAAAACAATAGCCTAGAAAACCACAAAGAAGGTACTCAATGACTTGGCAGAAGTCAGAACAACAAGAGAATAAACCATTGAGGGCACGACAGGACAAGACAGCAGACAAACATCAAACCCACCGTCCTTTTGGGCGACGTCTATATTTCCAACCGTCTATTGTACACAGTAACAGTTTTTTTCTGTGTGTTTTATGTCTCATTTTTTACTTAAATATAACAGCGACCCTGTCAAATGTGACGGAAATGGTGTAAAACCCTATTTAACATGCCAAGGTGCTCTTATACCTTCGAGTTAACACATACTTGGAGAGCAGTTTGTCATTTTTACGGACTTGAGACATATCGGAATACCGTATTTCATTTCAAGGTATTCCGAAATTATAGTAATATATCGATGGATTTCTGTATGCTAGCTTTAGTCATATTGTACATATGTTATATTCTCAGACATAAAACAGTGATACAATATCATTGTCCCATGGTCGCTCACATTTCCTTTGTATTTGCACAGTTGTTAAATCATTTAATTGAAAAATATCACCTGTCTGAATTTAACTACCAGTTATTGGAAGTTAAAGTATGGCAGACAGATGAAACAGACTTGTTACAAAACGACCAGAGTATGGTCTCATCTCAATGGTTGATTTAAACACATTGATGGGCTTTGCCCATCTCTATGTGTAAATCAACCAACTCTATTTATTACATAGTGCTCCATAAATGACATAGCTTTCTAAAAGCTGCGTTACATGTTTGTGTCATTAAACAACATCAGTTCATTACACAAAATATTTGTTGCACCTGTTATTTTCCTGTATTTAATTTGTACCCATTGCCTTTTTTTCCCATTCAGTGCCGTATTTCTGACTAGTCATTCATATTTTACTCTTTATTTGTACATACAATTTTGTTTTGAAGAAAATAAGTCAACAACCTATTGATTTGCCTGCGTACCATATCACACTTGATATCACTTCTACCTTTATCGCACTCATAGCCTCTTTCGTTTTCACAGTATTATTTTCAGAATAATAACAAGGTGTTAGATCACGTCAGACATTTTCTAAATATACGGTATCTTAATAAGGGCATTAATTATTCGAGATAATCGTGTTGTTGATTCTTTTCCTAAATGTTAAAGAAAATCCGCAAGTCCTGTAGTTTGTTTATAAGTATAAGCAAACAAGCAGTACATATGATTTTCAACTACACCGAAATAACCCTCCTAAGGAACGTAACTGAAAACATTACACGTTTGCTATGCTCCGGCTGGTCATGTTATCACTGGTAGTTTTGATATAACAGATAAACATATTCGGCATTCGTGGTCTACAAATCTGAAGTATATATTATATTCGATGAATGTCCTCAACCGGTCAATCTATTGAATACTTTAGTATACAATGGTGTCGCAGAGAACATTCCGACATGAAATCCATTTCTATTTGGAAAAAGTTATTAAAATCGTAGATGCTCGTATTGACTTTTATACAGCTAACACATCTCTACCTTCTCTGAGACCTGGATTTTTGTTTGGTAATTTAAAATCGGAAAGTCAAATATTTCATAACACATTTGTTTTAGTTTCCGTTAGTAAAGTATATAATAATGTAATTATTGCTTGACGCCTACATTACATCCATGTTCTATCTCTGGAACTCAGGAGTACTAATTTATATACTCTAGATCAACCTACTGAGGTCGATTTTACGCATATAACACACTGCAATGCTTTCTAGATTGGAGTAGACGAAAATTTAAAAAAAACTTCCACCTATGTACTGGATTTCTAAAGGACACACATAGCCTTATAACGTCCGTACCATTTCTATAGTGCCTGTCCCTCTACAAACATCTCCAAACTGTTAATTTCTTGTCTTACTGCTGTTACAGATTCCGTAGAACAATATTGGGCTAAGGCTTATGAAATCTCATTTAAATATCATTTAACGCAAAGAAAATCACTTCAAATGTATGCAAACTGATTTTATTTTGACCTATTACAATTGAATATTTTTATTGTTCATACATTTGCTGTATATTTTTCTCCTTAAATTAAAATATTTATAAATTGACCATATACGGCTATTAAAAACTATGACGTCATAGTCTCGAAATGGCGGCTTCCATATCCTCCGAGCACGTACGTGAAAGAACTGTAGAAATATATTCGTATGTAAGAGTAGGACAAGTTCCCGGATGGTCGGCTCTAAATAACCTATAATGTGTTGATGATCCGCTATTCAGTTAATTTCAACTTATTTTCTTAAAGAACAAATAAATTTGAACATTATTTACCTCCGGATGTTTATTGTGTTTATTAGAAAAAAGCAGAAAACATGAAACTTATCTTAAAGTGGTCACGATACAGGCTACTTCTGTTTTGTTTTCCAACCAAAATATAGATGGATTCCAAATAAAATAAAAAATGAAATCTTTGATGTAACGAAATGTCTTTTGGCCGTGGAGTGGCACTCTTAATGCAAATTCCGTAATTAGTAATGTATTTTGCGAGAGAATATTTTATATAAAAGTTTTTTTTTCATCCGGTGCTATGGTGTTAAAGCTACAGAGTCCCTATATCAGTCGATTTCTTCTTTGTAGGCGTGTCTTTATTTGTAACTTCATGTTCACCAGCTCATGTCTAAATCGGGTATTTAAGCGAACAAATATAGCGAAGGAAATCATTAACTGTATATACATCGACCAGTGCACATCGTACCTAAACACAGGTAACAGTAATTTTTACCAAAAAAAATAATTTCTTTCGGGGCTCGAACACACGACCTTCTGATTTCAAGTCCTGTGCTCTATCCACTGAACTATAACGCTACTTGAGAAAATAGTATACTAACTACCATATATTATGAGGCAAAATAACTTAACATTTGAACGCAACTAATGATGGATCAATAAATATGCAGTCCATATTGTCGCACGTGTAAATTAACATTGCCTGGTGTAATACTGTATCTTATCAATATGAAACTAATACTTCGCCTCAAATCAACCATATCTCGACTTGTTATTTAGCGCTTGATGAGTTTGTGTGCGCGCTCTTGTTATTACGTAATGCCTATTTAGTGTTAAAAATGCTACAAAATACCAATAAATAGCAGTGGTCTAGAGGACAGCGTACATCTTTCAAATCTTACAAGTGCAAGGCTGTGGTTCAAATCCCGTTCCGGGCAACTTTTTTTTTTTATCACATATATTCTGGAGCCGTATATTGATCGATGTTACCTGTACGGAGGCTAAATAAAAATGTGAAATTTTACGCATCGATTTCTCGTTATATACCGCCTTTTGGGGTGTTCGTCGATTTGAAACTACTTCACACGTGACTCATTCATATTCATGAGTTATTACTAGTAAAAATAGGGACTGTACAGCTTTAATAGATTCTTTGCATAACTTTACATAATGTGACCGAAAACCGAACAAAAACATCCATTAATCCAAAGTACAATCCATTTCATTCAAACTGACGTGGTACTTCCGAGGTGGATAGGGAATTAGGGTAAATAGTAAAATATGCTCGCACGAGTTCTACAATTTAAGTGGGTGTGCTAGATGTTCTTTATATGCAACGACTCAGCAAAACAATATGGATCAAACCAGTGTGCAGTAAAACAACAAATACGCTATTGATCAAACCAATGTTGGACAACCAACACAAACAGTATGGATAAAACCAGTGTGCAACAATCAACAAATACAATATTAATCAAACCAATGTGAAACAACCAACAAATACAGTATTGATCAAACCAGTGTGCAACGACTCACCAATACAATATTGATCAAACCAGTGTTGGACAAACAACACATACAGTATGGATCTAACCAGTGTGTAACAACTAACAAATACAGAATGGATCAAACCAGTGTGCAACAACCAACAAAACAATATTGATCAAACCAGTGTGCAATGACTCACCAATACAATATTGGTCAAACCAGTGCAACAACCAACAAATACACTATGATCAAACCAATGTTGGACAACAAACAAATACAGTATGGATCAAACCAACGTTGGACAACCAACAAATACTGTGGGGATCAAACCAGTGTGCGACAACCAACAAATATAGTATGGATCAAACCCGTATGCAACGACCAACAAATACAGTATTCATCAAACCAATGTTGGACAACCAACAAATACTATGGGATCAAACCAGTGTTCGACAACCAACACACATAGTAAGGATCAAACCAGTATGCAATGATTCACCAATACAATATTGGTCAAACCAACAAATACAATATTCATCAAACCAATGTTGGACAACCAACAAATACAGTATGGATCAAACCAATGTTGGACAACCAATAAATACTGTGGGGATCAAACCGAATATTTGGAAGGAAGCTTTTGTGTGTGCCGTTTTCAAGAACGGTAACCCATCATTTGTTAATAACTACCGTCCTATCTCACTTTTAAGTAACATTAACAATGTTTTGGAAAGATTAGTCTTTAAACATGTATATAATTTTCTTCGCGTCAGTAGCTTTCTATCGGCTCTGCAGTCTGGCTTCATGCCGGGCGATTCGACAGTAAATCAACTTACTTATCTTTATAATTCTTTCTGTCAAGCACTGGATGTTGGTAAAGAAGTAATTGTTATCTTCGATCGCGTGTGGCACAAAGCTCTTTTAGCGAAACTTAAATCTGCTGGTATGTCGGATGCACTTATAAACTGGTTTTCCAATTATCTCGAAAATAGACGCCAATGCGTTATAGTTCCTGGTGCTAAATCAGAGTGGATTTCTATAAACGCAGGTGTACCACAAGGCTCTATCTTAGAGCCTCTTCTATTTTTAATATATATCAATGACATTGTTACGGATATAGATTCCAACATTCGTCTGTTCGCTGATGACACAAGTCTATATATTATTGTTCACCACTTAATTACCGCAGCCGATATCCTAAATTCCGATATAGTAAATATAACTGACTGGGCGAATAAATGGCTTGTCACTTTTAACCCTACAAAGACTGCATCTTTATTGATATCTCGTAAAAGAAACAAACCTATACATCCACCTTTAAATATGCTTAATCAACAAATACCAGACGTTACAACTCTTAAACATCTGGGCGTGAAGCTTTCAAACGACTACAGTTGGCATTCCCACATCGAATACATAACAGCAAAAGCATGGACCAGAATAAATATAATGAGAAAACTTAAATTCAAGCTGGATCGTAAATCCTTAGAAATAATATATATTAGTTTTATAAGGCCCCTGTTAGAATATGCAGATGTTATCTGGGATAATTGCACATTTTATGAAAAACTGTAACTAGATAAAATCCAAAATGAAGCAGCTAGAATTGTAACAGGAGCTACCAAACTTGTATCCTTAAATGATTTGCACACGGAAGTAGGCTGGGAAACGCTTGACGCTCGAAGGCGCAAACATAAGCTTGTTCTATTTTATAAAATGAATCATAACTTGGCACCACCGTATCTTACTACATTAGTTCATCCTCTAGTATAGGAGAGGAGTCTCGATACAGCTTACGAAATGCAAATAATCTTCAAACAATTCATTCTCGAACACAAAATTACTCCGATTCATTTTTACCTTCTGTTGTTCGTGAATGGAATTTACTCCCGCAGGACGCCAGATCGTTAGAATCTGTTTACTCTTTCAAACGATATCTTACCCATGAAACACGTCCCTAGAAGTATTACTACACAGGTGACAGGAAAGCACAAATCCTACCCACACGTCTCAGAACAAACTGTAGTTCATTAAACCATCACTTGTTTATCAAAAATTTAACTGACTCTCCTCTGTGTCATTGTGGTAGTATCGAGAACACATAGCATTTCTTCTTCACGTGTCCAACCTATCACATTATTCGCTTAGAACTTATCAACTCTCTTTCAAATATATGTACTATCTCAACTAATATTCTCCTATGTGGTGACCCCAATCTCAGTTACGAACTTCGAAAATGTGCAAAATTTTATATTAAAAAGCAAACGATTTTAAACTGACATAACTTATCAACATCAGTAAAAGAACAAGTTAGATGCTGCTAGTACGGATGATTCGCCCCTACCCAATGTCGCCGCCCAGATTTCCCTTACACTTTTTTTTTTGTATCTTTTTATATTTCTTTTTAGTATTATTCAATATATAAATTTTATTATTTTTTGTGTGTGCGTTTTTTCTTAGTTTTCAAACGTACTTTTCCTTCTAAATCTTGATAACATTTTCCATTGTATAAGAAATATTTTGTTTCTATTTTCTCTTCTTGAGTAATGTTTAATAAGTCTGTCATTCTAGTGTTACATATAAACATGGTAAGGAAAGGAACTTAATAAGTATTACGCTTCCGTTCAATCCTTTATTTGTTGTTATTGTATATATGCTTAACTTGTTAATACAATGAATAATATATGTTTAAACAAAACCAGTGTGCGACAACCAACAAATATAGATAGTATGGATCAAACCAGTATGCAACGACTCACCAATACAATATTGGTCAAACCAGTGTGCAACAACCAACAAATACACTATTCATCAAACCAGTGTGCGACATCCCACCAATACAATATTGGTCAAACCAGTGTGCGACAACCCACCAATACAATATTGATCAAACCAGTGTGCGACATCCCACCAATACATTATTGGTCAAACCAGTGTGCGACGTCCCACCAATACAATTTTGGTCAAACCAGTGTGCGACGGCCCACCAATACATTATTGGTCAAACCAGCGTGCGACGTCCCACCAATACAATTTTGGTCAAACCAGTGTGCGACGGCCCACCAATACATTATTGGTCAAACCAGCGTGCAACAACCAACAAATACACTATTCATCAAACCAATGTCGGACAACCAACAATACAGAATGGATCAAACCAGATTGCGACAACCCACCAATACAATATTGGTCAAACCAGTGTGCGACATCCCACCAATACAATATTGATCAAACCAGTGTGCGACATCCCACCAATACATTATTGGTCAAACCAGTGTGCGACGTCCCACCAATACAATTTTGGTCAAACCAGTGTGCGACGGCCCACCAATACATTATTGGTCAAACCAGCGTGCAGCAACCAACAAATACACTATTGATCAAACCAATGTTGGACAACCAACACTACAATATGGCTCAAACCAGTGTGCGACGTCCTACCAATACAATATTGGTCAAACCATTGAGCGACGTCCCACCAAAACAATATTGGTCAAACCAGTGTGCGACGTCCCACCAATACAATATTGCTCAAAGCAGTGTACAACAACACACCAATACAATATTTGTCAAACCAGTGTGCAACAACCAACCAACACATCGTACCATCGTTCCGTCGTACCGTCGCACCATTACATTTACAAGTCGACGCTTGATGGAACGATGGTACGATAGCGATGGTACGAAGAAGATTACGCGATGGAGCATCGTGTCATCTTATCGACCTACCATCTCCATCGTACCATCGTGTCATCGTACCATCGACATCATATCATTGTACCATCGACATCGTACGGGCGTAGTATCGCGTTTACACGTCGATACGCGATGGTACGACGGCCATAACGGAACACTGTAACTTCATCATAAACGAATGTGCTGCTTTTTTCCTGGAAATTAAAGTAGCCTGCCATATTTGTTTTGCAATTGTATAATGAAAGAACCAAGCTATTTAAAGGAGAATCAAAGTTCATGAGTACGAGTTGTAGGAAGTGGTAAATTATTGTTTGAGAGAGTTGGTTAAAATCTTTCTTTTTTAGTAGTTGCCATGAACTTGTATTTTTAAAAGTGTGGCGACCATTTCGAATTTCCCGCCGACCTGATTTTTACTAAGCTCCACCTAGACATCGAGAGCAACATTCCTGTAAAGTGTCATGAAAATCGATCAAGTTTTTTCAGAGTAATCGCCACAAGTCTTTCCTATATAACTCTATGTAAACGAAGATGGCCGCTGCTGGCCATGTTTAAAATCGAATCGAAATGAATTTTGTGTAGGACCAACTACATGTCGTGCCAGTCATTTTAGTAAATGTTCCAAAGAAATAATGCAATATTACTGTTGGTTTTTGAGAAGTAGTCGCCACAAACGTGTATTGTGCAAAATATTTTTGTAGCTGTGGCAGCTATCTTGAATTCCCGGCCGGCCTGGTTTTTTTACTAGGACCAACGAGACAGCAAGATCAACATTCTTGCAAAGAATCATGGACGTCCATGAAATTTATTTCAGAGGAGTAGTCGCCACAAGTTGTTCCTATATAACTCTATATAAACAAAGATGGGCGCTGGCTGCCATGTTTGACATCGAATAGAAATGAATTTTGGTTAGAACCAACTACATGGCATGCCAGTCATTTTGGTTTAAGGTTCCAAATCAATAACACTTATCATGGTTGTTGGGAAGTGGCCGGCAAGAATTTGTAGTTGTGTAAAATGTATTTCTTTCGTGGCGGCCATCTTGAATTTCCGGCTGACATGTATTACTAGACATCAAGAGCAACATTCCAGTGAAGTTTCATGAAAAGTCTGTCCAGTACTTTCAGAGGAGTAATCGCCATAAAAGTGCTCCAAGAAAATTAAAATTGAGGAAGAGCACAGGGCAAGTAGATTTCAAAAGGCCACTTGCCCTGACTGAAATGTCATATGTCTTGATTTTGTTTAACTTGCCCCAAAATTGTTATTACCAATGAATAATTGCCAGTACATATTTGTTGTCGATATTGAATATTTAACTTTTTTACTTTGTTTTATTTATAATTAATTATTAATAGACATGTGATTAGAATGAAACAATAAGGTTCTATTTTCCTTTATTTTACTTTAATTTATCCTTTGCATCATATGAGAAAAACAATATTATTTTCTTTTACATTTTTAGGATCGCAAAAACCGTACAGGGTCCCGCAAATTAAACCTTCCAAAACAGGTGCGCGTTCTTGGCGTTATTTAGCAGTAGCATGGTTCTCTGGCTATCCACAAAGCATTGTAGAAAGCCAGTGAACCAGGCTACGGCACAAACACCAGGTTATTCGGAATAATTCTGATGTTTTCCCACTGAGCAATAGTCTTGATCATCTGCGACGCTTGTTTCAAATACAAACATTAGAAGCGTCACAAAAATCTAGACAAATCTCGGACTGAGATACAGGTCTAATTACACTAAATCAGCCGGATGTGCTGTCCTGGTGCATCGAATATAGTTCTGTATTAAGTGCTAATTTGTTTTTCTTTAAACTTTTTTGTTGTGCAGTTCCCTCTTATTATTTGGCTGTAACTGTATTCTGGACATGTTGCTGATATTTGAAAATGGAGCTCATTATGTTTTTGACAGTTTTTGATATAAATTTCAGAAGTGAAAGTAGACAGGGTACGAAATTGCAAGGGGTAAAATAGCTTTGACCTTTGACCCGGTATTAGTATACAGCTGAAGAAATGTTTCTTAGAAGATATTCAACCGCCTATTTCGTTGTTGATGTTTAATAGTAGACATGTTTATTTGCACGATAAAGTAAGTTTTCCAGAATTCTAATCAGGTTTGAGTTTTTAACAGGTTGTCAACATTCTAACTTTACTATGGAAGGGGCATGGAGACTCATTTATGCTATTATAACCTAAGCGTTCAGTAAAATAGGTCTGGTCTTGAACACTATGGTAACATCCGGTGGTGCGCTAATACGATGTATCCGGTCTATGAGCAATAGCATATGGCTGAAAACGGTAAACGAGAAAAAACTATGCAAATGGTAGTCATTAATATAGAAGACAATATAACTGAAATAAAATATTAAACAGAAGTAATTATTCGGGATACAATGTGTCGATTGTTATTTATCGTGCAACGAATGTTTCTACTATACACCTACTATGTTCCGCCCAACTGCTATATTATGCTAGTTGGGTACACGTGCTATTGTTCGACGACTTAATGTGTCATGAATCATCAATTTCATCTACATATATAAACATGTATGCTTTATATTTATCAATTTGGGAATTCAGTGCATTATCAGCAGAAAGTATTTGACATTTATTTTCGATTGTTATATTTTTAACGGCGAAAAACATGTTTTGCCAAAGTTACTTCCCTTGATTTTGTATTTTGACCGCAACAGACGTGAGCTGTTGTTTCTACTGGTTTTCAGGTAAATTAAGTTATCTGAAACAGTTTGCATACAAAAAGTACATGTTTAGTAATTTAGAATTTCAGCCAAAGTCTCGCATTTATCACTTTTCTTACACTCGCCAAAATACAGCTGAAATTCTAAGTTACTAACCGTGTAATTCTTATTCTTGGAGATTAAACAATAGACCGGCATTACACGCGATAAAACTCGGGACAATTATACAGCAAATCAGTATGACTCGGAAGTAATACAGACGACCGGAATAACAATGGTATTATTCGGGCCCAAACAAGCATATCCGTATTATTAGTTTTTGCCGGTGGTGGGGTTGCGGAGTGCGGTGCGAGTGTTGGAGGGGGTGATGCAGTGGCAAACAACAGGTTAAAGGGATATAGAGAATATTATGTCAGTGACATTTGCTGTCAAGTTTATAAGCCAAGGCTTAGAGAACAAAGCCTGTCAAGGCTCTGCCGACCCATTCTGCGTTTTCGTATCGAGTGTTTCAATTCAAAAATGAAATTAATAATTAAATTTTATAACTAAAACGAAGTGGCTGATATTCTTTAGAGTCCAGATCGATACATAGGAACGACGAACATAAACTATGCATCTACGAATAACTTGGCTATTTAGTTAAGATTAAAACACATAATGGGATAGCGGCTAGAAATCGAATGCCGATCCTCAGATCAATTATTCCATTCTTTTATCGTCATCAAGCTTAATTTGTTTGTTCGTGTTTTTTATGCGTGTGTGTATCATTGACGCACCTCCAGCAATGTATATTCCTAATAAAGCAAATGCCTTATGCAAAAGCTTTAAATAGCCACTTAAGGCTTTGTCAACCCACGCCTTGCTCTTGAACTCAATTTGCAAAGAAAGCAAACCCACTATCGACAATCAGTTATATCAGTTGAAATAGCCTACTAACCGTATTACGTTATACATGTTATACAATAAGTAATAGATAGAGTCTGGTCTCAGCGAGTTGGCTTATTTAAACACCGAGATGGGCGTAGCCCATCAATGTGTTTAAATAGCCAACGAGCTGAGACAGACTCTATCTTTTTTGTAGCATGGTGTACTTAGTAACACTGTGACGTCATAGTGACCGTACTCTAAATTCCAATATCCGGTAGTTGTAGCACGGTATAGCCACGCCCCTTTAGTTACCCTAAATTAAACGATTTAATGCTCTACATTCATCAGAGGAAATGTCACCGACCATGCTACAAATATATTTAAACCAGGTCATGTCTAAATAAATTCTTCTATACAATACAAGGACGTCATGATGAACAACATTTCTTTGACATATATGTATAATTGGAATTATGACGTCATATTGATTTATATTTTACCAGTAAAATTAAAATGAATGTAAATAATATAATGACCTTTTTATATCACATGTATTTATTTTAATAACATCAAGCAATACAATATTTTTAAATTAATGACCTTGTTCAATATATGTTACTTTAAAATGTATCATGTGATAACTATTGAGAATTATAAATACAGATTCGTACGCACCGCAGCATTCATAAACTTTTCAATGAACAAATATTTCAAAATATTAAATACACATTTGTACGCTTTGTTAAAAATAGTTGCTATTTAACTAGGGCGGGAGTAAAATCGTTCATTGCACATTAAAGCACAGCGGGGTTTCTCACTCTGAAGTCGAATTTCATGAATAATACATGCACTTTTCACATTTAGTTTTTTACTAATTCATGCCATTTACTAGCAAATTGAAGTGGTCTCTGAAATACCCATTCTAATTGAAAAGCAGATTATAATTATGAATGAAAGATTGCATATTTCTCATATTCCACAATAGTACATGTGCCACCTTTCTAGGCTAATTCAAATATTGAAATATACCTACGTCATTTGTGTGTTCACGAGTGGGTTCAATCTTTTTTTCCATAAAATTGCAATCCAAACACGAACGAGCTCCGATATTCTAAATTTGCGTGGGTGTTTATTAATTAAATAAAACATAATCCCTATGCAAATGCTTTCATTTGACAAAGCTGTTAATTAAACAATATGGTACGAGTTTGTATTTGCTAAACACGAACTTTGCAGGGGGAAAAAATGTTGAGTAAAATACATCGCATCCGTCCTTCCGAAATGCTTGTCCGGGCCATATTTTCAATACTATAAGACTTTGAGACACCAAACTTGGTATGTGGATACATCTTGGGATAGCGGTGTGTCGCGTACCAAAAAAAGGTCACGATGACCTTGACCTTGACCTGTGACCTGTGTCATAGAAAACGCTTGTCCGGACCGTATTTTCAATACTATAACACTGAGAGATACCAAACTTGATGTTTGAATACATCTTGGGATAGCGGTGTGTCTCATACCAAAATAAGGTAAAGTGACCGTGACCTTGACCTGTGACCTCTGTCATAGAAAATTTTCCGAAAATGCTTGTCCGGGCCATATTTTCAATACTATAAGACTTTGAGATACCAAACTTGGTATGTGGGTACATCTTGGGATAGTGGTGTGTCGCGTACCAAAATAACGTCACTGTGACCTTGACCTCTGACCTCTGTCATAGAAAATGCTTGTTTACTGCTAACATGTTACATGACCGATTAGCTTAAGTATAAAAACACTGAAGCCCGAGTTAAGTTGTCTTTTTGCGAAGCATTGGTATATTGAACAGTATCTAGGGTATAGAAGTATATAATACTTCAAAATTTACTTTTATAAAGAAAATGAAAGCAAATTAATAGGTTAGCTGTACTACATGTACTAAATACAAAACTTTGTTATAATTCATTGTTTGTACAAGAAAACAAACAGCGAAATACAACTACTGAAAAACCTGCTCTTATGTTTAATTATGTTGGTTTCACACAAAAGCTGTATTGGGAGGGCCTCATCAGCTGAAACAAAATTGAACACCACACTGTTCTCATGCAATTGTATGTCTAACAGTGATTTAAAGTTACCTATACTAATTTTCTCCTCCCTAAAACACAATAGGTTGGAAATAGGTCCTTAAGTTTCCACCATAGCTCACGTTGAATTAAACCAACAGTTAGGCTACTACAGCAGCATTCATCGACATGATCATCGGTAATTGTCAACACGTTGATAGGATATAACTAGTTCTACATCATATGGGGTTTTCATCTCCCAGCTTAATTGTTTAGGCTAGAGCGTGTAACGGTTTCAGTTATTTCAATGATCGAAATCAAGTTATTGCAAGTATACGTCCTAAGCAAGGTTTTCGTTATCACAAACTACGTAGATCTTTCTCAATGTTCTATCACAGCAACGAAAACCAGCTGGAGAAGTCCAACACTAACCTTAAACATTACTGCGACAACGAACCGTGCATCCTTTATTTTATGGGGTTATGTCTATATACTATAACACTTCACAAGTTAAATGGGTCTGACAGGTTTCCTGACCACTTTACAAGTTAAATGTCTTCAATATTGTAGTGTCGTACCTTTATTGGTTTATTTGCTTGTTTCTCGGGCTTCTGGCAAGGCCATGTATTATTTGTTGTTTCTGTTTATATTTATCTTTGAGCATTTATACTATGCTACAAGGCTTGCTAATGAATAAATCATGCCGGGGGAAATCCTTTAATTTTACGGATCCGTTTTATTGGTACGGGTGAGATTTGTTGCACCCTAGTACATGGTTTGAATTGTTATTTATTCCTATCATTGGAGATCGCTAAGTCCAATGTCCATATACAGATATCGGTGGCACATTGTCAAATACTTTGATTTTAATTTCGAATAGGTGGTTCCACTACTCAGCTATTAAGACTCTTGAATATTGTTTAATCGCAATTAGGATATGTTGCCATCTTCTTCATTTAGTATTTGACTGTTACGTGCGAGACACCGACTGCATAGCCTCTGCTCCAACTTAATTCAATTTTGTTTATTTCACCCATTGTTTTCTCGTTTAGTACCAAACATTTTGTTAATAACAGGGACCTTACGCAGCCGGCCATGAAATGGTATGAAAATGCCATTTTGAAGGTTTCATCTTCACCGACAGATGCATACCATATTCCAAGTGGTTCAACTTTTCGTAATATGGACATTTTAAATATCGATTTATACTTAAACCGAAGCCAGAGGACTTAAACGTTGGCAAGTATTGTTCACTACCACTCATGCTTAGTCTCAATCAAACCAAGATTAAAACATTTCTTATATTTTTCGTTTTAGGCGATTTCAACATTTTCCATTTCAGTTTTTTTTCTGTATATCACAGTAGCGTTGCCTATGCAGAGTAACGGCGGTAAAACCTCTCCCCGTGTTTTTAATTTTAATCAAAACTGTTATTAATTCCCATCTTTGGAGATCGCTGAGCCAGATATTTGTATATAGATATCTGTGTATAATTCATATTTATCGTGTTCGGCGATTTTTAAATTTCCTTTTTATACTCTTTTTAAACCCCAATAAGCCTTTATGCCACTAACAGTTCTAATGCGGTATTCCTAATAGTTTTATTGTGTTTGTGGTATCATACACAGTTTTTGCTAAATATTATTTACCCATGTAGAATTTTATTTTTGCTACCATGCCTGTTCGCCATTTGCATCTACTTTTAAACTCTACACACTATTTAGTTTTAAAGAAGCACTTGTTGTGTTCTGTTTGTTGCAATGGCTTGTTTTCTTATACACGATTATACAGTTTGGCATGCTATTTTATTCTTATTATTAGACTGTAAACTTAGATCCTGATATTCCCATGAATATATCGTCGGTTACGATCTCCAAGAACAAACAGACTTGATTATTAATCTATTCCTCATTGTCGTTACAGATTGGCTAGACTTGATCAGCGTTAGTACGAGTCTCAACGGCATAATCGCAAACAATTCTGCTTTTATGGACACCATTGCAGTCGTAAAATTCCATAAATACACACTTAGAAGGAGTTTATCAAAAGGTTATTGTCGCTTCATTTATTATCTTCGGTTGTTAGGATTGGTAGCTGAACGTTTCGGTGATTAAGCTATTTTGAGGTTTAATTTGCATGTTGCAATCTTAAGCAAGTAGGCGACTCTATCGCATGCTTGCTTAAGATTGCAACGCAGCTGATAATTCCCAAGTTGGAAATAATCAGTACTTTGCAACAGACAGAAGTTTGAAAACAAACAGATCGGCGAGATTGCATTTGTTTAATGCAAAACCTGAATTGTGTAAACTATACATTGTTATATCAATGCAATCTGATCAATCCTTTGTTGCATTCTTTCTTCAAATGGCCGAAAAGGAATATTTCTGGAGAAGACGCAGTCATAAAACAAAATATTTTCTTTATACATTTTACAAAAAGTACGCCGTTCGGTTTCAGACATTCGACTTTTATATAATCTAGCATTGGTAAAAAAACAACACTTTATGTACAGTTTTGAATTGCAAAGATTGGAGATATGTATCGTCTGCTGAACTACACGTTTATTTCTAGAATGTTTTCCAGTAATCGATATTTAAGGCCCAATATTTAAGTTGTAATGCATTTACATTTATCGTGTTCGGCGATTCCTATTGTTTGCTTTAATGTGTGTATGTTGCTGACTGTGTTCTATGACAGCTACACTTCATGTTCGACTTTTATATCTACTTTCTACATAACAACGTTACTAATACTATATATATATATATGAAAATAAATATTTTCAAGCATATTGTTTTAGCATATGACTAATTATGATTATATTGTGCATCGTGTATGACGCGGCGCAATACCAGTTATTCTTTCATTTTCCTATCAAACGCAATACGCAATACGCGTATATGGAAATTTGTAACAGCGACACATGTTGAATTCATCACCAGTGCAGTTTGAGTCATCGGAGAGAAGCAGCAGGTCTTAATATAGCGCTCGCGTTATTATGCTCTTATAAATATCGATGATAACAGAGGATTGTAACTCCATTTCAATATACACCAACGGCAATACAACTTTTTATTTCACTCTGAAGCTAGCATCAGTATTGGCAAGTATTTAACTTTAGGCATGGTAGAATAACGAACACAAATTAAAAGATAAACATTTTATTTAATTATGTACAAGCATATCTGAACATGTTAAAATATGGATTAAAAAATCGAACAGGAAAAGAAGCAGTCAAACACGACAGTCAACCACAAACACACAGAAACAAAGAACAACATAACAAAAGAATACAACATTACAAATGAATAAAAGGTCAAATACGACATCATAAACACAAAAAGAGGGTTGACAATAGGGCTACCGCCTTGGAACGGTCAGTGGCAAAAAAGGCCGCTGGGGGTTTAAACCAGGCTCTAGGGTGCAACAAACCACACACTTACCCTAATGTCATCCCAATTAAACGGGATAGTGTAAATAAAGAAATCCCCGTCATGAAATATTCTCTAACCAACAAGGCAGCATTAATAGGCAATATAAGTAAAATACATAGATGCTCGTGTATATATAAAAACAAAAACAAAAAAAAGCCTATAAAGTCACAATGCCGGTACTCGATGACTTGGCAGAAGCCAGAGCAAAAGAGAATAAGCCATTGAGGGCACGACAAGACAAGATAGCAGACAAACATCAAACGTCACCGTCCTTTTCGGCTTTAGGTAGACGTCATCATAGGCTCCACGTTCTGTCCAGTCATCGCACAATTAAAGAGGAAAGCATAGGCGAACTGTCAATGGGTCCACCACCAAGCATGCAGTGCGTTGCAAAATGATATGGTCATAACCCCTTTTGATAAACCTTTTAACAAGTCTAACAAAGATAGTATGAAAGTGATCATGACCAAGGATCTTACAAAGTTTGTAAATCACATCATCATAGAAGTCAGGTTGTGATAGTCCTTGTCGCAGAAGAGTTCTTAAATTACTTTTATATTTGGAAAGAAGATCAGGGTTACGATAATACAACTTTGCAAAGGTTTTACGAAGTTTATGGTAACGGTAGCCCTGGTGGAGTAGCTTTTTAGTTATACAACGATTACGAATACAAGCTCTAGAAAAACGAATAAGTTGAGTCATATAGATCCCATAAGAAGTTTCTCGGGGAACATCCCCATCTACATGGGCATGATGGGGATAATTAACAATATCAAAACTAAAATTATCTCTCTTTTCATATATTTTGCTAATGATTTCACCATTTTCAATAGAGAGATGCAATTCGAGAAAAAAAGCGTTAATATCAGAAATATTAGCTTTGTTAAGTTGCAGTTTTTTAGGATATATATTATTAACCATCGTACAAAAGAAATGGTTGGTTGTCAATGTTCAATATGTCATCCAGATACCGAGAGGTGTCATTAAAGGCTTCAGTCAGACTTCTTTATGTTTTAATTCGCTCTGTTCAAACAAACATAAAACATTTAAGATATATTCTCAAAACTAATTTTAAAATCCTCGGGTTTTCAAATTATACCAATAAATGTTACATTCTTAAAGAATAACAAACATAAAAAACAATAGAAGGGTGTTAATTCGCACATGCAAACATGTCATGACATAATTCATCATAATATATAATAATATGGTTTTACTTGATATATATTTTTCCACTGTACTTCACCCATATTTAACCAGTCTGTGCCGTTAAAGGTGAATGATCACCCTTGTTGTAGTATTATCAATTAACAAATTTAACTCTTAAACATCATAGGAATATTTCTTGATAGTCTCGGAGAGAAACATAGTTTGAAAACCGCTACTAAGTTGTATATAAAAATAAGTATTATTTGCATGACGTAGATACCAGTAGACTATACATTTAGTACGATCTGTACACGAACTTGTACGGCCTATTACGATCTTCTACGGTTTCATCGCGAATAAGGCCGAATTTCTGAAATGCAGGCATTTTTATTGCGCGATTGCGGACCCCGTGGGAAACTGTGACACGCTCGTGACACTCCATACTAGTCCGTACTAGTTCGTAGTTGTCCGTAGTAGTCCGTACTCGAACCGTAGTGGAACCGTAGAGGTTCCAGTCATTTACAAATGTCAACCGCGGTGTTTCCTGTGCCAACCTTGCTGCTCCTTACTGTTACCGTACTCAACCGTACTCAAACCGGAATGTATTCGTAGTAGTTTGTAGTATTTTTTGAGAAATGCCCATTCGGGGGCATCCGTGAGGGGGGTGGGGGTGTTGGGGGGTGGGGGGTGGGGGGTGGGGACAACCGTAGTGAGTTCGGGGAGACATTCGTGGTTGGTGTGACTGGGCCATAACATACATTCTCATAAATATTAATGATAACTGAGGATTGTCAGTCCATTCCAGTTTACACCAATGACAATAATTCTATTTATTTTACAAACGTTCTTTATATGAATATCAATGATAACAGAGCATTGTCACTCCATTCCAATATATACCAATGACACTAATTTCATTTATTTTACACTGAAGCTAGCATAATTATTGGCAAATATCTAAAGTTATGCTAGAATAACGAACACAAATTGAAAACTAAAAACTTTCTTAAATATTAAAATATATGCAAGAATATTTGAAGTCGAAAATGATACTGCATTAATACATTGAGATGCTAATGTTAATGATTAATATATAGTTCAAGATAGATTGTTCTATGTCCTTTTAAACCTTATTGAAGACATCTTTATATTTAATGAGTACGGTTAATGCGGGATGGCCCCTGAGCCAATAAATGTATGAGAAGACAAAATAAAAGATCTTTCGTTTTCCTATCAACCGCAATACGCAATACGTGTTTATGGCACTTTCCAACAGGCGACACATGTTGAATTTACCACCATTTTAGTTTGAGTCATCGGAGAGAAGCAGTAGGTCTATATATAGCGCTCGCGTTACTATGCTCTTATAAAAACTGATGATAACAGGGGATTGTCACTCCATTCCAATATACACCAACGTCAGTACTTTCATTTATCTAAATCTTAATGATAACCGAGGATTTTCAGTCCATTCCAGTATACACCAATGACAATTATTTCATTTGTTTACATACTTCATTATGATAACAGAGGTTTATCACTCCATGCCAATATACACCAACGACAATACATACATTTACTTTGCAATGAATGTAGCATCAGTATTGGCAAATATTTAAAGTTATGGTAGAATAATGGATACACACTGAAAACTAAACATTTTATTTAAATTTATGCAAGCAGATTTCGTGGAGAGCTGTGGTCTAGTGGCAAAGCTTTGGACCCAGGATTGAAAAGTCGTGAGTTCAGGATACTTTAAGCAAAACACTTTATCTGCATTTGCTTAGTACTGTATGCAGTTGGTTCTTCACAGAAAGACATCGAGAGTGATACAAATAAGTACACAGAGATATCGTTACAATCGATGTAAAATATATATGTTTAAACTAAGCAGCTTTATAGTCGAAATGATAATGTATTAATACACTGACGTGCTGATGTTAATGATGATAACTATTTCAAGCCCCTTGATAACCCATACAAATATAAGCGAGAAGCATCACCTTTTGTTTATTGTATACTTTCATATTGTCCCCCTTACTTTGCACTGAGCTAATCGGCCAGTATTCTGCGATATTGAACGTTGATAAAGACCGATATTGAACAGTGATAAGGAGCTACTTTCAAATGCATGTTTGTTTGAATTGTGTTTTACCCGGTCGAAGTTTCTGTGGTAGAGAGCAAGATTCCGTTCCTTTACATTTGAAAGTCTCGATTGTTACGGATGGCGGGATGCACAGAGTACTGGTTATACCCGGGAAAATGAGGTCGTCTACCTCTACCACGAAAACATCGACCGTCATATATGGCCTAACACGTGCTAAAAATGACGTAAAGCACCATTCAAACATAAAACAAACGTAGGCTTTTTGTGTGATATAATTCGAAGAATTTCCTAAATCAACGAATTGCATGAAGTATAATTAAAAACATCATGTAGCATGACTGAACATTTTCATTATTTAAATTTTTGAACTTACTGCACGTAAAATGCCATTACGTTTTGTTCCAAAAGAACAGCGGATATTCAACCAACTCCAAATAGATTTTTGGTCGTTAATCTTATTGTATTCAATTTAAACATTCGCCTATTTGTACTTCGTGTGCCAAGATGTCTCCATATAAATTGCCGCTGGAAGACAACTTGGCTTTTGTCAAAATATATCATATATTATTGTTGATAAATTATTTTACATCATTTACATCATCTATTACTCTTGTAAAATGATAAACCGTGTTTAGTCGCAGTGTAAAAAGTCAACCCGACTACAAATCATTATTATTATTATTTACTGGTACTTTGGAATCATCAGGTCCATTCTGTGTTGCTTTTAAGTAGAATATTGCTTAAGCCGGTGCTAGGAGGCGTGAGTGGGATTGCATCCTATACTTACCTCTCATGAACAGACTCAATAAAACTGAGTCTGCTACTTTTCTCTCTTGTTTGTGTTTGTTGCTTGCAAGGGATCAACTTTTCAGTATTTATCGACATTCACACTAGCGTTTGTTTAGTCACAGTGTAAAACGTTGCCCCGTCTACAGATCAGTAGTGTTATTATTTACTGGTACTTTGGGATCATCAAGCCCATTCTGTGTTGCTTTAAAGTAGAATATCGCTTAAGCCGGTGCTAGGAGGCGTGAAAGATGTGGCATCTTAAAATTGTTTGTGTTTGTTGCATCCAAGAGATCACCTTTTCAGTATTTATTTGTATAACTAAAGTCTACTCAATCAGGGCTACCGTTACTATAAACATCGAAAAATCTGTGCAAAATGTTATTATCGCAACCCTGATATACTTTTAAATTATAAACTTCGTCAGATCCTTGGTAATAATTACTTCCATACAATCTTTATTACACTTTAAAAATTGTATTAAAAGAAATTATGACCCTATTCTTTTGTAACGCACTGCATGTTTGGTGGTTGCCAATTTACAATTCACCGCTATGCTTTCCTCTTTGATTGTGCTATGACCGGACCGATTGTGGACCTTATGATGATGTCTACCTAAATCCTCCAAGGAAGGTGGCGTTTGATGCTTACCTTAATTCTTGTCTTGTCGTCCTCTCAATGGTTTGTTCTCTTATTGATTTGGCTTCTGCCACTGAGTATTTGCATTTTGGCATTCTAGGCTTTTGTTTTTAAATTCATATATACATGATCATGTATGTTTTATACATATATTGCCTATTAATGCTGTCTTGTTTGTTAGAGAATATAACCTGGTGGAAATTTCTTTATCTACACTGTTACGTTTTCTTGGGATGACTATATGGTAAGAGTGAGGTTTGGTGCACCCTAGAACCTGATTCAAAATCCCAGTGGCCTTTTAGCCACTGACCGTTCCAAGGCGATAGTGCTATTGTCAAACCGTTTGTGTTTGTGATGACACATGCCTTGCTTATTCTTAACATTGTAATTTATGTTTGTGATAATGCGTGCTTTCGGCTGACTGTATTCTGTGAAGCTACATTTAAAGATCTAAAGGAATGTTCATTTAAATGCATTGTGTAACTATTATTTTGGAGTATTTATATATACACTCGGCAAAAAAAGTTCTGCACGCTTGGGGTATTTGGGTTATTTTATTAAATGAAAACTGTATTTCATACGGTTAGGTTTTATATATCATAATAAACAATAATTCAAACTTAACAAGCAGGCGAAAAGAAAATGAAAATCCATTATTTAGTTCATTAGTAATCTTATGCACAAGTATACAGGGGTCATCGGTCAAAAATGGCTAAAATACAGGTGAATACAATAATTGACAATTACCGCACTGGCAAGCTCTAGCTCAAGCGTAACGGTAAGTTTTCAAGCAAAATTCACGTACTTTGCGTGTCTTTTCTTCATTACAATAAAAGGTTTAGTTACATAAATTTATTCATTGTTTGACTATGGCGAATGCACGACCATATCGTCCTCTGAGAAGACTCTCTGATGAGGATCGAGCTCGTGCTTTAGGTCAGCTGGAAGCCGGGATGCTGCCACAAGCAGTTGCGCACCACTTTAATGTTAACCGTAGTACTATCGTACGAGTTAACCAGCGTTTTCAGATGACGGGGACTGTTTCTGACAGGCCTCGGTCAGGGCGACCAAGAGTGACTACGCAGCGCGAGGACCGCCTTATCGACGTTACAGTTACTTAGAGACGTTTTGTTTATTTGGCCTAGTCTCCAACGAATGGTGAGACATATTCGGCGACCAGGAGCAAGACCGGTATCTGTACAAACAATAAGGAACCGTGTTCGAGATGCTGGATTCAAGTCAAGAGTTCCGTCGAGGAAACCACAGCTTTCTCCCCGTCACAGAGCCCTGAGACTGCAATTTTGTAGAGCTCACAGAAGATGGAACAGGCGCCAATGGTCACGTGTGCTATTTTCGGATGAGTCTAGATTTTGTCTTAAAAAAGTTGACGGGCGTATTTGTATATGGCGCAGACGAGGAGAGAGGCACTTGGAGCCTAATGTTGTGCCAGCTACTGCGTATAATGGAGGAAGTGTAATGGACTGGGCTGGAATAAGCGCAAATGGTAGGACTGACCTTGGTAATGTGCTGGGCAATCTGAACGGTCGTCGCTACATTGATGACATTTTAAGGCCACACGTTCTGCCATATATGCAGCAAATGGGCATCCAACAACCTGTATTCCAGGCTTCGTGCACGAATTGTACAGGATTTTCTTACACAGAATGGTATTCAACGAATGGATTGGCCGTCAATGTCACCTGATCTGGCGTGCATTGAACATGTGTAGTACATTCGTGGCCGTGCTGTATACAAACGCATCGACCAACACACTAGGCTTGTGCACTTACCAGCTATTCTTCGGCAAGAGTGGGCATTGATTCCTCAACAGAACATTCGCCGTCTAGTGAATTCAATGAGGAGACGTATAGCCGAGTGTTTTGCACACCAAGGTGGATACACACGTTATTGCCAGAAATACTGTATTTTGGCCATTTTTGACTGTTGACCCCTGTCTACTTTGATAATAGATTACTAATGAACTAGTGAATGGATTTTCATTCTGTTTTTGCCTATTTGTTAAGTTTAAATTTTTATTTATTATGATATACAAAACATATCCGCATGAAATACAGTTATAGGGCTGCCGCCTGGGAACGGTTAGTGAAACATAATGCAGCTGGGGATTGAAATCAGGTTCTAGGGTGTATCAAACTTCACTCTTATCCTATTATCATACAAATAAATAAAGATATCTCGCCAGGTTATATTCTCTAACAAACAATAATAGGCAATATAATTAAAACACATAAATGATCATGTGCATGTAACATAAAGCCTAGAAAGCCCCACAGAGTAATCTGTGACTTGGGAGAAGCCAGAGCAACAAGAGAACAAATCGTTAAGGGTTCGACAAGACAATATTAAATACAAACAGCCAACGCTACCGTTCTAGAAGGCTTTAGGTAGACGTCATCATAGGGTGCACATCACTGGTGTTTCCTTCGGGTACCCTTTTGTGCGAACTAACATGATCCAGTGAATAATATTTAAAATAAAAACATTACACTTAAAATGACACACTGATGTACTGTATGTGACATTTTTGTGATTCTATTGATTCTTTTTTGGCACATTTCTTGCCAACTCGCTAAAATATTTAGGTTAATAGTCCAACATATTATACTCTCATTATACATTATAGCTACTTGTTGGTGCTATATGTCTTAACGGAATTAATTCATGCATGGAACTGTCACATCATTGCATATATTTTAAACAGCATTTGAAGTGTATTAATTTCATATGCTGATAAGTCATGTTTGACTTCATGAGTGAGATTTGGTGCACCCTAGAACCTGGTTTGAATCCTCCCAGCAGCATTTTTGCCACTGACCGTTCCAAGGCGGTAGCCCTATTGTCAACACGTTTGTGTTTGTTCATGTTCGACCTTTATACCTAATTTGTAGACTTAATGAACACTTGTAAGTTTTACGGCGGGAATCCCTTGACCCGTTCTAGACCCATTGTTGAGAATAGTCTACAGGGAATAATACAATGTCTGAATTTAGGTTTATCTCATAAGGATGCTTCAGTCGCTATTGCTCATTGTTATTTTGGTTGAATGATTAATTTTATTTCTTCCCTCTAGCCACTCATCTTGTATTAGCTATTTAGCAATATTTCATCAGATAATATAATGCATAAAAGCAATGTGATGGGTCTAGCCTTTAGACGCCTTTCATTGAAAACACGAACCTCATCCACAATTCAGTTTTAAAATGTGTTACTAAGATTGGAACGGTGATGTCATTATAACCGTGTTCTATTAGCGATGTGTAATTTCCAATATCTGACCGACTATAATGTCGCACATCAGATTTTATGTGTGATTTAACAACTATTTACTTCTGAATCATTACAGATTAAAAAGGCGCGTTACTCTTGGTGATGTACACGTACTTTTTCTATTGTGTGGGCGGCATTCTCTATTTCATGTATATTTAAACGGATGGCTCGATTACCAAGAATAGTTTTCACGAGATAGGAGGTTTGTTGTTTTATTCACCAGTGCGATGAGAATGATAGAAACACGTTTCACGTCCAGTGATAGCTACCTAATCAAACAATCCGTTGAATAATCTATATTACTTTATTGCACCTCGCACAAAATCCTAGGAATTTCATTGGATTAGAGCGGTCACATGGTGACCCTCTATTATTCTAAAGTGGGTCAGTAGATTTCATAGAGTGTCGCCAAAACAATATGGACTATAATTCCGATTCAAAGTTTAAATCATTTGCAAATAGTTCTATAAATCGTTAGTAACAAACATAATAAGTAAATTTAATAATGTTTTTAAACTGTACCGGTCGTGACGTCAACGTCATGACGTCGAATTGCGCGAACGTCTCAATGGCGTTGACACTCCATTAAAATGGGTTAAATATCGGCGTTTGCCTTAAAAAAGGTGCTCGATGCAATAAATCAGTTATTGGGTTTGTTACTGACCCCCTACAGAAATATGTGGGGTCAGTCAGAAGTATATGGGGACTCGGCTATCGCCTCGCCCCATATAAACCTTACTGACCCACAAATTTCTGTAGGGGGTCAGTAACAAACCCAATAACTAATAATGTTTGCTTGTTTTAAGACCAGAACAAATCATCGCTGCGAAATACTTATATTTTCGTACATTTTATAAACATCATTTTAAGTGTGTGATGTCAAATACCGTCACTCTTATGTATCCTTGTAAGTTTTGTTTGTATCTATAATGGGTTTCTGATTTCCTTGAATGCTACATTACCTTTTCGACTTTTATATCCACTTTTAGTAGTGTTCTTCGTTAATTAGTTACAAATTATTTCAGATATAGTGAAAGAAACGTGTAATAAATACGAGACATTCTAATACATGTGATAAATTGGACTCATGTACTCGTTTTACTGTACAATATTACACGGTATTTCAGTTCGATCCAAAATCTAACAGCAGAAAGTGTATGCTAGATGTGATCTTATGAAGAACATACAGTGAACTATTAGTTGAGGGTAGACAAGAGTAATGTCCAGATGGCACTATGGCACGTTTTATCACATAAAAGATTTCAGATACGGTATTTTGTGATGAAGTGATATATGATGTAGGGCAGCTGCCTCCTGTAGCCAAACTGAAAGGAGTATAAAAGGAAACATCTGAGAAATCTCCGAACCATAAATACCAAAAACATTGCAATCTAGGTTTGATTGAGACTGTTCATGAACGGTAGTAAAACTACTTGCTACCGTTTATGCCTTCTAGCCCCGGGTTGAGCAGAACTCAATGTTTAACATGTCAATAGTACGGAAATATGAGCCATTCCTAAAATGGTATGGATATGACGGAGAATACGGAACTTTCAATGAGGTAGTTGCATACCATTCCATGGCCAGCGGCGTATAGTCCGAATTTTAAAAAGCACAACATATTTTCCTTAAACGAGAAAACAATGGGCGAAATAAACAAAATGAAATTTAGCTGGGAGCAGAGGTTATTAGGCCTGCGTATCACAAGTAACAGTCAACAGATTAATTTAAAATTAAAAAGCAGTAAGAGTGATTCAACAATACTCAGAACCATTAACGGCTGGAGTAGTGGAACAACTTATTTGAAAATCAAAAGCAAGTGAGAATGTATCACATATATGTGTATAAAATATCGGTGTCAGCGATTTCCAAAGATCGGACTAAATATCAGTTCTGATTGCAAGCATGGGGAGACGTTTTAAGCATATCTATCATTAGTTCAGAAATCTTCCGCTTTTTCAAATAAACCTGATATGTGATTGACTACAAAATCGACTGGTACCCATAACGCAGTATTAGTCTACTGGTACCCGAACTCACACTTACCCTTTCAGATACCTAGTCTAGTGTAATATAGCGACGTGAAAACTGATATCTAACTCAAGAATAGTCTTTTATATGTATTTTATTAAACTACTATCTAATTATATTTCACAATAAAACTATACACAGTTAAAAACCAGAGTAAATATTCAACTTTGATTAAATGTACAAGTTACAATTCGTAAGCAGTTCTAACGTTCAAAAATGCGAGCTTAGCAGTCAAAATGAATCTGAATTAATATCTATCAATCTGTAAGAATCTCCCCGAATGAAGGCAATCTCGTATCTTATATAGGGTGGCTATGTCCCACCTCTTTGACTGTCACGTGTACCCTCGACCATGAACTCTAACTTCCGAAACTGGTTCTAGGACGCCAAATTTGGGGTTGATCGTACAAATCTCCTCTTTTTGGAGTAAACAAATTATTTAGCTTACTTTCCAGACTGCTGATACGGGGTATTTATATAATTCTCCCAGAGTTGCCCCGGTCATTCCATTGTTTCAACAGACAAACCTCTACTTAGACTAAAGGTTATGGTCATACTGTTACTAAATATATACTTAATTGGATTAATTAACTTTCATGCGCATCAGTCATGAACTTTCAGAGGAAATGGTCAAACCCAGGTCTCTACACAAACAACGTAATTAAGCTACTTCTGAGACAAATGACATGCCTATACCATCACGAGGTGACTCATTGTTAGTGCAGTGTCCGATATTTCATAAGTGTTTCTTGATGGACAGGGGCCGTGAATGAATGTTGGTCACCTAGTTTTTCATAGTACATGTAATGACCAGCCATGGGTGCAATATAATAACTTACTTTAAGACCTCCCCAGCTCACTATAACACATGCCATACATACACACATAGGAATTATACACTATAACTTCTTACAGGGCTAACACGATCAAGGTATATAGATCAGAGAATAATCAAATCAAAACATGTTATCACATACATAAGTTTACACAATGTCAGTTAATCCAAATTGTTCATATGTTTAGAGTCTATACTGATTGCAATAATTAATTGTTATGTATAGTTCATCACTGTTTTAGTTAATGATATCCCGTTGGTATGACATCTGACATCTGGTTGGTATGACATCATGTTGGTATGACATCATGTAGGTATGACATCATGTAGGTATGACATCTGATTGGTGTGACGTCATGTTGGTATGACATCTCGTTGGTATGACATCATGTTGGTATGACATCACGTTGGTTCGCCAGTGTACCGGTATATATTTAGTACACATACGCCTCGTCTAGTAATATCCAATTTTGATTACTTGAAGTTGTCTCTTTACTGCCTTTAATTCCATTAAGCCCTTCTGTGTTGTGTGTGATTGTGTCTGCTGTCTGCACTGGTTATTTCCCTTTCTCCATAAAATGAAACTACAAGTTCGTTACTCTGAATACATTGTCTATTTACAAGGTTACACAAATGTCTCAAGTGTGTTCTTAGCTTAACTTTCTTCTGCCTTAAGTCGCGTTGAGCGCTACCCAAGGTATTTTCAGCATTTTAAGTTTACGCGTAATCTCTTCACCAATCAAAGCTTTGAGAGAGAATGAGAGGGCTTGGTTATATAATTAAACACACTTGAACATATATTTACATACTGCTTCTAAGCCACTTTGTTTTGTTCGAGGAGAACCTCAGTTGTCGGTAGTCCCCTGCTGTACGTCAAATCCACGATACAGCGGTCTCAAAACCATTGGCTTGTCCCTTTTCCCATTTGACAGAGTCAGGTGTTTGTCCGCTCGACTCTGAGACTCGGCTAAAGTGTTCCTACCGGCGTCGGATAATGATATCGCCGCTTCGCCAGGTATCTCTGGAATATCGCAATGTACGACTTCTTCGTATGGGTCTGGACTCTGCAGTGGAATGACATTCATACGCCCCCTATACGACCATTTTCTAATTTTAGAGACTAACCATTTTTTATAATGTTTGTCTAAGCATTTAATAATAATTAGGAATATTAGAAAACCCACTATTGCCAAAACAAGTTTTACATAATTCCAATTTGAGTATTTCTCATCATTTGGCATATCTTCAATCTCTTGAATATCACCTAATTTACTTTTAAGTTCTGATATTGGGAATTCGCCAAGAGCACTTAAACTCTTAGGTACTATAATCGCCTTTTCCGACGAATTCACCATTACGTTAAGCTTGATGTTTATAGCCGTAAAATCTAGCTCTTTTAAGAAAACCAGTGTTGGAGTGACAGTATAGTTTGATTGATTTTCGTACGCGCCTACAAGTGTCAAACGTTCAGACGTGGCGGTACATGCCAGATCTACATTAAAGTAACCATATGGTGAATTAATTTTTAAGGTTGTTGGTGGTCTATTTTTACAGTTTATATGAAAAGTCAGTTCTTCGTTGGTCATTAAAAAGTATGTCGTTTTAGCGACATATATAGCTTTGGGCAAATCCATTGATGATGCATACAGTTCGCAGTATTTAGACGACCGCTCTGTATTTTTAATAAATAGATTTACTAGACAAGAAGTTGATTGGTATATATTTTGGATGCCTCTTTTTAAACTACATGACCTTATCAATGGATCTTTACAGTAACCAAATAACGCTCGTTTCGGTCTTTTTGTCTGAGCTGAATGTCTTAACCTCTTATATTCAGCAAATGTGGCCACTAGTCCGTTATGTAAGTCCTGGGTTGCATTTACTTCGTGTCTAAGGCCTTGAAATACTCTATAATACTGGTGAAATTCAACATATAAGCCTTTATGGACTTCGCTGATGTTGGTGGACATGTTACCATACACCCATACAATTTACACCCTTAGTATCATCTAAGGAATCTTGGGAGCCGTACACTGACATAATCGTGTCAGCGAGAGCAGCAGCCTTCGTTATGTCGTCTGCTAATTTGTCTAAAAAATCGTCGTAGGGTTCCATCGAGATAACAAATGATAAGATCCAGCGAGCATTACTCATACTGAATTCAGTCACTTTGTTAATGAAAACATTTTCTACTACCATACAGTCAATGGTTACTCCCCAAACTAGGATAAACGTCAGTAAAAATGTCATGGTCCCTGAAATAAGCAAAAAGAAAAGTCTAAATCGTCAAGTCCCTGAATCTAGTGTCAAAGTCTTCAATTTCGGATTGGTTGCATTCTGTAAGTCTCATTCGGTGAAAGAATTATTGTAAAGTTTCGTAATATCGGTTTGGTGTGCCGTTACTATAAAAATACGTTTTGCACAATGGGCATACATCAGTACCATGTGGTGTACAGTCAGGGTGTGCTCTAGATAAACAACATGGTAGTCTATACTGTGGAGAACACTTGTTTATTTTCTGTTTACATACCACACACGTCAGTGATTTTAAATACCTATGTCTAGCTTCCATTAAGGTCAATGTCTTACTTAAAAGGTCACCTGTCCTTTCAGTCAGTTGACTGTCTGCTGTTGAACATTTTTGTTCACAGTTTTCGACCAATTCAATTAGTCCGTCGTCGGTCAATTCAGTGTCATAGTGTTTTATTACCGTGTGAACGACTTGTAGTCCTGCACTACCGTGCATACCTGAAATCCTACCTATCTCTACCAGTAGTCTGGTAAGCATGTTGGTGTCGTACGCAAAAAGTATAAGCATTTCTAAAAAGTAATTAATTGATAGAAAAACATAAGTTGTACGAGAGCATACATGCTCAGTCCGCCCATTGTTCTATACAATAGGTCATACGAGAAACGTTGCCCCCAAAAGAGTAGTATCATTGTCATTTTGCTAAGTTTACCCCTTAAATAAGGGAAATCTATCTCGTAAAAAGTCAATACTGCTAGGGCCTCTAACCCTTCATGCTCGGCTAACCTAGATAGGTATTTCGACTTATATTCATTTTTGTATATTTCTAGGAGAATGTCCCTCTCTTCGGCTAACTCTCGTAAATTTATAGAAAATGATGGTCCCATTTCTTCTCCCTGGGCTAGGTTGTTTGGAGCGGCCATTTTAAACTATCTGTGAAATACACAGGAAAAATGGGATTGGTTAGATATAGACATAATGGATATATATTGGTTTAGATTAAGGTATGCGAAAGGCCCTACTGAAATTGATTTTGACATCAATAATTATCCCTTTTTCATCGCGTAACCTGTACTGCCCCTAACTTAGTATCTCCCTATAACTCAATCGAGCGCCTAATTAATACAGACGATACCGATAATCACGATACAATACCTGATGTATATCTCGATTCCTCCCTTAGTTTTACCTTGCCGTAAAACACCGTTCCTAACCTATCTTAAGGTTCGTCTCCGCTAGTTATCAACTTAACTAGCCTATCGCCTATAGCTCAGTTCGAGTGTTTATGGGTCGACTTCAGTATTCGACCACCCAACTCGACCACTTAACAAAACAATACTGGTTAACACAGTACGTAGCATAATTTCTACCCCGATAGCTCAATTAGTTTTACCTCGCCGTAAAACACAGCACCTAACCTAACTTAAGGTACTCATCCACTAGTTCTCGACTAAAACCTAATCTATCGCCTATAACTCCGTCGAGTGCCTTACCAAACAGGCAATACCGTTAAACCCAGTACAATACGATATCGTATATCTCGACTTCTCAGTCGCCAGTGTATTTGAATGAGGATCTATACGTCATACGATGATTATTAATTCAAGATCAATATCGCAAACACACGATATAAATACCTAGACAGGTATTTCTCGGTGGACCGTACCTTGACAGTCCTACACTATGCTAATCTATCTCGGTGACCCTTTCCCCCTAGAGCCCCGCTACGCTAACTTCCATATCCTCCTCGTTCTGGCACTAACCTTCAAAACTACATTGTCGCCTTAGAGGAGATATACCCTCAGGCCGTATCAACCTCTCAGCATCACCGACATCCATACCGCTACTACTACTACCAGTACTACTACTACTACTACTACTACTACTACTACTACTACTATCTACCCTACCATTACGACTTATTTAATCTTTGCGCTGACTACAATACCTACTATCTACCCTATCATTATCACTACCACTATTCTTACTACTACTACTACTACTTCTGCTACTACTACTTCTCCAGGGCTGCTTCTCGCCCCTTAGCCTATTGTTCCTTTCTCGTAACCTACGGGCTAACTCAAACAATGGGATCGAATCTTCCTCATCCGAATCGTCCCTTTCTTTACGGTACCGGTGTGCTAGCCTCTCCACCGGTGCACTATCTGAACTACTGCTACTTAAATCACTGTCACTACTCTCTGGGGGTGCGGCAAGTACCGCCTTTCTTATTGGTAGCCCCCTTTCATTCTGAGGTATCTCCCACTACTCCTCCAAATTTGCTAAATGCAAATGTCTCGCGTGAGATTTACGAGTTTTATTATCTAATTGGCTTTTGATGACATTTGTCAGTGGGGATTTCTTCTCGATAATTCCATAGAAAGGGACCCACCGTGAGTCTAATTTACTAGTCCTAACGTGGTTCTTTAAATAGACCGCGTCCCCTACCTTAAACTCGACATCTTTACTAGACGTCTCTGCCCGTAACTTTCGTTTTCGCTTTACACGTTTCATTCTATTGAAAACTCTAGTAAATGCAATATGTTGCTGCTGCAGGCATATCTCGTGGGCGTCTTCGCCTACGTACTTCCTACGGGGTTTCAAAATAACGTCAAGTGGTAACGTTGCATCCCTACTATACAGGAGGTTGAAAGGTGTTCTCTGAGTTGACTCATTTATAGTCATTCTTAACCCCGCTAAGGTCTGATTTAGAAATATGTCCCAAGCGTTTGGTTCATTTTTGACTTTCTTTGCAAGTAAATTAACTATAGCTTTGTGTGAGACCTCTACTTGACTATTTGCATGGGGTGAATAGAACGATGTCGTAATACACTTAACATTCATTTTAGTCAAAGTATCTACAACCTCCCTTGCTACATTCTCGCCCCCGTTATCTGACATATAGCACATAGGAAGAGAATGTCTTGGAAATATTTCATCCAATAATATGTGTAGTATATTGGAACTGGTTTTCGAAGATAATGGAAAACACTCTAACCACCCACTATAGCTATCTATTACAGTGTATATATATCTGTTACCTGACAGTGTTTCTGGTAGTGGTCCCATAATGTCTCCTGCTATTTTACTGAATGGATACGGGCTTATTTCAGTTCCCCCCATAGGTGATTTAATGGCCACAATATTTCGTTGTTGACATTCAACACACCTGTTGACTAACTCGTAAACTAATTTGTACATATTAGGCACATAGTACTTTTCCTTTAAAGTATGGAACGTGCGATCTACACCTGAGTGGGCAAGACAGTGATAGCTTTGTAATAACTCTTTGGTCAAGTGCTATGGGACATATAGCCGAATTACAGGGTCGTTATCTACGTCGCTGACGTAGTAAAGAACACCATCCATAATAATGAAATTCCTCTCAGTTGCTTTATTAGCTTTACCTTCGTTTAACTGTGTTAGAATGATACTTAAGGCTGGGTCTCGTGACTGCTCTATTTTCATGTCTAGATCTAATAAGGTTGGCCTGCCGAGGTCATCTATAATCGGCTTGGTTGCATGTAAGTAATTTGTAGGGTCGATATGTGAAGTGTCAACAATGTTGACCTTATAATTTGTAGGGTCGATATGTGAAGTGTCAACAATGTTGACCTTATATGCCCTGTCTGTAACCGTAATTTCTACTTCTGGATCATTAGGGTTATTATCGCAAGTGCTCCCGTCTGGGACGCGGCTCAAAAGGTCGGAAATATAATTATTTCGACCCGGTATGTAATTTATATCGCAGTCAAAGGCCTGTATTGTAAGTGCCCACATGGCCATTTTTCTATTACTAAAGGCATGTTTATTCAACAGACATTTAAGTGGTTTATAATCCGTAAATATTTTTACATGGGACCCGAGCAGGTAATGTTGGAACTTTTGTAAACTGTAAACTATGCTATATAACTCTTTTTCTATAGTTGGCCAACCCGTCTGCGTGTCCGTTAACTTGTGGGAAAGGAAATATAGTGGTTTCTCTATTGGGCTACCTTCCTCATCAGTGTCTTCTTGACACAGCACGGAGCCAGTACATTTATCGGATGCATCCGTATACAGGATAAACTCTTTTTTCATATTTGGGTAAGCTAGTAATGGTACTACGGTCAGGCTTTCCTTTAAAAATTCAAAAGCTTTCTGACAAGGGTCGTCCCACTTAAACCGTGCATATTTCTTTTTGAGTTTGAATATAGGACCTGCTATCTCACTGAAGTTAGGAATAAATCTTCTATAATACCCTATCATGTTGCAAAACCCTCTTACACCTTTAACATGTATTGGCGGGGCCAGCCCCTTTATTGCCTCTACTTTCTTGTTTTCAGGCTTAACGCCCTCTTTACTTATAATGAACCCCAAGTGTTTTGTTTCTGGTTTCATGAATTGACACTTACTTAACTTCATTTTAAGTTTATGTTTCCTCATTCTACCAAGGACTAGCTGTAAGTGAACGAAGTGTTCTTCTACCGATTTTGAGAATACTATTACATCATCTACATATGGCAGTGCGAAATGTTCAAAACCCTGTAGTGCTATAGTCATCATTTCGGAGAAATAACTAGGACTGTTCTTGAGGCCAAAACACATGCGATTATATTCCATCAGTCCTCTACTACTACTAAAAACAGTTTTTTCTCGGTCGTCGGGACATATGCAGAAAAAACCCGCAAAGAGGTCAAGCGAGCTAAACACTTGACTTCCACCCAATCGTTCCAGTACGGAATCGATCAATGGCATTGGGAACGCATATGTTTTCGTAACCTTATTCAAGAGTCTAAAATCTACTACCAACCTCTTAGTATCATCTGCCGTCTCGTCGGTCGGGTCTATGCGTAAATTTGGGTGTATTAGGGGTTCTTAGTGCGAATCTTCTTCTCAAGTTTTGTTCTTCAATAGCTACTCTTACTGCGTGCTCAAAACGTCTAGGTCTATCTCTTATAACCCTAATTTTAAAAGAGTCGTCGGCCAAACCATCAATAAAAAATTCCACTAGCTGTGTTTGTACTATATCGTGACCTGGGCCTTCGTCATTACTGTAGGCTTCTTCAGCCAAGCCTAACAGTCTCTCAGAATACAGCTGTACGCTCTCGTGAGCATTTTGTTTGACCTTGCTTAACAGGGAAAAGGCGTGTGACGTATCTGTCACGTCTGAGAAGCGTGCGGACATTTCAGTTTTCAACTCATCATATGTCCCGTTTTGCCAGTCTAAAACCGTTTAATAAAATCACCAACAGGGCCTTTACTAGTTTTGTAGGCTAATAGCTGTTTTTGCATATCACTTGATCTGTGTAGGAAACTGTACTGATCTATATTTTTTAACCATTCTTTATATTCGCCTGGCACAAGCGCATTCGTCTGGGCTCTTAAACTATCTCTCGTGTTCGTATTTTGTGCTTCCATATTTTCATTCAAGGTAGTTATCTGATTTGCCATATGGTTAAAAACTTGCCTTAAATCTGCATCAGCCATTTTTAGGTGTATGTATTTATTTTAGTTGTTTTTTAAATAAATAAATAATATTAACCAATATTATATAGAACGAATTTTGAAGTTAGGTCTAAAATGAGATCCTTATCTTATAATTTTGTGGTCGTAAGATAATACGTAAAAATATCACTCACCGTTTTGTCCGTTTGCGTTGTGTTTCGTCAGTACTTCGTGTTGTTCCCGCGACTTGCCCGGGTCGAATCCTAGGTTGCTAGGCACCAGAAGTTTTAATGTAATATAGCGACGTGAAAATATCTAACTCAAGAATAGTCTTTAATATGTATTTTAATAAACTACTATCTAATTATATTTCACAATAAAACTATACACAGTTAAAAACCAGAGTAAATATTCAACTTTGATTAAATGTACAAGTTACAATTCGTAAGCAGTTCTAACGTTCAAAAGTGCGAGCTTAGCAGTCAAAATAAATCTGAATTAATATCTATCAATCTGTAAGAATCTCCCCGAATGAAGGCAATCTCGTATCTTATATAGGGTGGCTATTGCCCACCTCTTTGACTGTCACGTGTACCCTCGACCATGAACTTTAACCTCCGAAACTGGTTCTAGGACGCCAAATTTGGGGTTGATCGTACAAATCTCCTCTTTTTGGAGTAAACACATTATTTAGCTTACTTTCCAGACTGCTGATACGGGGTATTTATATAATTCTCCCAGAGTTGCCCCGGTCATTCCATTGTTTCAACAGACAAACCTCTACTTAGACTAAAGGATATGGTCATACTGTTACTAAATATGTACTTAATTGGATTAATTAACTTTCATGCACATCAGTCATGAACTTTTAGAGGAAACGGTCAAACCCAGGTCTCTACACAAACAACGTAATTAAGCTACTTCTGAGACAAATGACATGCCTATACCATCACGAGGTGACTCATTGTTAGTGCAGTGTCCGATATTTCATAAGTGTTTCTTGATGGACAGGGGCCGTGAATGAATGTTGGCCACCTAGTTTTTCATAGTACTTGTAATGACCAGCCATGGGTGCAATATAATAACTTACTTTAAGACCTCGTTTGATAAAGATGGCAGCCAACGCGATGTGTTATGTTATTATTTTTTTGAAAAGAATTGGAAAGACAATGAGAATAAATGTATAATATTGATGTTTTTTGTATAAAAAACAATTTCTGACGTGTCATATTCCGGACAAACATAATTGTGAACATACTAACTTTATTGACATGCAAAAAAGCAAACATGCATTACAATCAATAGTATTAAACCTTCACATTGTCCCGTCTTCTTGGAATGACGAAAGGCCAAAAGTGAGGTTTGGTGCACCCTGGAACCTGGATTTAACACCACTCCATAAACTGCAAACATATTGGGAGATTCAGTAAGTAATTTGAATAACGACAAGCAAAGTTTTACGCAAGCGTAAAATAGCTGCTGAGAGGAAATAGCATATATCTGGGTAGGGACTGGAAACGAAGTTTAACATAATAACATATCAAGTCACGGGTGTTAAAACAATATTGAAAAATATAATGTTGACATAAACACGCCACGACCATTTTTGTTTCTTACCAGACACATTTCTCCCGAGTTTTAGCATCAGTTCTTCCTACCAAACATTTTGAATCAAGGTGGGCGACCTCGTTTCTCTCTGTTCAAATACCTTGACTGATTGCAATTCAACTTTGGAGCACGACGTGCTAGAAATACACATCAGCACAGAAATACAGGTGTTCACATGTAAGGGATGCGTGTGCGTTAGCGTGTGCATTACAACAGAGATAAACGTATCACTGCTACCATGTGTAATTATATTATTGCGTTATTATGAAAATAACATAGGCAGCGAATAAACCCATCGACTAGTGTATAACACGGCGGTATTTACGAGAATACCGCATTATAAATGGGTATTTTTACATAAAAAGGTATTATTCCATTCAAATACAGATTTACACTTATTCCATTCCAATACTTGCGGTTTCATTCAGTGTCACTTACGGTTACATTATGCTCCGTAAAAAATCCCGGAAGGGAAGATCCCGGAAATATTGCCGCATTCTACACTTTAGTAGACTGCTCTACGAAAACGTCATTTGAGGCAATAAAACGGCAAGCTTTGAACATTGAAAAATATGTGTTTATACCATTCAAGTTTTTTAGACGGGTTCCCTAGGAATTGAAGTTGTAATGCATGCTTATTGTCGGATTCACAGTCTGTTAACCATAGACATATTTTAAACCCATATAAGAGTCAGCTGCCTTAGGCAGCTGAATAAAATTAAGAAAACACAATTCCGTTAAACAAACAAACCTTTGTATACATGTATTTTAAATGGAGGTCGAATTGTTTTTCTTTTCTTTTTTCAGAAGAAATTAATTTACAAAGAGTTTGATCCTTTTTAATACAATTATTAGTAGCTTTCATAACGTGTTATACCAATAATGGCATGGGCACGTTTATAGTATAAATTAGTTTATGTTTTTGCTTTAAAAATATTCCTAAATTTATGTGTTTGTTTTTGGAACTTACTGTACAGTAGGGCGGCAGCCTTGATATTTTCCTACATCTTTCAAATATCCAACCACGCTTGACAACGAAAAGTAGTACGTCATCTTTCGGCAACGTCAAAAAAAAAAATGTCCGCCATTTTGAATTTTTTAAAACACATAATTTGGAAATTTGTGACAATTTTTGATCATGAAATTTCATTTCCGCTTTAAGTTTCGTGATTTTCGGCTGTACCGACTTTTTTATTTTTTAGAAGCTTTACTGCGTGATAAATGCAGACCCGCCTTGTAAAATGTCGAAGCGAGGGGCAATAATTATTAAAGATGCCATTTTTAGAATACGTTTAAAATGACAACAACCGTGTGTTTTTTGTTAAATAAAATACGAGGAGATACTTGAATTGTTGTTTTAGCTCACATATTACATGAATTTTGCTGCATGTCACGAAAAGCATGTTATTTCTTTATCAAAAGTACACGAAAATACGAATTGTTTGACTCAACTGTAATTTTGACTCGACTGTCCTCGCAAGAACTGCAGGCGCGTATTCGATGGAGCGGGTAGTATTGGGCACCCTGTCATATGTGGAAAGTGTAAGTAACAATCGCTACTGTTCAAGATGGGAGTTGGGGTGGAGAGAATCAGGGGGAGGGCATCTGAGCTGAGATTTAAAAGGATGCGCCCCATCCCCATCCCACCCCAACTAAAATCATAATAAGTCTGTTTTTAAAAGCTCTTGCAAGCATACATTCTTAAACACATTCAGATATTATATTTGTTGCTGTGTTTTTGACTAGACTGGCCATGCAGTGTCTAATTGTCATCCGCAACTTGGCGCAGTCAGCAGCGCAGCGGATTTGTAACCGGAGGTGGTGCCACTGAGTTTTGTCGGTGTGTTCTTGGGCAAGACACTTTCCCTTAGCCTCGTCCGTCGGAAGGGGACGTAAACAGGGTGGTCCAGCATATAGGTCCATCATCCGAGCATGTTAAAGAATCATAGGAATCTATTTGACAATAAGAGTAGAGCACGGTTCCCGGATTCCTATGTATCCTTCACCTCTCTCTGGGGCGGCTCTAAATAACCTGTACTGTGTTGATGAGCCGTTAAATATTCAATTCAATTCATCCGCAACTGCACTCAGTACTTGTCATATGTAATGTAGCTGTCCCATGCTAGTATCATGAATCAACCGTGGAAAATATCACCCACACATAAAAGGGTTTGAGGGCCCCATCCTACTTGTATTAGTTTAAATATAGACCATTTGTCGGTTGAAACCTAAGATGATTTTTTATCAGACAGAAACACTGTCGTAATACTTATACTGATAGCATCGAAGGAAAATAAAGAAGGCCATTTTTTTGCTTTATATTTTTAAAGTTGAATTGTGTTTTATGTCATTATAGCACATTTTAGGCCATATTTCCTGGGTAGAACCAGTACTGTGTATTTACTGCTATCTGTAAGAATCGACACTTTCTCACCTACAAGTTGAACTCCCAGTGGGAATTGAACCCGCAGTGGTGAGAGGTGAAAATGAGAATGTATACAAATATAAAAAAAGCAACCGAACATCTCTATAACTCAATATGTCCATGGGACTTGAATGACCGCACTGAAAACAATTCGTGGAAAATTGTACAATGCAAGAATATATATTCATAAATAAATTTTATTTTGATGCAAAATCGATATGCTCCTCTAGACATCATAGATATAGATCATGTAAAGTTTCGAAAACATTGGTTAAAAACTGTGGAAGGATATCTATAGACGCACAGATAACTAACACCATAAGCCGCCTCACCATTCGATGCTAATTAATAAACATTTAAGGTACATATTAAGGCCTTAAATATTATCTTTCATGACTAAGTAAAAAATATGTAACACGTCAGATATCAAAATGAATTATTTATTTGATTTAAAACATTTTATTTCAAATATTTACATCAAAACATCCCAAATATAAAGGGTATTACATAACAAATAAAATTGCATCATACAATAATTGTTTTTATTTATTAAAGAGACACACAGCATTTATCAAGTATTTATCAAGCATTAAAATTTGCACCTCGATTGATTAATCAATAATTTGTTTTCACTTTACACCCGCTTGCATTTATTTAAATTATAAGTTATAACATTTTGGAGTTTAAAAAAAAAAGATTGCTGCATATCCCTTTAATATGCGTACCTCTCAGCCTGTATTGTTTATATGGTGCAAGTCATTTTGAACATATGTGGGGTTATATAATATATACATGTATCTGTTTTTGTTTTTTTTTGGTGAGTAAGACCACTCACTTTTCTTCTGGGTAGAACCAGTAATATACACCTCCTGCCATCTGTTATTCCACAAACTTTTATATAATCCAATACAATTCAGAAAACATCATGTTAATCCAATAAAGAAATTGGGCACGGCCGGTAAGATTTACAGAAACACATTTATATTTTTGTATTAGCCCTTATTTTGAGCCACTCCAATGAACTGTCCAGTTAATGTCGCCATCGATCCACCTCTGTCAACAGTCAGACATGCATGTTGATATGATATTGTGCTGGCTGAACTGGTGATCCTCTTACTAGACATATTTTTCTTGAAGTTGATGCTAGTACTGTCCGTATGAGGTATTGCTGATTCATGATTCTGATTTCATCAAAAAAATAAAAAAATATTGTACACCATCGTGTTATATTATTCTTGTTCGTTTGAATATTTCTGATTTTGTTGTTAATGTTGTAAAAAGTTATATGTGACTACTTGTTTCAATAAAATCCTCCCATATGAGTCCCATATATATTGTGACTTCACTAACTATTTTCAGCTAACTCCCAGCATCTCAGGACTCCAGGCTCTGAAAATAAAAATGACATACATGATATTTTGTTTCATCTTAAATAGGTAGCAAGTTGTAGAATTGAAATATGTAAATGAATAGTGATTATAGAACTTTTTTTACATGTATGATAAATTAAAAATAATCGTTTTCTGCTAAATCAACACATTACCGGTATACCTTATTTAGAGCCGCCCCACATGACACGTAGGAATTCGAGAACCTGTCTTACTCTTACTAATGTATATATTTCTATGGTTGTTTATCGTGCTCGGAGGATATACTACCCAGTTTCAATCCCAATCCAACAAAAGAGGCTGAGGAACAAACAAGGCTGAGGGAAGGTGTATTGCGCGAAGACACAGACGAAACTCAGTGGTGCATGTGTGACTTGAACCGGAAGCTCCAGATTGCTATCGTCCACCGTGCTATTGCTGGGCGATGCCAGCACATTATGTTAAGTCGGGGCCTTGGTTAAGTTTAATATTTTAGATGTAATACAAGGACCTTTTTTATTTTGTTTGTTTAATTTTACATACGTACTAAGCACAATATGACCTATTTATGTGTCGATGTGCTGTAAAACATCATTTTTATTTTTAGTATAAAAAGTCTGAGGCTAAGTGCAGGACTGGTGCACAATGCCACATATTTTGCAAAGAACATACATTGATAAATTCATAGATTTTTTGAAGCTGCGCTTACCTACACACTGGCTTAAACAAGGCTCTTGATGTATATACTGTGAGACTGGGAAACTTGACATGAATCTGGATGTGGTAATACTGCACACTGCCTCTAGCTAACTTAGCAGACCTGAAAAAAACAACAAGTCATATATGATATTGTTTCATTTGTTTTTAATATTAATAACTCTGTCCAACTTTCTCAATGCTATCAATGTCAGCTTTCCATAATATTTTACTTAAAACACAACTGGAATTGAAAGTGGTGCTTTCCAGAAGATGATACTGTCCAAAATGTAAGTCACACACACAGTCACAGGTGGCATTCATGAACAAATAGTATTTTCAAGGCTTACATTTTCATCAATTATTCATCACTCATGTGTTCTAAAAAATGATCAGAATTAAGTTAATATATATGAACCATCACCGTTTTACATGTGTCAACGTTAAACACTTATCATACAGAAATTAAAAGTGTATTTACTTACATAGGCTACAGTACAGACAACGCCATGACCCATTTCAGGCATTTGCTGGTGTGTTCCACTTTTCAATTTTAATTCTCTACATTGTCTACTGTCATAGATCTATTTGTTTGTAGTTTGTAAATTACGCACTCATGCAAAACTTGGAATTATATACGATCGTGACTGTAACACTGTTTTAATTCCACTCCTGTGCAAATAATCCATCGGTCTATCGGGCCGTATACGATCTATCTGTGTATACACGCAGATAATTTGACCTTTGAATGTGTGTGAGCTATTTTTAGCACATTCCTTAGATATTTATAAACGTTCATTCAATTCACAATATTTAGTTTCTGTGACTGTGTGACATTATGATGTTAATTTGTCCAGGGAGAAGTGGGTTTGTGGCGTGCGGCTGACTGGCCCTGGGCCCGTGTTTTTCTGTGTCGCCGCCATTTTGAATAGACTCTGAAAGAGTGAAATGCAGGTACCAACTTTCGAAACGGTCACGAAAAATGTATAATTCACGAAAAAATAAGAAATTTTCAGAAAAGGTAGAACTGGTAATGATCTTCGACTCCTGACAATTTCAACAATATTTAAGAATATACAATTTTTGTGACCGTTTTGAAACATTGGCAATTTCGAAGAAGACAAAAACTCATTTTTTTTCGATCTTCGCATTTGTACCGCGATTTTCGACTATGATATCTCTATAAAACCTGTCAACACGATTGTTTGGTGAATCTCCGACATAATAATTTACTTCTGATATGATTTGTTTTCTCTGTCATCTAGTCTAAGCTTTAAACTAGGTTTTTTTAAAAGAGTACTATAAATTCCGCGCATCTGCACGTGCTCGCAAAATGGGAACTACGTTGCCTCCAACCCCAATTATTTATGTTTGAGTTATGCGGTCCAAGCACGTGAAATGACTTGTCTGCTCCCCTACTGGTATGTATCCTGAAGAAGGCGATAAAAGCCGAAACGCTTAATTTGTGGTTTAAGCACTCTTTGGTTGATAATTTGTCTCACATTTATCTTTATAAATACCTATGTTTCCGGAATCCTCCATGATCCAGTGCTCCAGAAAGAGTCTTGTTAGATGTATTCTATTTTTTTACCATATATACATATATCCCAAGTAAAATATGAAAAAATCTCAAACACATAATTAATTAACATTGTTTGGTATAAATAATGTCTCATTATTTCAAATGTTGTTATAATGTCCAAGAGATTAACTTGATTTTATCATTGTAGCCTTTAGTATGTGTCGTGCTCGGCCGTTTCCAAAGGTCCATTATCATACTCTATTTTTTAGGGCTACCCTTATTTCCCTATATTTTGCAGCCATATATGGCACCCCTTGCCTGAAACGTCCATCCAAATTCTCCCTAATGAGGAACTGTTTTCGGATATATTTTTACCAATCAATGTCTGTTTTCTATAATTGACACGGACCTAAAATTACTCTACCTACCGTTCTGGTGAACTGCCTTAAAGTACTTCAGAGTCATGTGATTTGAACTCCGTGTAAATAAACTATTGCCATAGATCAACTTCAGTGACTTTTTATAGATTTGGAGTTCAAAGACTTAAAGTCAATATTAATATAGGGTACATACTTGTTTAAGTGTCATTCTGTGATTGTTCCAAACTATTCAGTTAGAGAATGGCACGGTGCAGTATCACCGTAATTACTTAATGTGTATTAAGCTTGCAATGTCGGATACCAGCCCGTTTTCATTTCCGGTCAAGGTACTCTGTTAAAAGGCGCTGAAACCAAAACTGTTTCTACTTCCTGTTTGATCGGAGGGTTGGATCTAGACGCTTATTTCTCCTTCCGACATAGACGGTTCTCTTTTGCATAGCTTTGACACGTTGGTGCTAGATGATGTTATTGATATTACAACATTATTCAGTGCTTTTTAAGCCAGTCTTTTTTCTTTTTTTTAGGATTACCGATCCCGCTATTCTAATATTTGGCAAAACTGAAAACAAATAATGTTATGTTTTCAGAAAATTGCCCCTGACCTAAATTGTTTGAATTGTATACCCACCAAAATGCAATCTCTACCCAGAGTACACTCGTTCCTCATTTGACTCTGTCAACGTCAAAGGAATTAGGGCGAACGGTTAGGTCACGTGATTATTCAAAAAAGTTATGACGATGTTTATAATAAATCCTTTTGCGTCATCTGCAAAGATAAAATATAGACCTATATTAAATCATTTCAATTTTTATTTCAATGGGTTAATTGTTTTTAGTAATTTTCTGCTATCGAGCTTCGGTTTGAAATGTTTACATATGCGTATCGATTGAGGAGACCTAAGTACGTATTAGTTTTGTAGTAAAATAGTCCCGATTAAAACTAAATTGTTTTCGTGCATTATTTCAAATCTTGCAACATCTAACATGTCTAATCTGCAGATATTCTGAAAATTATATTTACACAAGAAATAAATAAGTTTCAGGCAAACATATTCCAATTTAACAGGTTTTACCAAAATCTTGTAATTTAGTAGTTAGCAGAGATATATGTGAGTGAAAGGAACGATAACTCTTCGTGAAGATTGACCAAAATGTTCTAAATTGTTTCTATACTGAACAAACAGCTAACGCACCAGTATACCATTCCTTTAATATCTGCATAATAGCAATCAATCAATCTAAACAAATTTCATTCTGATCGAGACAAATATCTATTTACGACTGTAAATTTAAAAGAAATCATTCAAATCTCCAACGGTACCAGTCGGCATGACACATTATAATAAGTTCATACATTAAAAGTATTGTTTACTGGTGCGTTAGCTGTTTGGTTCAGTATATATTACTTCGACTATTTTATCATTATAGCATTTTTGAAAATGAAAAAATACTTTTCTTTTTGTTTGTTTACCTTCCTCCAACGCTATATTGTTGTTGTAAAATTCGGTAAAATAATAAAATAACACTACTAATACTTTTAACAAAGCATTTCTGTCCTTGTGAAAAAATGTAGTCTTTATATTCTTGAAATACACTGTTCGTTATAAATAACATATTCTCGAAAATAATATCACTGATTTTCGCAGAACATAATCATGAATTTTTTTTCTGGAATAACCTTGTTATTCTTAAATGCCATCTCCTACACTAGCCTTATAATTACTTAAAAAGGCAAGCCATTTTTTTTAATAGAAAACTTTATTATGTATTGTATATAAAAAAATGTTTGCATGAAGGCGATTACTATGAATGTTGTTTAACGGCTCATCAATACAGTATAGGTTATTTAGAGCCGCCCGAGAGAGGAGATGGATACATAGAAATCCGGGAAGCTGCACTATTCTTATTATCGAATAGATTCCTATGGTTCTTTAAAGTGCTCGGAGGATAGACCGATACACGGGACCGCCCGGTTTACGTCCCCATCCGACGGACGAGGCTAAGGGAAAGTGTCTTGCCCAAGAACACACCGACGGAACTCAGTGGAAGGCGATTAAAGTACTCCACTGAGTTTGTGTGCATTGCATTAGTTTACAGCAATAATCTAGTTTTTTAAATATTGTATATATATGCACAGACCTAATAACAAATAGATTGGACACTACGAAAATTATCTAAATTTCTCGTAGCACAGTGCGAATATTTCACAAATTATTTCCCAACTTTAAACACATATATTTAGAAGAGTTTTATAGATACAAGCTTCATTCATGCCAAATACCATCACACATTTAATTTTCTTTCCAATGATATTATTTTTCTTTCTCTTACATTTAGAGCAAAAAAGGAGTTTGACGGAAACTTTGACTAAGCCAAAACCTTGATTTTCAAGAGAAAAGCGAAAAATGATGACATTTTTAACTTTAAACATCTTTTTATACAATTTCTTACTTTCAAAATAAACATGAATTATTATAATACCATTTTGCTATTCACTATGAATCGTTTGAATGTATTCTCATCTAAATCAGTGAATAATTGAGAGAGGAGATAGAAGGAAAATTAAGGTGCCACGTGATATTTTGGTTATTTTATTGGTTAAGGATAGGAAGTTTCCTATCTGTTTATTAATATGTCTGTGATATATGTTAAAACCTAATTCTTCAAGTTAACGAGATACATCATAGTAAACGAGATATCAACACTATTTAGTTAAATTATCAATTAACACAATAAATGGTGCAAGATCTTTCACTAGACGAAAAACTAACTGTAAAGCCAATGATATGCATTTCTGTCAATAAACATATCTAGACAATATAATGCGAAACATCCAAACAGGGGTCAATAGTTTTGTTGTTATATTATTATCCATCCCATATAAACTCGCGGAAGTAAAACATGTTTGTGTTGACATCCTCATGACTTTTGGTCAAGGATACATGTCACAAGAAAAGTCGTCAAGATGAAGGCATTTTATCATGTTTCATTTGAAATAATACGGGCTACCCTTTTTTAGTCAGAGTTATTGGGAGATACCCCACTGTTTTGTAAGCTAGATCTGCTATTGCAATTTTCCTTTAATTGCGCATGAGCAAGCCTGTGCAGTCTCTTGCGGCTAAAAATTTAAGAGAACGGTATGTAATGTTTCAGGTTGACTAAAATACTTAATTTTTCTCTTTCCTTTAGGTCGTCTTCCTTATTATTTTGCAGTTTCATGTCGCTCAGACGTTTTGACATCCTTCGCCATAGTTTAAATTCATGCTGCGTTGAAATTAATCAGATTTTTGAAGATAATGTTTTTTGTCTGATTGTAAATCCTTTGACTCGAAACGTCAGCATATCCTACGTTGCCGTTAATTATGATCATTCATTCTAATATCATTTGTTTCTTACTGACGGAATCATATTGCTTGTAGAGTTTTGTAATGTATATTTAAACTTTTTAATTTTGGTTAACCATAGTTCGTTTGCAAGTAAGTGCATAAGTAGGCGGGCGCCATTATTTATCACACTGCATAGCATCATATTTACTTTCGTGACCTAATAACACACATTCCATCAGTACAAACAACCCACCAGCACTGACTGACGCTATTGAAAATTTGCCAGAACGCCGCTTAGCCGATTGGGGCATATTAAGTGAATGGGATTAGACGTTACCACATTCAATTTGGCGATAACAGAATAGGACAAAATGTCATCTACATGTTTACTAAATAGTAACAATTCTAATAATTAACATAATGATCTTGTAGGGCAGTACAGGTTTTCCAATTAATAGCAATAACAAATAAAAAAAAATCTCGTTTTATTGTTTTTCTGTCACTGCTCTAGTGATCTGAGCGAGATGGCACCTGAAACAATGCAGGCGTCATGATGAAGACCTTTAATGTGCATGAACAAAACATGATAAAATGAACATGAATTTGGGGGTTCTACCCCTCTGCCTACCCCAGCAACGGGGTCTGCAGTGGCCCTAATATTTGTTTTGGAACCAAACGAGACCTCAGGAACCAACGGGGTAATATAAAATAGTATAATAATAATAATAATAATAATAAAACTGGATGCGCTCGTGTTGAGTATGGGTTAAACAAACTAAATAAATACACAGTATTACTATTCATAATAACATTATTAATAATAATTATAAAACAATAATAACATCATTAATAATACTATTAATAGTAACAATGATAGCAATAATGCTAAGAACAGAAAAAGCATCAGCTTTACTAATGAGATATTACATAATGTTACAAAATAAAAAATAAGAAAAATAAATACATAAATAAATAAATACAAAAATAAATAAATAAATAATAATAATAATAACCATTATAAAAACATCATGCATCAATAAATTAATAAATATATGAATGAATAAATAAATATATAATTAGCTAAATACATAACATATATCAATGAAATAAATATATGAATAAATAAAATTAGATAAAAACATTGTAATAGATATTTCAGATACATGTACCTTACATACACAAACCAATAAAAACAATAATACTAATATTTATAATAATAATAATATTAATAATTATTTATAATAATACTTTTAATTCTTAATCATGTTAATTCTGAGAAACTGTCCAATTGGTGGCCAGGAATTTGAATTCTCTAAATTCTGGTAGGTGATACCTCGGTCTCTTTTCTAGCTGTTCACCCAAGTTTACTGTTCAAATTACGATCTTTACAGTATGATTATTTTACAACCGTGCACATTTCATGCACATTTATGCAAAATGTTTCTATATATGTCTCTTTCAAAAGAGAATCTTGAAAATTATCATCTGTTTACTCAGCCAAATATTTTTTATTTTACTGTAGAACCTAAGGATAAAACCCGAGAAACACAAATGTTCTCACCTAGTGTAAATAGCTTATAATCTCAGCATTTTGGCAATGCAAAATTATCAATAGCTTTAATAATAATAATAATAATAATAATAATAATAATAATAATAATAAAATAACATACTTCGAATGGAAATGTAAAGTAAATTAATTAATAAAACTAGATATGGTTAGAAACTAGTTCTTCATTTATGTTTGATTCTGTTTCATGAATCGAGCCGGTCAAGAGGTGTTGTGCCTTCCGGGCAGTGAAGTGACCAGGCATTGTCTGAGACCGGGCATGCTGTAATGACGATGTGGTGCACAGCTCGTTTAATTGTCCCGGTTTTGGTGGACAAGCCTGAATGGTCCGGGCGCAGCAAATCATCAGCCTTTATACTGGTAAGCGGCGGTGCCACAACAGACCTCAGTAAAACCGCCAAGGTAATGGGGTGGAGGCAAGTGCGAGCATGGCCATGTCTTTTTCAACTTTATTCATGCCTGGTCGGCCCGCTTTGTTACCATGGCTCTCATGTCTGGCCAATCGGCACCACTCCCAGTAATACTTCTATTCGAGTAAGATATTTTAATTTATATCGAGTAATCGGGTTCAAGAATTGGTTCTCTCGAATACAATATTCAATCAGCTGGTATTCATAATGAGCAACCACCACAGATGTTAACTTACAATATGCGGCTCATTAAATACTTCCCCGGAGGCGCATTACCTATTTCGCCGGTTGCCTTAGTTAAGAACTCGCATTATGATTTGAGTTTGATACCTCCTCTTAGCAGCACTGGATTATTTTCTGGACGAATGAATTACTTTTTTTTTTAGGGATAAACTTGATAACAGTCCATTTGCTGTCAGGACTTGTGACATGTTTTACTATATTTGGTCATATAGGGGTTCCTTCTGCGGATGGAATGTCTGTTGGCTCCACCATTGAGTTCAGATTGTTCTCGGTGCCATATACTCCGCAAAAGTCGCGCTATCGTCACGAAGTGTTCACGGATCATTTAATGATAGTCGTGGGCGGTGGCTATTACTGATGCAACACTTTGTCGTTTTTAGTCCTTGACCTTTTACTCGGAAAGGCACTCCTATTAGGTCTGATATCACAATGTTGAAGACGGTTCCGGTAGTGTTAGCAGTTTCAGTACGAGTCCCTTAGCCTAGCCACATAGCTATGATATTGAGTATTGATACTGATGCACTGGTCAAAATCATTAATAATTAGGCACCCACGTATTACCGTCTTATTTATCTGGTTAGACAAGCCCATAGCCTTTGCAGAGGTTTGTAAGACTGATCAGATGGGCAGAAATTTAATTTTCACCTTGTAATTTTAAACACCGACATATTTTCATCCGTACTGAAGAGTCTTGTCTCTGCTAAATCTTGATTACACGGCAGTAACCTCCACTGTCTTTACTTCGAATCTGCCTCGATGCGTTCCTGCGTTTTGCTATTCAATCCTGTCTCTATTTTCAAGTCTACTATCACTCACACAACTGGTGTACACTGCTCTTTCTTATATATATTTATTGGGGTTAGACTTTACGGAGACACCTGGATTTTTAACTTATTATATAATGAATGCGCAACTTTAAATCTTATAATACGTGCGCAACTTCTAACACGTTATACAACTGTATAATATATACATTTAGTTATTCGCAGGATTCTCGGCAGGTTGTTACAGGAAGCGAAGTTGACCTCGGTCAGCAGGTGGTGAGGCGAACGCCACCCCCACCAACCCCACCCCCACTCCCAAGCAGCCCAGGGGGAACGAACTGAGCGTCCGTCGCATTGGGTGTACAGTTATACTGGCACCGCTATGGGACTATGTGCAAGCAAAGTTGGGCGATGATTGACGTCTATCCAACCCACTCCATTTGTTGGTCCATGTTGGGGGCTATGACTCAGTTTCGCAGTTTGTTGGGCACAGTAGACAAGCGGTTGCAAAGTTGTTGATCTTTTTCCAGCGAGCTGCAAGTTGTTAACGTAGCTTGTTAGGCAATTTGTAGGTTCAAGTGTCGCTATACCAAATTAGACGTTGTGGCATGGAACACCGCACGCAGGTCTCACGACAAGCTATGAGATTCTATCAGTATGTTTCGGTGTTTACACGTCCAGGTTGGGAAACCAACGCCTCACTCCTCCTGAACAAATGGCTTTAGTCCAAGAAATGTTACTTTGCAAGTTATATAAAGCACATTATTTTTCAATTGTGGTAGGGCGCGGCTGACGTTATGATATATAATGTACAGTACGCGCATTGCATAATCTAACAATGATATATCCAATTTTCTTCGTCTGTGAGGGATTCGCTTTTGGCAAAAGTAGTTTTTTTGGCGGTGGCATTATCAAAATTTCATTTTGATTGCTGCTCTGTGGCATTATCAAAATTTCATTTTGATCGCTGCCATATGACCGTCAGCGAATCCTTCAATTCAGTGAAATCAAATTTAATGACAGTTAACAATTTTATAATTAGTAAATTTCAATGTAATACTGACCACTGCTCCCCAGGATTACAGCATGAAATATTAAGCCTTTTGGGGATTATTGTCGGTGCATCATGCCTATTTCGGTCGTGCACATTATTGTAAACTTTAGAAAAGATGATTAAGTGAAGAAACATTTTACTTTAGAATTAGAGTTTTGAGTAAACATTTTATTTAAGCCTTTTGGGGCTTCACTAAGGGTATAAGGCTGATGGGCCATGCCCTCTTTTGTTTTAGCCAATCGGGGCTTTATCTTTTGTTTAAGCCTATTGGGGCTTCTTTAAGGATCATGCCCTCTTTTGTGAAACATGTTAAGGGCTGCCATGATATATATATGTGTTGCCGGCAGCCCGCTATTTGGAGCCGCGCCCAATATTTGCCATAACAATTTAATAAATGGTCAAGCAATTTAATAAATGATAATGTTTTCTTTTGTGTTTGTCAAGTTGGTGCCTTCCTAATAACATTTATCTTCATTTTAAGACTAACTGATGTTTGCCACGTTACTTAATATACTAAATGAGCACGCACGACGACTAATGATAAGTTTATTTATCATGTCGATCTGCATAATTCTGCCGAGAAACAGGATGCATGAGATAAAACCTTATCTCGACAGTTATGTTTCGATCCCGTCAGGTGCACCTCTTTTGATGACGTCAGCACCTCGTTTGATGACGTCAGGGTATATTTGATGACGTCTGGGTATTTTTGAACGGAAAAAAAAACGGAAAGAAAATTGGAAAAAAGGTAAATTAAATGATTTTAAAACGATCAACATGATAAATAGAATATCATGTTAGTTCCTGATCGTATCCAGTTTATAAATCAGGTTCGGCACGAAAAAATGAACTCGGACTTCATTTTTTTCTCAGCCTCACCTGATAAACAGGCACTAACATGATATTCTCTATATTCATAGTAGCCGAGTCGGTAGATCATATCGAGTTTTCCGGCCATGTTTTGTTTACATGTTTATGTTTATTTAAATAGAAATCAATAAAGTACAATATATATTTACAATTCACACATTGTAATATCTGAGAAAAGCGAGAATACGATTTTATTTGATGACGTAGAAAACTTTGAACAGGTAAATTAATCCACAGGTAAATGTATTTATCAATTATCTGACAATAGTTGTGCAGCTATACAATTCAGATTTATCTCATTTCCCCGTGCAGTCACGCAGTTGTAAAAGTAGTAATAATTATGTTTACATACAATTTAGTAGCGGTTTTAAATATATGTTTCTCTCCGGGACTTTCAAGAAATGTTCATATGATGTTTAAGAGTTACATTTGTTAATTGATAATACTACAAAAAGGGTGGCCATTCATCTTTAATATCCGAGTTGGATACTATTATACAATACGCTGCTTTGACGGCTTTTCTATCTTTTCTTGCAACGACTTTATTATAGTAAAAAATACAGAGTCACCAATATAAAATCCTATCTAACACATACTTGCCATGCGATGTAAACGTTTCACTTTAATGTTCTCAATTCATATTTAAATCATGACGTCGTTTGGTTGTTTAAATGACGTCATATATGTTATGCGGCTGTAACGCGTTCCCAGTTATAAATAAAGCATCAGATTTAACCAGATTTAACGTCACTTACAAGCATTTTTTTACTAAAATTTCAAAAATGACAAATATATGACATACCATGCAAATAGTTGGAGATATATGTTTTGCTGTGTGCAAACAGTGATTCGGTCATAAGTCACTATATGTACTTGACTGTATTACGATATAACACTCCCAGAAAAATGTTATCTAATTTAAAAAAAACTGCTGTATAGACATTATATTAATGTGTTTCTGAATGAAATTGTCCATGTCCTTGAACAACACCAATATGCGTGGGTGCGTGGGATCTTTTATTGATTATATCAAGGTAAAGATAAGGTTATAATCGATTGTGAACTGTTTGTATTGGCTTATGTTTGATTTTGTGCGTACAAATGAAATCAATTTAGACCTATGCTTTGTCCAGCGTGTCAAAATGCTGTAGATTTTTCTGACAAAAATGTGAATCAGCTTTTTCTACCTTATCAAAGACAAATGCAGCATTTACAGAACACTGCCAGCCAAAACACACATACAAATCTTAATACAAATTATAAGGAACAACAGAACCCAAATATGTGACAACACAATATTAGTTAGTGGGTCGTTACTGAAATATGTGGGGTCAGAACAGTAAAAATCTTACTGAAAACTGAATAAATGCATTTAATTGTTCAATATTTCAGGTTAGAATCATTTGATAATTTATTTGAGGTGTGTTTTATATATCAATCAATGTATTTTTTACCTTAGTTCTACTGAAAGTGTTCGTGTGTCAATAATCTCACCAGTTATACGGGAGCATCTCAAAGGTATTACACAACTGTATTTTTGTGTATTCCAAAGGATATTTAGGCCTATTAGACTGGCTTCAAAATGCGTGTTGAGGGTATCCCCACATTTCTTATGTATGACAGGTTATTCAAGCATATAAAAGCATATTGATCAATTGATTGAATTGGGGGTTTAAGGCGCACCAACACATTAAAGGTTATATGGCGCCTAACAGGCATGAACATGCCAGGCTCATCTTACATGTACATCGAGATAAAATATGGAAAATGGGCCTAGAACCTTCTCACCCTGAACTGCAGAGTTGCTGCAAATTCTATCGTAAAAGTCCATTCACGCTGGAGCCACGTTTATTGTTTTTCTGCCACCGCTCTTTCGATGTGAGCGAGATGGCACCTGTAACAATGCAGGGATCATGATGAAGACCTTTAATGAACATGAACAAAAAATGATAAAATGAACAAGAATTTGGGGGAATTCTACCCCTCTGCCTACCCCTCCAAAGGGATCTGCAATGGCCCTATTCTTTGCCCCGTGACCAAACGGGGCACCAGGGAACCACGCGATGCTCAAGGCTTTGCTTAAAACAAATACGGAAAACACTCAGTTTGACTACTGAATAAATTGTTAATAATGCCCTACTGGAAAGACATTTATTGAAACTATGGACATATTAAGTTTTTTAAAGGTTTGGTTTGAAAAGTACTGTCACTACACAATCTATCGATTTATAATTTATTTCTTATTTAAAAAAATTTGTTACTAGCCCATCTTACTATCCAGACACAAACATTTGGTAGGCTGGCAGCAGTTTACTAGCCTCAGGCTACCGGACTAGTGCTAATTTCGAGCCGTGGAATAGACAGTAAAAAAATATTGTTTTACCTTATTTTCACAAGAAATATAAAAATATCGGACAACGAGAGCAGCATTCAAGGACGACAGTCAACCACAAAACACAAAAAACAAACACGCAAACAGACAAACGAGGAGGCAAAAGTAATAAAAAATGCAAACGACATCACAAACACAAAAGGGTTGACAATAGGGCTTTCGCCTTGGTACGGTCAGTGGCAACAAAGGCCACTGGGGGTTTAAACCGGTTCGTACGCCATGCAAACAATAATTTTGAAATATGATTTTTATGAAATACGTATGTATCTTCTTTTTTAAATGACACATTTTTTAAAACGTTGTTAAATGGATATTCTTTTCATTATAATTCCCTATTGCAACATTTCTGGACACATGAACATTTGGGACCGGGGATCAACACAATCTATTCGAGGTTAAGGCCCAAAAAAAGAGTCTGTTTCTGGTCTTGATACCCAAACAATTAGGGTCGGTAGGTAGACAGGATTTTTTTTATTATTATGATGTTTTTTTAGAAGTATTTCTTTATACTAAAATAGGGAAGGTCGGAAAACAAGAAACAAACCTATTTTTTTGTTTGACCTAAGAGTAAAGCAGGTGTTTTCAGATAATCTGAGATTCTCTGACGCTAAAAGCCTTTTTTTTGATATTTGATCTATAGTAAAATGGACATCCATGTATGAATAAAAAAAAGTTCGTTTTCAAATAAAAGGATTTAACAAACCACTCATTAGCCATTATGCGTCGAGCGAGCGAGAAACTTTTTATACTGAGGGCGTGCAACGGAATTGCTTGATATTTTATCTACAGTAACATGGACATACATGTATGAATAAAAAAGTCCGTTCCAAATAAAAAGGATTTAACAATGTGTTAATTAAACCACTCATTAGCCATTATGCGTCGAGCGAGGGAAGCAAGCGAGAAACTTTTTTATACTGAGGGCGTGCAACGGAATTGTTTTATTTTATCTACAGAAACATGGACATACATGTATGAATAAAAAAGTCCGTTTTCAAATAAAAGGATTTAACAATGTGTTAATTAAACCACTCATTAGCCATTATGCGTCGAGCGAGCGAGAACAATTTTTATACTGAGGGCATGCATCGAAATTGTTTGATATTTTATCTACAGTAATATGGACATACATGTATGAATAAAAAAGTCCGTTTCCAAATAAAAGGATTAACAATGTGTTAATTAAAAAACATATTAGCCATTATGCGCCGAGCGAGCGTAGCGATTGAGAATTTTTTTTATACTGAGGGCGTGCAACGAAATTGTTTGATATTTTTTTTGTCTACAGTAACATGGACATACATGTATGATCCGGAAATTTTAGGGGGTGGGCCCCCCCCCCCCCCCCCCCCCCCATGAAATTGTTTGATATTTTGTTTATCTACAGTAACATGGACATACATGTATGATCCGGAAATTTTAGGGGGTGCCCCCCCCCCCCCCCACCCACCCCACTGCATTCGCTAATGGAATTTAACTCAGATATAATCTCATGATACTCTTAGAATTTCTTACCCAAAAGGTAGAAAACAATATAAGAGTCCAATTCTATTTTCCATAACTTTATTTCTACTTAATCTCTACTTGCTACGAAACTACTATTATGACGAATTAATATTTACAACATTTTAGTAATAATGATATTGTCTCTCTCACATGATTACTGATCTCTTGTATCTAGGAAAAAGCCTCGAACAAAGAAACCCCTTCCTTTTTATACGGTCATTTCCAAATAAGGGGGTAGCATGGTGGTAAATATTAGCATGCTAACTAACCAATCTTATAGCATCTACAAAATAAGGAATGCTAACACATAAATCATATAGCATTAGCATTTGCCTGGTTCATAGAGCATCTCCCAAACCATAAATTAAGATCATTAGCATTAACCTGAGTTAGCCCTGCAGATACACATCTAGATTTATGGTGCTAACCCAAGACAGACATAGTGTCCTCAGTAACCAGGCTTGAATACTGGTACCTATACAAATTACAACAATACCAACATTTAATTTCGGCTTTTGCACAAGTCGCTTACCTTCTCTTAGTTTTGCCGGTCAAAGGAAAGATTACTTCACAAACCGTTCGTGTTTGTTCATTTTATTATTGTTGGCCTAAATTGAATTGGAATAACCTAGTGTATAGAAAAGGATCTAAAAAAAATAATATTTAAATTTACTTTTTGAAATTCTGTTTATTGGTTATGTCTAAATTATGCAGACATCGCTCACTGCAGACGGTGCAAAATGTCGATCAAGAGATGGACATCTGTTATCAAATGTTTATAGAACCTCTATCAGGTTATCATTTTCTTAAAGAGGTTTATGCACTAGTTTCAAACAAGATGTTTTAAAAGGGCACTAAAAAACTTGAAAAAAGCTGAAAGAATGATAAAATGCCATGACAAAATAAGAAGATACGAGCAAAGAAACGTAAATGGAGGTGGTCCATCGATTTTTTCTCACCCTTTTTGGAATAGTACCAGTACCCATTCAATTGGAAAATTCGCGTTGTTTTGCGTTAAATTGGGTATTTTCCAATATCAAACAAAAGAAATATTGTATGCTTAAATGCTTTGCATACACATTACCGTGTATATATTCTCTTGTAGTGTTTCATTACCCTCATCTTCTGTTTAAAGTTTTACTCTAATTATTGAAGAAACAAACTGATTGTGAATTATTTCACTCCAATTGGGGAAAAAACATACTTTTTGCCACTGGGAAAACAACATTACGGCCATCTTGGAATGATGACATCGTCGCGCCTTTTTACCCAGTGTTTTTTTTACCCAAAATATTCAGCAAAATTCGGCCCCATTCGGCCTCAGTATAGTATTTTTTGAGAATTTTTTTTTGTATACTTTTAAATGTTATCTTTTTCAGACTGAAGACAGGTTGGAGGGTCGGAAGTTCTGGAATTGAATGTGAAAGTTCCTAGAGTTTGTTATTTACGACATAAAGAAGGAATGTATACCATGACTTAAATATTTGTTAGCTGAGGTGGATACAGGGAGGTGAGTATTCGTCTGTCTGACTAGGGGAAATGTAATACTGTCATGTGTTTATGCTCCCCGAAATATTCGGGGGAGCACATATTTGCCATCATGTCCGTACGAATGTATGTCCGTCAGTCCGTCTGTCCCGCTTTCTTGTCCACTTAACTCCTCCTACATTTTTCATTCGGTTTTCATGAATCTTCACAGGAAGTATCAGTATAATGGTCAGGACGTTCCGGTTGAATGATTTTTGGCGGAGTTACGGAACTTTGAAGTTTTTCAAATGTAAAGCTTGTCCGCTCAACACCTCCTTCATCCGATTTTCATGAAACTTTATAGGAAGATTCAGTTTTATGTCTACTAGCACATACTGTTCCGGTTAAGTTCCGATTGAATGATTTGTTGTGGAGCTACAAGACTTTGAAGTATTTCGCATCTAAACATTGTCTACTCAACTCCTCAACTCTTTTTTTTTCCCTACGATTTTCATGAAACTTCATAGGAAGTTTGATGTCTAGTAGCGCATATTGTCAGGACATTCCGGTTGAGTGATTTTTGGCGGGTTACGGGACATTGAAGTTTTTATCTGATTTCCATGAAACTTTATAAGAAGTATCAGCCTGATTTCTAGTAGCGCATATTATCAGGATGTTTCGGTTGAATGATTTCACGGAATTTATTCAAATAAAAAAACTCGGACAATATGAAAACAATATGAAAACACTTAATTATTGGCAACTTTATTAATTAACTTCCACAACAGTACTTTTTGTTTTCAAACAAAATATTTTGACATATTTTGCGTTCGTTTCACTGGCACTTGAGTCGCAAATATTAAAAAGAAATAATACAATACCCCTACTATCTATCAAAAAAAAAAAGAAGATACGACTACTATCTATAAAGACCTAGTATCTAGTTTTTGCTTATTTTTATAATATTTGCGGCTCAAGAGCCAGTGTTTTTTTTATAGGAGCGTTCATTTCATTAATAGGTCAATAAGCGAGCGCGAATGACCTCCCGTTCATATTGGCCGATTTTGCATCGTATTATGTGTATGTGTTTCTAGTAAAACACGGCTAATACAATTTAGTTAATTATTCTAAATTGAATACACCCGCACTATATAGCCTAGTTTAAAATATCTCGTTATATTCAACGATATATCACTGTAATGTTTGCAACGTTAGGAGAATAAGCAAGGCAATGCGATATATATCACTGTAATGTTTGCAACGTTAGGAGAATAAGCAAGGCAATGCGATAGATATCACTGTAATGTTTGCAACGTTAGGAGAATAAGCAAGGCAATGCGATAGATATCACTGTAATGTTTGCAACGTTAGGAGAATAAGCAAGGCAATGCGATAGATATCACTGTAATGTTTGCAACGTTAGGAGAGTAAGCAAAGCAATGCGAACTATTTTAGATGTGTGCGTTATTTTCACATTGTAGGGGTATTAGAATAGAAACAGAACATCGTTTACGGTGAATCATCTTGTAATATATCACGGTTTGTCGTTCAATTGTAAACAATAATTTCACGAGCCCTTCAATAATTTCACGAGCCCTTCCGGCTCGTGAAATTATTGTTCACAATTGAACTCCATACCGTGATATATTACACGATAATTCACCGTAAATGGTGTTCTATTTCTTAAATAAAAATAATAATTTCATATTCCATCAAGGCTATTACACATTGGTCTTCCATTAACAATGATTACTATATTTTCCAGGACCAATGTCCGATCCAGAGTTGCGAGTATATGCTGGAAGATACAGAAGACCAGTGCTGTTTAAATGTTCATGAATGAAGTTAAATAAAATACTATCAAACATACATTTCGGCATCAGATGTCTGTCCGTAAACTTTTATTGTGACAACTAGACTACTCCTGAAAACACTTGAATGGTGTTGATGAAACTTAACAGAAATGTTGCTCTTGGTGCTTGGTCCTAAGTAAAATAAAGGCTGACTTGAAAGTCAGGATGGCCGCGGCAACTAAAAGTAAATTATAAAAATACGACTTATAAAGGAAAAACTTGATGGATTTTCATGATACTCGTACTTAACAGGACTTCTGCTCTTGATGTCTAGTTTGTCCTAAGTAAAAATCGGCCTGGTCAGAAATTCAAGATGGCCGCCCACAGATAAAATAAAATAGGAATGAAACTTCACACCTGTATTCAGTATCCATAAATAGCATGCCAGACGCAAGTAACCTGCAACATAATTTGGCACAGTTAATGCTCCTTTTTTCCACTTCAGTAGCCTAATATCAGTTTAACCACTGCATAGATTGAAATGAAACTTCACATGTATATTCAATATTAATAAATAACTCACAGAGTCTGGCACAGTTATGCCCCTTTTTGTGTCACACTTTAACCTAACCTTGGCCATAACTTTAAAATGTGTGTCCTATGTTCATGAAGTTTCACTCACATTTTCAGCTTATTTCGATGAACGTCATTACACATGTCCAATAACTCTGATTTTCATATCGGCAGAGTTCTAACCCTTTTCATAAAACTAGAACCTGCGACCTTACCAAGCTCATAACTGACCATAACTTGAACAGTAGTCTAGCGTTGTTCGTGAAACTTCACAAATATTAAAAACTATAAATATCTTCATGTTACAACAAGGAATGTCGCTGCATATGTCCAATAACTGACTTTCATTTTGGCAGAGATATTCCCCTTTCTATATTCCCTGAAATGTTTGATGGAGCATATAGTCGCCGCTTTTTCCGTCCGTCCCATTTTTGTCAAGATCATAACTTCAAAACTACTGATGGGACTACAATGAATCTTCAAACACTGATAGAGGCCAGTTAGAAGATTGTATTGAATGTTGTTTAACAGCTCATCAACACAGTATAGGTTATTTAGAGCCGCCCCAGAGAGAGGGGAAGGATACATAGGAATCCGGGAACCTGCCCTACTCTTATTATCGAATAGATTCCTATGGTTCTTTAACGTGCTCGGAGGATATACCGATACACGGGACCGCCCGGTTTACGTCCCCATCCGACGGACGAGGCTAAGAAAAAGTGTCTTGCCCAAGAACACACCGACGGAACTCAGTGGCACCACGGATGATTGAACCCGGGGCCTCCGGTTACAAATCCGCCGCGCTACCGACTGCGCCACGCGAGCCTGCCAGTTAGAAGAAGTGCGTGCAGAGTGCAAGAACCGTAACACTATCTTCATTCAAATTAGAGTTTTTGCCTTTCGTCATTTTATACTTAGATTTTTTGTCCGGAGTGTAACTTCACTATTTATGGGACTGCAATGAAACGCCACACAATGATAGAGGGCAGTGAGAGGAAGTACCTTTTTGTATGTACTAAATCAAAAGTTAGGTTTGATTAGGAAGTGTCGATTCTTACGGATGGCGGAGGTGTACCGTACTGAGTCTACCCAGGAAAAGTGGGTTAGTCTGCCGCCACCTAAGAAAAAGTCGACCGTCACATTTAACCTTGGAAGGTCAAACAGTTTAGGGTCAAAGCATTAAAAATAGGGTCGGTCGGAAGAAACAGTTGTATTTTTCACACGCACTACCTGTTTAAAAATATAATCTTGAACAAAAGAATGTGGATGTCTCTGTATCCTCAGTCAATCTGGTAGCAGCTCTGGAACACAGGTATCGTTTGTGTGAAACTACCAATGTCGCTATCATAGTGGCCTTAAAATACGATTGTTACTATACACAGGACTAATAACAACCAGATAGGAAACTTCATAAATAACCAGCCGAAAGTAACCAGCCCATAGGGGTTAAATAACCAAAATGGCATGTTGTACCTGAACTGTTCCTTCTAACTCTCTTGCAAATATGCATTGATTCTGAAGATCATGTTTTCAAAAGATATATAATGAATAGTAAAATGATTCTTTGTTTTCAAAATAAGAACTTTTATATATGAAAAAAGTAAAAAAATATATATATCATTTTTGGATTTTCTCTTAAAATTGTGGGATTATTGCGTTGTTCAACGTCATTGTTTGCTGAACATGTTTAGTATTGAAAGGAACATAATTGCAAAGAAAAATTAATGTGTGGTAGGTTTTGAATAAAATATTAGTTTCCTATCTGTTTGTCATTTGGTCTGTGAAAACTGTAGTGGAGTTGTTCAGTCATATACGGACCGAGGTTTTGAGATTAGGTGGCGAGTAACTTTTAATAAATATTCGACGAACAAATACAACGAACACGGTCTACTGAACGGGTTTCTTTACAGGTTCACAGGTACGAACCGTTTCTTTAGATCTGGTCTGGTAAAGAATGACTGCATGTTGACACGTTTTAAGATGCTATGGGGAGTATGAAAATAAGCATTACTACCTTGAAGTTAAACGTTGTTAGTCCCCTACCGGTGTGTCACCGGAGGGGACTATAGGTTTACCTCCCGTCTGTCCGTCAGTCCGTCCGAAAAACTGGATCCTGAGAACTTAAAAAGCATAAAATATATTTTCATGAAACTATATTTTCATGAAACCTTTTACATATGGTAGAGGGGCATAAAGAGATTATGCACGTTATTTAAATTTGTTGATATGGCCAAAATTGTGGTTGCTATGGCAACAAAATTGTAAGAAAATGCTCACAAAATAGGATCATGTTATAACTTGAAAACTATAAAAGATATTGTCATAAAACTTGATTCATAGGTAGTGGAGCATATGGAGATTATGCACGTTATTTAATTTTGTTGATATGGCCAAAATTGTGGTTGCTATGGCAACACAATTGTAAGAAAATGCTCACAAAATAGGATCATGCTATAACTTGAAAACTATAAAAGATATTGTCATAAAACTTGATTCATAGGTAGTGGAGCATATGGAGATTTTGCACAACATTTTATTTTGGTGATATGGCCAAAATTGTGGTTGTTATGATAAAGGAATTCAGTCGCCAGTTATACAGCCGAATAAGGAGTCTTAAAGCGTCATCTTTATCTCAATAAATGTTCGATAGCTATTTCCCTTCAAAAAGAGTTATATATTAATACATGACTTGAAATTGATGTTAATTTCTTTGCATATGTATTTTTTTTGCTTGTTGTATTCTATTTGTAATATGATTGTAAACTTAATTGATTAAAAAAAAAAATGGGATATAACCTTTTACCTGGAGTACCTTGTTTCTTTATGATAAGATGGGAATTCATGGGTGTCAAAATAGGAGTGGAGACCCCGAGTGGCTTTTGACGGGGGTTAACCACCACCCACCTACCAAAAAAAGGGGGGAAAAGGGTGGGAATGTGGGGATGGGGCGTGGGTGGTCTTTGGAAAAGTTGGAAAGAGACTGACTTGGCGCATTACTAGTACGTTTTTATATATATATCTTGGAAATAGGTAATTTTATTTTGGATGTTTTTGAGGGGGCTGAAGGGCGAATGGTCAATCGTACCGCGCATCACTTTTCTTTTAGATTCTGTTTTATTTCGATGGTGACGGAAAGCTTAAGACTCTCTTTGAAATAAATTGAGCTTTTAAACTGAATGTGCAGCAACTCTGGTTCTATTAATCCGAGCCTTCTCTGACCCTAAAAGCCCCTTTTTACTTTTTATTTTTTGTGTGGCTTTTCAGGTACAGCCAGATGAAATATCAAATCATAAAAATATAAAAATGGGCTGGTAAGGTCAGAGAAGGCTCGGATTATGATTCTATATGCCCATTTATATGCACGTTTTTATTTCTCGAGATAAATAAAGTGGGGCTGGTGGCGTGTGTTAAGGAGGGGTTGAGGCTGAACTTATTACTGTTTGCGCCATACCATATGCTTTTGTTCTGTGTATGGTGCGCCGTTAAACCTAGCCCCAACCACCCTCGCCCTCCACCCACTTTAAATCTCTTTATGTTTAACATTTCTTTCAACTGCAGCGGATTTATAAGCACTGTTCCGTTATAAACCTGGCTGTATGTTATCATGATTATGATCTCACATTTCATAAAAATAAAACGTTTTAAAACCCTTAGTTTATAAAAGACATCCCAGCAAATAGAAAGAAAGAAAAACCAATACGATAGTGTCATGAACATGTAAAGTCCATGACAGTATTCGTTCGTTTTCTTTCCCTCACAGTCAATTTTAACGATGCTTTTTCATAGTATAAAGGATATCTTACTGTGCTACTTGATCTTAGATGCCATACATACCTGACAACATTATCATAATTTATAAAAACAACATCTAAGTTAATAAAACATTATATTCCAGAAAATAAAGGAAAAAAACAGTATCGAAAAAATAATGTTGTTGGCGTTCCGCACAGTCACTATTTAACTATAACGTCATATACCACTATTGCATTTTACATAGGGTTACATTATAGCCTTTTGGCCCTAAAACACATTTTACATACCCAAGGGAACCTTTTAGGCTACTTTATTTTCAAGAACTATCCTAGACACACTTAAAAAAGTGAAAATAATTGGGGGTTTTGTAATGCTTTCACCTACTTTCGGTTTGATGAAGGTGCTGACCGTCGGGCTCGCAGCAAATAAATGTGAATTTTTGACAATTTACTATACCTGCAATTTTCTCAATGAAATAGCCCAGATGCAAGAACAAATACAGTTGTTGTTTTTTTTATCACCTAAACATATTATTTTGACATTTTATGTACATCAGTTATGATTAAGGCAATTCTACCCAATCACAAAATAGCTCTTTCGAAAAAGATATACCCTAATACACCCCTATACTTTTTTCAGCCAATCAGTAGCCCCAAAACAATAGTGGTATATGACCATAACGGAGTTACGTTGAGAAAACCCCTTGACGCTTTATCAACACTGAACTTTGAGCTACTACGCTCAACGAAAAATACAAAATTGCTTGATTTCAAAAGCGTGCGTGCTTTTTTACAGACTGGATACGGGCAACTGATAAGTCGTTGAAATAGATTGTTGAACGATTACATGACATAAGCTTGATAACTAATCATGATAACCTTTCAAAATTGACTGAATTAAAAGAATCGGCGTAAAAATCGCTCTATTCGTGCATGTTTAATGCTCGATTTGAAAGTATTGAATATTGTGACTTTTGATATTTTCTTTGTGTTATCATATTCGCTTCATTTGTATAAAAAAAATCAATCGGGATGATTTGGGAATAATGGCTGCATATCTCAGGATATCGATTTTTCTAGTCTCGGCCAGCTATCATGCATATGTCTTTGCAGATATCGGTCTGGGCAGATTTTGCCAATTAAGGCGCCCACTAGCGATTAGCACAATTTATTCGCGTTTTTTTTCACGCGCATAAAGTCGACGTTTGCGTGACGTCATGTTGTAAATAAACGTACAACGTCAATTGTTGATGCATCAGTTAACTTTTTAACGTCACTTGCTGCTTCTCATAAGTTGACAATTAGACTACGATTTTTAGACCATTTTTTAGATCATTTCAAGCCGACAAAATGGCGGATTCTGTACTGGCTCTGTTGCCTTTTACTAGGCTTTTGTTTTCTTCATATTATATACATGATCATTTATGTGTTATACTTATATTGCCTAATAAAGCGGCTTTGTTTGTTTGGGAATATAACCTGAATGGGATGTTTTTGTTTACACTGTCCCGTTTTATTGGGATGACAGTATGGTAAGAGGAAGATTTGGTGCACCCTTTAACCTGGTGTAACCCCACAGAGGCCTTTTATGCCACTGACCGTTCCAAGGATGTAGCCCTATTGTCAACCCTTTTATGTTTGTGATGTCATATCTTGCATTGTATTCACCTTTGTAGTTGTTGTTTGTTTCTCTGTGTGTTTGTGATTGACTGTGGTACTTGAATGCTACATTTCCTGTTTGACTTTTATATCTACTTTTTCTATCTACATTTTATAAATAGGCTACATATACATAAGCAAACTGTATTTAGATCTTACCTGCATCATTGATGTATGCCATCTGTCTCAGATTTGTTCATATGTTGGTCAGTCGACGTGCAGGGTGGCGATTGAAGGTCGCGAAATCTAGTGATTGTTGACAGGTGACCTTCTTCGAATACAAACTTGTTTTTATAACCTGCAACGAGTACTTGTATGCAAATGTATGTTTGATAATTCATTTAGATCTACAATTACATTTTTCTCAAAAATATTAGAATCGCAAGCAGCTTCCGAGGAAATTAATTGAGTAAATCAAGAACAAAAACATTGTCGTCTCCAAGTATCAAACAGGCAGCACTACCATGATTATAATTCAAGACTATAAAATATACAAAAGAGACTGACGATCTGCTCTATCGATCTCGCAACCTGGACGAGTTTTGAATTTAAGTAAAATAACATATTTATGGCTTAAACATTAAACAAAACACGCAATATTCAGTGGTAGAAATACTTTTGTGGGAACCAACTGCTGTTTCATGCAATGAGCCATTGTTTTGTGCGTCCTGTTTGTGAAGTTTGTTAAATTAGTAATCCCGTCAACAAAGCCACATTTTACAACATACCTACATCGTTTCTAAACCTACTGACGACGAGGTATAGCTATACCTTACACATTTTGACAATCCAAACTGTGTAGACACCATCTTAATCAGCCGGGCCAACCCCAAAACTGGAATGTCAAATTGGTTTACCAGCTCATAACTCATTTTACCATATTCAATCAGGTGTATTTTAAGTACCCCTTAATACACCTATACTTTTAATTGGCATAGACCATGCACATGACCTGAACATCTGGATAGAGTTTTGATGAACGGTTTTATAGTTTAATTGTTCGGGATAGCTACTTAAAAGTATACATTAAGAAGTATTTGTGTTATATGATGCAGAAACAAATTTGCAAAATGTCATAACAAAGTATGGTCTATATTTAACCACAGACTTGTCATTACATGTACAGTTACAAAACACAATTACAAATAGAGTCACCGCCTCACTCCTGGCGGCGAACAACAACAACCACCATACTACGGCTTTGTGTTGGGGATTTAAAGACACTATAGGTCTCACAACACAGTACACTTTTACTATGTTTGCCTATATGAATAAAGTTTACTGGGCCATTTCGAACCTAAATTTTCCAAGCTAAAGGTCACTTATTTATGAAACACAGTCATTTGCCCACACAAAAATGTACAAAATATGGTACGTTGACCAGGTTTTTTTTTTTTTAATTGGAGTGGTGGCATCCTTTGCACTATTTTGGGCTTTTACTCCAGAGTTTGTACCAGAATTCCTACACTGCTTCAACCCCCATAAAACTGTCATATTCTGGTGTCAGTGTCATCTAATAGCTGCACATCCAATTTCAGACTGTGTTCATCTCACCTGCAACAGCAATACATATATATGTCAGCAATTATTAAAAATATTTAAAACCGAACAACACACTACTACTTTTTATGGCGCAAGTTTTATCCTACCGTGGCTTTCAATGGAGCTAACTGTGTAGTGAGACCTATAGCTGTATTAAAGGCTATTGGACGTTTTCTTCGAAGGTCTTTGGTGTACGTATGCACTTAGAAATGCATTGATGTAGCAAGATGACCCTAGTGGTTGGGGCTAACTCAGGAAAGAATCAATGACGGTGAATGCATTTACATAAGTTTAATGCAACTTTTAAAATATGTTTAATATATATACAAATATCTAAAAACAAACAAGCGAATACACAGATGAAATATGAAACGAATGTTCTCAAGATCGTTTAAGACGTTCTTAGTATTCTTATAAATACTGAATGTGTCGACTGACACTAAAGTGTTGTTAAAGTTATAACAATGTTGATCTTTGATCTAGCGCGATAACTGTGATGCGCGAGAGCTCGTGAAAATGATGATGCTCGAATCCAATGAGTGATTGTCATCAAATGCCTTCTATAAGTGTTGATGATGCGATGTAATGATGGTTAACCTCCACTGAGGTTGTGGATGATGTTCCTTCAGTGAGGACTGATAACGGGCCCATCTCGTGTCCCGGGGGTTGTCGCTACTAGAACCTGGCCATGTTGCGCAGGTACGGGGACCGTCTCCATCGCTCTTAACGTTATGCGTGGAAGCTTAGCTCCACTCCGGAAGGCTTATATCCAAACCTGGATGGCTTATATCGAGCCCTGGATGGATTAGGCTGTAATTATACATACGTTTTAGATGTCGGTTGATAAACATAACAATCTTGCATAATTATCATTACCCAAACAAATCATTATTTAATAAATATATGTAAGCTGTACTAATGAGTAGCAATGTATACATATTCTACAACGCCATGTATACGCCATGTACGTCGCTGTTAACCAATGCCCCTAATACATGTAATATACAACGTTATCAAATCACTCGTATATTACACTCACTGAGTTATGCATGCACACATGTATGTCATATATTGCCCATATTATACAACTTTATTTATACGCGTCGACCATTTATACTAGTCACTCATCTCATTGTCAACTAATGCACCTAATATACACTGTTATCAATTCAATCGTGTATTAAAATCACTGTGTTATACGCCAACGTTAACTAATGTACCTATTATACAACGTTATCAAATTAATATTGTTTTACACTTAATGATCAATTACAATAATTACATCTAATAAAGTAACTTCAAAATCATATGCTAGTCTCAAGTTAATGTTTGAGAAACATCAAAGCTAACCGGATGTCGTAGCCTCGCCAAACAAGATGGCGCCGCCCACTGAATACAAATGTACGATAAAAGCTAATAAAATAAATACTGACCACATATTGCCTGTGAATTTCGCCGTCCAACTCCTGCTCCAAACAAAGCAACTATCAAGCAATCCCGGCCAGAACTAGAAGACAATGGATTTTATAGCAAACGTTACGCCTAAACCATTATTTCCCCCGTTCAGTCCGTGACATACGTGGCTAAATTCGCAGTATTTAATTCTACACGAAAGGACCCTTACACAATTTTGCCTTTTAAGGAGATAAACCCATACTTTAACATGCATTAGCACAAAATTAAACTTATTAAACGGCCCTTCCGGACGCCCTCTGACGGCCACTTAAAATGTGCACGGTTTGCCGTATTACCTGAATATATCATGAACATTGTGAATTTGGTTCAACTAAACAATGAATTAGGGTGTAACTAACAGCTGCTTACAATAGCTATGTGCGACCAATACACTCTACCCGTGACATTTTGTGACAATTGAATCACATGCACAAAATGAATAAAGGATAACGTCTACACTTTTTACAGTATATCTATAAAACTGACACTATTGATCAACTGATTAGATTAGTCCAGTGTTAAAGCGTAGTTATTATCGATCTGAAAGTCATGGGTTCGAAACTTGCATAGGCTATAATTTTGTTCATTATATGTTGTGTATTGTTGATGTTACTTTGTCGATCGCGGGCTAATCAATGAAGTAAGGTCGCTATAAAAACGCCTTATATACGGGTTTCCAGCCATGTTTCAGGAGCTTGAAGTATGTATTTGTTTGTTTGTTTGTTTGTATGGTGTTTAACGTCATTTTCAACACATATAAGGTTATATATGACGGTTGATTTTTTATGGTTGAGACAGACCACCCACCTTTTCTGGGTAGAACCGGTACTGTACACCTCCCGCCATCCGTAAGAATTGACACTTCCTCACTTACAAGTCGAGCTCCCAGTGGGATTCGAACCCGCAGCGGTGAGAGGCGAAGGTTTACAATGCAACGTCGTTAACCATTCGCCTACGGAGACGCGCTGAAGTATGTAGTAAACCATGTGTTAAACCTCTACCATTTACTTGAGTTACACGCCCACTAGACTTATATACAGCCAGAGTAACTTTAACGTTGTCTGCACCTTCTCATAATATTTTATTATTCACTTATGTAATAAAGTAAAATAAACAGACTGCATTCTCCCAGTGTATATACTTGACAGAATATGCTTAGAAAAATGAAGTGCATCTAATCAAATTCGTCACTGATAACATGTTTTTCTTCGTTTGTACAACAATTTCACAAATAAAGCTGTTTCTTTAATTGATAGCTTTAATAGATTACTCGATTTTTGGTGCAAATTTTCTTTAAATAGTATCGCCATAATAGCTTTTCCCGTTTTGTCCCCTTAAAGATAATTCAAATTTCCAATTATAGTATTATCGGGATGTAGATACGGTGTTCTTAAAGCAGTCATTGAAAAGATAAACGACTCATACACGTTTAAAACTATCATTACGTTGTCCGAGTATTAACTTTCATACCCCATCGAACCCCTTCTCCAAGAGGCGAAAACGGGGTTGGATATGGGGTATAAAAAAAACTTAATCTCGGCCTAAAAAGTTTGCATACTGTAAATTAAAACATTTAACATGTAATTTGAAAACATGTATTAATGTCGAAATATCCGTTATAAACGTTCTGCTGATATAAGCTTTCCGATCGCTTAATGGAATTAAGGCGGGACCACGTAATGTTGTAATACGTCAGTGATACAGAGTGTCGTCGTAATGTGTAAATAGTGCGTTAATGCGTTAATGGCCATGATTATTATGCAGACCATTATAAGTATATGTTATCGTTCGCTTTTATGGCTAATAGGTAGAGTTATTTATTCTTTAGGTCGGATGCCACTATTGTTTCTGTATTGCTGATTTGCTGAAACGATGCATATAGTGAATAAATATTAGGGTTTATCACATAACATGGCTTCTGGGAGTGTAATAAAGCCAAGACTTAATGCAAATTAGGGCCGAATCACCGTGTTTGTATACAGTAAAACTTTTAATCTCAGTTGTTCGCATGGTATATCATACGATACGTTATTTATCATTATTTGAACTCTTTCTTCATAAAATGCATGTTAGTAACGTTAAATATGGTTTAAGATGTCGCATTATTTGTAGGGTGAACGCATTTACAGCCGCGTAAAATAGCGACGTCATTTAAACAAAACGACGTCATGATTTCTCTTACAAATTGCTACCGTATATAAGGTAAATTGACAACATTAAATCGAAACTAACATGTCTTAGGTGTGTTATGTGATAAAAAGAATCTTACATTCGTGACTGTGAGAAATAAGAAATAGAACATCATTTACGGTGAATTATCGTGTAATATATCACGGTTTGAAGTTCAACTGTAAAAAATAATTTCACGAGACTGAAGGGCGAGTGAATTTATTGTTTACAATTGAACGACACACTGTGATATATTACAAAATAATTCACCGTAAAGGATGTTCTATTTCTACTCTAATACCCCTAAAATGTGAAAATAACGCACACATCTAAAATATTTCGCATTGCTTTTTTTACTCTCCTAACATTGCAAACGTTACAGTCATATATTTCGCATTGCCTTGCTTATTCTCCTAACGTTGCAAACGAACAGTGATTTATCGTTGAATATAACGAGATATTGTAAACTAGGCTATTTAATAAACGCGTTGGATAAAATGATAGGTTACGAGGCTTATACGATCCTCTATATATATTGTTTGAGCAAATATGTGATGACTGTATGGAATTACTAGGTAGTTATTTATTTATTCTTTACGTCAGATGCCACTAATAGAAAATGGATTTGTAATTATTGTGACATATAGCTTTTAATAAACGAGTTGGATAAAATGCAACGAGTTTATTAAAGTCAATACTACACACTGAGGAATGTAAGATGCTATTATCCCAGAACGCACATCCGACGTGAAAGTTTCACTTTAATGTTCTCTTACAATTTACCTTGTACATGGCGGCAATTTGTAAGAGAAATCATGACGTCTTCTTGTTGTTTACATGACGTCAGCTGCGTTACGCGGCTGTAATGCGTTCGTGCTACAAATAATGTGACATCTTAAACCAAATTTAACGTTACTAACATGCATTTTATAAAGTAAAATATCAAATAATGATAAATAGTTCAGGTGTCTGAATGTATCGTATAATATACCATGCAAACAATTGGGATTAACTGTTTTACAGTATACAAACAGTGAGTCGGTCCGCATTTGCATCGGTAATACACTAGTGTATTACGCTAAATAAGTCATGGCTTTATTACACTCCCAGAAGCCATGTTAGGTGATAAAAAAAATGTGTTCACACAATATAATGTTAACCCTTATGTGGGCCACTAAACAAATGACAAGACTTGAGCTGAAAAAGTAGCTATACATTATGGTATCTCAACAATCACATTGTAAATTAACCTAATTAGCGGTTTTTGCTGTAATCAGGAAACATCATTTCTGATTTTACCTCAATAAAACGTTCATCTTACAACGTCGTGCTCTGCTATTTACGGTCATATTATACTTACAACAACAACGACACAGAACGAACGTATCAAAGAGTACTGTAGTGTCTAAATCTAACTAGCAGCTAAAACAAACACGCAAAATCTAAATTTCGCCAACTACGGTATGTATTTTAGTCACTAACCCTGTAATTTCTATTTATTCTTAAATTAAATTATTATTCATTAAGTAACCGCGCCATTTTCTAATTGTATAGTGCGGCCATGTTTCTTTGAAGCTGTGTATTATATTTCCTTATCGCATGATGCGGCTACTTTTTAATGTTAATTTCCACTACATATCGAACAACTGTTTTGCTTAACAGGATGTCACGCAATGGGGCGGTTCCTCTGATCATAACTGTTACATGCCAAAGGGGGCGGTTCATTTGATTATTACTTAATGGAAGGGATGACATAATGGCATTTTGTTTTTGAAGTTAACTGTAATAGCGTAACAGCGATAACAAACATATGTAATATCATGCAAATACTCGGATATTGCCTCGAAATAGTCCAGGCTGTATGTACACTCATAACACCTCGATTGACATTTATTCCATTTGATTACTGGTTTTCGATGTTGTTTTATGTGAAATTTCAAGTTCATTATGTGTCATTATGAAATTTAAAAAGAAATTAACGCGCATTTAAGAAGAACACAGCCTTTTCCACCAAAGGTCATTGTCATGTCTGATCCAGCAACACCCATACACAAACTGAAACAAAAAAGATAAGAACATAACATAACATTACCATTAATAATTCATTACAAGCGTATTGACATTCAAGAAGGTTTCAGTTTCCTTTGACATTCCATATGAAATACATATTTATGTTATGATTATAATTATACAGTTACCTTGCTAGTCACTGGAGGTAAAATTTGCGGCATTAAAAAGAGCATGGAAGGAGACATTTGGAAATGGTCGAACACGATAAATAAGACCGCCATGGAAGGAGACATTTGGAAATGGTCGAACACGATAAATAAGACCGCCAGCTGTCCATATTTTTGCCACTGACCGTTCCTTTGTGTTTGTGACGTCATATGCCTTTATTCTTTGTTAACATTGGTATTCATATTTTTCCTTTTGCTGAGGGAAAAAAGTTTATAATGCCATAGGATGTTTGTGATGTCATGTTTTGCCTTTTATTTATATTTGTAAGTGTTGTTTTCTTCTGTGCGTGTTTGTGGTTGACTGTGGTCTTTGAATGCTACATTTCCCGTTCGACTTTTATATCTACTTTTCGGTTTGATTGAGACTGTTTGTTCATGAACGGTAGTGACAAATGCTAGCTACATGTACCTTTCACGCCCTCTAGAGCCCCGGACTGAGTCGAACTCAATATTTAAAATGGCAATAGTAAAAGCCCAAAGACTAAATTAAAAAAACATACAACATATTATAAGACTGATCAAACAATACTAAGAGCTTTTAAAGGCTGGAGTAGTGAAACCACCTATTCGAAATTAAAGTAAGAAAACAGAGTATTTGAGCATGTACCACCGATATATGTTTATAAACATCGGGTTCAGCGATCTCCAAAGATCGGAATGAATAACAGTTCTGACTGAAATCACGGGGAGACGCTTTGCCTCCGTCACACTGCACAGGCAAAGCTACTGTGATATATAAAAAGCGTATGAAAGGAGTAATAAAACGTAGTGTGTTGCTGAGTGTAAATTTATTTTTAAAACTTACTCAACAACTATGCATTGTTTGCAGATGAGAAGAAAGATGTCCTCTATAATTTGGAGGAAAAGCGAAAAATACAACATTATTAAAACCCCAAAAGAGTTGAAGATAAATATACTCGGTAAAAAAAGTTTTGGACCAAGGTATATCAAGATATATAAAAATAAAACTAGTGGACAGAATTTAAGTATCTTTTTTTAGTAACCAAGGTCTATCCTACCCGGTTAATTTGGTTCCAGAAACATTAAATTCCAAACAAGATACGATTTTTAAAAAATATCGCGAAAGGGTCAGTAAATATGTTGCAAAGTCCATAAAAAGTAACAGTTACAGACATTCGAGTAATCAATAAAAAGATTATTATATTTTTTGCAAACTTTCATTGTAAACGATAATTTTTGTGGATTGTTGATCTATTGTCAATTATCAACTGAGATAATAAGGGATAATAATAAAATCCGTCGACTGGTTTTCTCTTTATGCGCCATTATATGCCCTGGTCCAAAGCTTTTTTTACCGAGTATAGTTCTGGTGCAAACTCTGTAGGTAGTGAAATCCCCTACTATTACAATGGAACACTGCTTGAATTGAAAAAAGACAGCCCGGTCATTGTACTAGTTTTTGCACATTTTTGTATGGGAGAATAATTAAACAAATGACTTTTACAGTGAACAGTTTGTATTCAAAATGGAACGTTAAACTTCAATGTGTAGCAAGACCATAACTACCAGGGGCGTACCTGGAGCATTTTGAAATGTACGCCAGATATGAGAAGCGTAGCTACGAACCGAGCAGCGACGCTGCGGGTGGTGGGTAGGTGTGGTAGGTGGTTTCCCCCTCCCGCCGGTGGGTGTTTGTGGGGCCTCCCCAACGAACATTTTGAAAATTAGGAGGCAAATGATGCGTTCTCAAGTTATATTTCAGCGTTGATATGGCATTTTGTTTGACACTAGCCCACACCCCACTCAGCCTTCAGTTTTTATTGCATATTTGGAACTTTTATTTTTTCACTTTTGCTGACGAATTGTACGCATTGGCGTACGTGCGTATGCCTGGATACGCGCTTGACTACGATAGTAACAAAAAAATAATGGTCTCGAACCTTTTGAGAAAAACAAACGGAAAAAAATTAAGAATCCTTTTCATTGGCTTTGATTTTATAAATATCACAGAACTTCACCCTTCCGTTTTGTGTTTTCGTACTATTCTGACCAAGAAACTGACATATCTATCTGGTGTTCTATATATTATTAACAATGAGTGAGATGAGAAATGTGACCATGTGGGGAGAACATCAACAAGACAAGTTATTATTATTAGTACTATTATTATTATTATGTGCTGTTGTTGTTGTTGTTGTATCTTTTCCCCAAAAAACCCAGTATATTTCTTAAAGTGATTTTGTGTACAAATAGCGATCAAACACATCACAACACAACACAAACATGCTAACATACAACATTTTTATTCAGATGTTCTCAGATTGAATATAAATAACATATTTCTAGTATGTATAGTGTAATAGTATAGCTTATGTGTAATGCGTGCGGTGGGAAGGTCCGCCACGACCCACAACATGCCAAATTACGGCAAGAATAAATGGGTCAGCGTAATGGCGACTGAAAAAAAGACAAAAAAGGGGTTGTTGCACTATTTTGGACGTAGCTTCATTTAAAAGTGCTTTAAAAACCATAAAAAAACGCTGAACGAATTATCAAAATATCATAAAACATACAGCAGATATGATCTTTTAAAAATTTGCAAACATTCTTAAACCGAGGCAGTCATCTTGGATTGATGACGTCATCATGCCTTTTTACCATTTATTGCATATTGATAAACATCATTTAAAGATACATGTACATCGTAAAAAAATAACATATACAGTATAAATATTTTACCTTATATTCATGATATTTATAATGTAATACATTTATTTGCTTTAAAGAACTATTTATTATCTATTTTTCCTTTATGGAAAAAGGCGTGATGACGTCATCATTCAAAGATGGCTGCCTCCATTGGAGTCTTTTTACACATTGTCAAAAGGTCATATCTCCTATATTTTTAAGATATTTTGATAATTAGTTCAGCTTTTTCCACGGTTTTTAAAGCCCCTTTTAATTGAAACTAGTTCCATAATAGTGCAACATCCATTTAAGGGTTATATTCCCTTATGTATAATCCAATTAAAAATTTCCATTAAAAGAGATAAAATAAAACCAATACTAATCCGGAATAGTTTTACATGAAAGGTATAGTGTATTTATGTTTTCACGTTTATCTAGATAATTATATACTGGAATAACAAACACAGAGTAGGTATACAAGTCGGAAGGAAATATAGCAATGACATATTACGCAAACACTACGACCCATAATAATATAGAAACCTAAGTAAATGCAGCTATTTTACGCTTGCGTAAAACCCCCTTTGTCATTATTTATACACAGGACGCACTGCACACAAACAACTTTTACCTAATGAGTACATTCATGCACATACAGTTTAAAGAAACATTTAGTTTAATATAATGTCAAATCCGGCGTTCGCACCACTATTGGTGTTTCACCTTTTTTTTTTACGTTTAACAAAGTTTGAGGTTGCCCCATATAAATGAAACGTTCCTATGCGAGTGTACCTGTAACCGGTCATCCGGTTTGGTCTGATGCTACGGAGTAGTTCAAATTTGAAGGTGATGAAAACACGTTTTGGAAACTTTACCTCTCTTCTGCTTCAATCGATCTATGCTTTTCTCTGTCCTATCATTTCACTGTTTTTGTTTTTCTACCACCGACAGAAACATTAGGGTCAAATAGGACACTCAGTTTCTTAAAATGTAGATGTAGAAACTAATAAGTATCTTGAGCACAGCTAGTGCTAAACATCAAGAACGGTGAAACAAACCAACGTCTTTTCTACATAGCATGTAATGCATTTGGTGCATTTTCAGAATATATTAAAGAAAAACGTCGGACCCGGTGTCCACCACCCCCAGACATACTCAACTAAATTGGATTTAACTAATATTCTGAAAATGGACCACCATTTATTAAATGTCAAGTAGGAAACAACAAATTCCTATGTTTAAAAAACATTGTACTTTTCTCAAACATACATCATCATAATGATTAGACAATACATATGAATCAATTTAACACACGTTGAAGACAAGACGTATATTCGAATAAAAAAAGCTTAAATCATATATATACATTTTTACGTAATGACATAACGTTGAAACCGTAATTACATGTTGTTCGGCAAAAAAGTATACGCGTGCATCACGGTTTATGTATATATATCTTACATACACTGATGTAGTAGCAGCTTTTATGGCGGTTGGTGATTCAGCCAATGTCGATCCAGACTGGATCATGACTAGATAGCCGTTCGAAGTTCGTTCCATGCCATATCTGTCCTGTCTGGGAACGAATTGAAATTTGACCGAAGCATTGTGGTGTACTGGTTACAGCGTCTGCCTTGCATTCGGGAGATCGTGGGTTCGTGTCCCCTGACCGCGTTATACCAAAGACTTCAAAAATGGAGTAGTCAATTGTAACCCTGGCTTGTGTGAAAAGGGTGTATAGTCCAGGTAAAATACATGACATAGTTAGGGTTATTTTCATATAACATTTGTAATGATATTGAACAAGTGTCAAGTTTCAAAGCTTTTCGACAATTCATTTTTGAGAAATGAGTAAAAAACAAAAGCTTTAACGAAAACTTCAAAACTTCTAGACGGACGGACGGATAGACGGACAGACAGATGTAAATCGCCAAACTGTAAGCCTGGATTTGCTACGCAATCCAGCCAAAAAAAAAAAGAAGAAACAAATTTCTGTACATTATGGTGGAGTTTAAACCCGACAAATTTGCTATTATTTCGGGCGTTTGTTTGAGCCAAAGGGTTTTCAGCTATGTTAGTGAGTAATTTTAACAAAATGTAAATACATTATATATAAATGAAACTGGCAATTTTAGTGGTAAATAAAAACACTTTAGTTTCGAAATTCGGTTAAGAAATAAAGATTTTACAGCCATGAATTTGGATGAGGCTTTTTGTATGTAAATTCCTATCTATCCTTTTACATCCTGCATTACCCTCTTTCGGGTATTATATACATCTGCCGTGTTGCTGGGACAGCAAAAAATTAAGAAATCTCAAATATAACTTCAGTTAGCCTCAACAGTTTGCTATCATTTTTTCAGGATGTCTTAATTTCGGTTTGCCCAACTCATTAAAACCATTTTTGGATAAAAGGTCGAAGCGCCCCAATATGCAACATAGGGTAAAAATACTTTTTGAACTTCCCCTGCCCCCCACCCGCCAGTCAAATTATTGGGATCCCGGGTAGGAAGCTGTTCCTACCCCGGTCAGAGTAACATCTTGGAGCCTAACCATCGTTTAGTCTCTCTAGACCTGGCGTTGTTTTAAATACTAGCAGTTATATTTTTTCATAATGGACCATAATGTTAAAAGATGCGACGACAGAGTGGTTAGCTTACTTGCCTCTGGATATAGAAGTCTGGGGTTCGACTCCCGGAGTTTCAAGTCTCGAGAATTGAAAACGCACTCCCTTATATCTAGAACTTATTCGTGCAAGATAGTTAAAGTTACTGTGAAAGTATGTCATTCTTCCTACGGATGTAAAGCCGTGGATGTAAAGCCGTTGGTCCCCTGTGCAGGGAGAGACATACCCTATTCAAGTTAAAAATCTCACTGAACTTCTTTGGTTATCACAAAAAAAGCCTGCAGGTAAACTCATCCACAGAAACGAAACTGTGATAATCAAAAGTATGTGTACAATACGTCAATAGTATTGGAAGAAAGAAAGAAAGAAGACATAAATAAAGATGGATCGGTAATAAGCACCTTGCTCACTAATAGTTTACTAACAGACCATACGTCATAATGTGATGACGTAAATCAATGACGTCTTGTCATTATATTATAATGTCCGTAACATTTCCGGAAATTGCCAGGTTGTTCGGGTTTGGCACGAATGAAAACGGAATAACCTCGTCGATTTCCGTCAATGGCTTTCAATAGTGGACGACCCGAATACGAAAATCTGCGAAGAATTCCGATTGCATTTATGGTTTTACGGGAAAACGGGCGATAATGATAAACAAATGAAAGATGTTTTTTAACGGTAGTTATCAAATCATTTGTTTATCCTAATCGGTCAGCAAGACACACGAAATCTACTTTTATTAAATTGTGAATTGTGCTGACGAATTTTGGCCAATGAACAATGTGCAAGGTAACTCTTTGGGCTACGCTTCCGGTTAATGGCCGTTTTGACGACATAGGTAAAAATGCAATTTCATTGTCATTTTTGGATGGGTTCGAGAAAGGTTTTTAATGTTTTTTTTAACCTCATTCTGCTCGGAAACCACCATTCTTAATGATTTCTACGAATGCTTATCTTGTTAATTTGCTACTTTACGGTGGTAGTCGCCCATAAACTACCGTAAATGACCCAAGACTTTTCAAAAAGAAGGATTGGTATGTTTACTTTTCGCCTGCATGATACCATAGGAGCTCGCTTGCGCTCGCATCGCTTTGCGACGCAAGCTGTCCTCGCTATTTAGCGGGTGAATCAGTGAGACTTTGATTCTTCTTATCTATAATAAATACTCTCTATATGCACAATACATAGAGTTTAATTACCAGTGTTTTTGAGATACCGGAAATATTTCTCGATGGAGAGAAATTGCTCCGATATCGATATAAGAACGAGTGCTTTAGCACGAGTTCTTATATCGGGGCAAGAAATTGCTCCGATATAAGAACGAGTGCTTTAGCACGATTCATAAGAGCGAGTGTTTTTGCACGATTCATTAGAACGAGTGCTCTTGCACGAGTTCTTATATCTGGTCAATTTCTCTCCCGAGGGAAATATTTCCGGTATCTCAAAAACACTGGTTATTAAACTCTAAATTACATATTTTGGGATGAATTAAACGAAACAAACACTCTATGTTTGTTAATGTTCTTGCATTCCTTCTTTCGTTCTTAGTGCGCAGTGAAACATACGCCTTTTTACACCAGTTTGCCGAGCAATGTTCCGTACTGCGAAATAACTCCCACTTGGAGATATTTTACAGTAGAGCAAACGAGTAGATATAGTTTTTCTATTCCCAGTACTTCCTATACAAATCACAGACAAATATGTAATAAACTGGGAATAACACGCATGATACCCAACAACGTGTACATCAGTAACAAAACAAATGTATTATCAGCGTTTTTTGATCGATATAAATACAATACTATTAAACTGTTAAAACGGAAACCAGCAGATGAAACAACTACATATTGGAAGCTGTATATAGACTAGCTAAGGATAAGACAAAACAAAAATGCGATGCAAATCATCAGTTCACCGGTAGTATTGTGGGTGAGATTGCATTGCTTTGAAGTATGATTGTTTGTTATCTATGCCTCCTATCCCATTGAAAATTGGTATAGAATGGAGAAAAAAATCAATCTACTGAATTATTTTACGTGATATTCCAAGCATTTTTATTTAATTGGTCACTGTTTGTGCTGTAGCGATTCTCAGAAACAGAATATAAGTCTGCCGTAAATCAATTTCTCTATCAAATATTTCGTCCAGATACATTAAATATATAGGTTTAGTATACTTAAATCAAGCCATACTAGTACACGTATTAAGTCTAAGATGTTGGTAAATGTTGATAGTGTTTCTGATCTGGATGTTCTATATTTAGCTGCTTCATCCGCGCTACGTAATAACACGATTGTTAGCAATGTACAGTTTGCTTAACTATATGCTTGATTCTTTACACTTTAAAAAAGGTCGCCCATATAACAGTTTATTGCTGAAACTTTACATATACTTCTTTAGATGGACATATGTGTATATTGAGATTTACCACCACCAATTACATGTAAACATTCGAGGTGTAGTTGAATGTAGTTCCTATAATAAAAAGTAATCCCTCCTTTTTTGATGAAAATGGGCATTATAATAAAATCTATTCGATTTTGTGGTTGCATGTATAAGAAGCGTATTAATAGGTTTTATTGGATCACGGATGAACATTTTCGAAACAATTCATTTATATGTGACATTTTAACATTGGTGTCTATGGGGAAAATAATTAGTGCTTTCATACCTATAAGAGCTATTTGCAGGTCATACTACACCAATTCATTTTCCATAGGCCTACCTTATAGCTCTAAGCTATGTACTGAGTTGCCTAATGTAGGAAGCTATATTTTTATTACTTGTTTTGAAAGACCTATCTTAGTTTTATCGTAAAAAAATAATTAACCATATGTTGAGTTTGTTTTGAAAAAGCTGTTTGGGTCGGAGGGTGCTGACCCACCTACTTGCATGTAGAAACATGAGGAAAATGTAAAATATACTTCTTTTTTTGATTATGCAACACATTATGAATACATTGCACAAATGTATGATTTAACCTTTATAAGTACTCTTCAAAAGTTGAATTTTAATTTTTTAGCAAGATTTTTTGATTTGTTTACCTTGTCAACCAATCAAAATTAAGAGATTCTGTGTAATAGCTCCGAATTTACCCTGGAACTTTTTCCCTGCCCGCTGATTGGTTGGTGATTGGTGTAGTCTGATCTGCAGTAATTAGGAAACTTTTCCGATACCAATTGGTAAGATAGGCTCAGAAGTAAATTGTCCGTAGTGTTTTACATAGGTTTTGAGCTTTTTTAGTCCAATTTTGTCTAAAAAAGCCTTAATTTTGAGTTCCATTTTTTTTCGGGTTTAAAATGATGTGTTTGTGAAGTGTTTACAATTGAATTATGTTTTTTTGGTATGAACATGTAGGGTTGCATGTTTGTAACATGTTTTAATGAACTAAATCTGCAAGGAACCGGTTTTAATTGGTAGGCATGAAACCACTAAATAATTCCCCTAACTCCCTAAAACAGGATACTGCGAAATAGAAGATTTGTTTAAACATGTTAAAAGGTAAAATAGTATAATCGAGTATGGTGCCACCAATTGGCATGAAAATCGTCATAACTGGCATATTCGTCGTCATAATTGCACCTAAAATTCATATTTTATTAATGTCCATTGACTGTTCTAAACATTTGATCTATGTAATATGTATTGACGAGAAATGCCATTTGGTATAACAATTCCGATAGCGTAAAAGTTAAAAAAAAATCTCTGACTTTTGTTGATTTCGGATTATTGTCCTTGGTATTCACATGACCATATTTTGGCAAATACTCATTCGATTTGCATGAAGTAGGTATTTTTAAGCATGTTCGGAAAATGACAACACAAAAGCCTCATTTAAGAAACATCTAAACATGTTTTCTTCCCTTATCGGTTTACCACCACCAATTACATGTAAACCTCCGAGGTGTAGTCGAATGTAAATCCAATAATAAAAAGTAATCCCTCCTTTTTTGATGGAAATGGGCATTATAAGTAGGGGAAAACTTCCCATATCTATTATAGTTTGTGGTTGCATGTAAAAGAAGCGCAGTAATAGGTTTTACTGGATCACTGATGAACATTTTCGAACTTTCGACACTATGTTTACACTTTGTGAGCAACTGTCAATGACAAGTAACCTTGATCAGTTTGGTAAACAAACAAGGACTTTCTTACATATCTTGTGACCCCATATTTTCTCGTGATTTTTCATGGGAAAAGTTTTTTATATGACAATTACACTGCTACATTATCTATACTTGAGTTGAAGTTGCAGCAAATCATTAATATGTGACATTTTAACATTGGTGTCTATGGGAAAAATAATTAGTGGTTTCATACCTTGGTTTCATAACTTGAGGGTATGAGGTACCAATAGCGAAATCGTGAAATGTTCACCTCGCGTGACGTAGACATATTAACCAAGGAAATTCGCCGTCAAATGGAATTCATCAAAAGCATCATGCATCATGATCCAGTATTGCCAAGATGTACACCTGGGTTGAGTTAAATTGAACTTTACGACGAAATAAAAAACAAATAGATGTCGCCAACAAGAGTGAAAATTACAGTGCACACCCTTCATTTAATATGTAAAAATAAAAATAAATTCAGAATGGACCTAGAACCTTCTCCATTCTCACGTGCAGAACTGCAGAATTGCATCAATTTAAGTAACACTGACGTAGGTGAAGGAAATGCAGTGTTATGCGAGAAAAATGTCGTGCAGCTATTATATCTCACACACCATGTCTATTGATATACCCAATTTAGTACATATAAAAATACAAAATACACCTAAAACCTTTTCACGTGCAGAGCTACAGATTTGCAAAAGTTTAAATAACTTTTACGTAGGTACATAACAAACTGCAGACAATTGTCCAGCAAATATGTGACACTAGATTTTCTCCCACACATTATCAGTATTCTCCTGACAAACTTGTGATTCAAGTACCGTCGTGTCATCACGTCTGTGTATAGCTATTATGTCTATTTGTATGCACGGTTGTCATTAGGTGATTTATTATTTATTATTTATTTAAAAAAAATATATATTAAAAAAACAAGCCGCCCTCTTCTGTTCAATCTCTTAATCCCCGCATTATAGTTTGGTAAGTCCTTACGTTTGTTATAAAACAAACAAAAAATCGACCGTCATATATTACCTTACATGATTACCTTACATGTGTTGAACATGACGTAAAACACCATACAAACAAACAAACAAACAAACAAACATTTATTACCCGATAGATTAACTTAACTGCCACACAAACAAGCCGCCTTCTTCTGTTCAGTCTCTTAATCCCCTCATTATAGTTTGGTAAGTCCTTACGTTTGTTAATGTTTATACTATTTGAGACAACTTAAGCTATCATCAAATAAAAATAGTCTGAATTATTGGCTTCAAACATAAGTCAGTGGTTCAGAGTTATTCAGAAATGTTTTGGATTTTATTTTGATTCTGATTGCAAAATATATACATATAAAAAAAACAACACTGGGAGGACAACCAGTCTATAGTTTGGTAGTTAGTGAATATTTCTATAGTACAGATACATGTTGTGAAATATAGATATTAACATCGCAAAGGAAAAGTAGCATTCAAGGACGGCAGTCAACCACAAACACACACAGAAACAAAGAACAACTTTATATAAAAATGAATAAAACACAAAATAAGACATCACAGACAAACAAGGTTGACAATAGGGCCACCGCCTTGGAACGGTCAGTGGCATAAAAGGCTGCTGGGGGTTTAACCAGGTTCTAGGGTGCACCAAACCTCACACTTACCCTACTTCATCCCAATAAAACGGGACAGTGTAAATAAAGAAATCCCCGCAATGAACTATTCTCTTACCAACAAGGCAACATTGATAGGCAATATAAGTAAAACACAAAAATGCTCGTTTATAGATAAATACTGAAAAACAATGGCCTAGAAAGCCACAAAGAATGCAATCATTGATTTGGCAGAAGCCAGAGCAACAAGAGAAAAAACATTGAGGGCACGTCAAGACAAGATTGCAATATGTGGGCGAATTGATCTTGTCCGGAAATGTGTACCGTTATGCAATAAAGAATTGAAGATAAAAGACCATATGTGTAAAATTTCTTTTTCATTTTATTGAAATATTTAAAAAAAAAAATAATTATGAATTCCATTTGAATATTGTGTTTGACTCTCGTGCATGGATTTGAGTTTACTGCATCATAGGTGAAACAAAATATTGTCTGAAAGTCATTTAAAACAGTCATTTTACATTCAAGTATGCTATATAAACTTGTTTTATGTTATGGTTTCCTATAGTTATACCAGGTGTCTTTTATATCATTCTATATATTCTATATTGAAATTGTTATCGTTCTATATATTGCACATTTAAAATATGTATTTAAAGTCAATGTTTAACACATCGGAGTACTCAACATATGTTTTAGACACAAATATGTATATATATATACATATTTATTAGCGTAGTTGTGAATCAGTGCACTCTCGCAGTGAGTGGCTATGACTCGATTTAGAGAATGAACACGATTAAAATAAGTTGCCAATATTTGTGTAATATGCGCATTACAATGGTTTAAACTATTTTAAATTGTATTTAGCATAACTCGATTTTATTCATAAATCAATAGGACATAGGCTCGTGAGATACTACAAATGCATATATACATATAGCATATGACATAACAATAAACATAATTACAGAAGTATTTAAATTAACATTATTCTGTTATAAACGTAATATTACATTATTTGTATTCCTAATTAATACATGTAACGGAGAAGGTGATAATATTGTGGTTACAAAGTATTGCAAAACATTTCGAACATAATTAATATAACAATCCCAATTAATGTGGTACATGTAATAAGTTTAGGTGGTAATCCATGGACACTAGAATGGGAATATATATATATTCATTACGTGGTCCCGCCTTAATTCCATTAGGCGATGGGAAGGTTTATATTGGGAGGATTTTATAACGGATAAAACCAGTTTTAAAAACAAAATACTGAAAAAAAATGCGATAACTTGTTTATAATTACCTATTAAATGTTTTAATTTTACAATATGCTACCTTTTTAGCAGAAATTAAGTTTTTATTCATACCCAAACCAACCCGTTTTCTCTTCTTGGAGAAGGGTTGGATGGGTATGAAAGTTAATACTCGGACCGCGTAATGGATTCCATGTATTCATGAAACCCTAATGTTTATAGCAGTTTCGTTTATTTGAAAGAAAACTTCTTGATATTATATATTATGAAAGAATTTACATTAATAGCCGTCGACGAATATACGTATATAATTTGTTCAAATACACATTTAGATAAATATTCTAATAATCAATTATTCGATACACGAAGGTAAACATTACCTGAAAAAGCATTTGTATGATTTTAGTGTCATTTAGGCCTACTTAGTTCATGTCATGGATAATATGCAATATATGTCATAATGTTTCGAGTGGCAGATACAATGTGTTACAAGTAAAAAGGGGAATCTTTATAACGAATATGAAAACCTGATGTTTAACATTATGTGGCTTTGTCAAGTTTGAGATTTACATACAAGTTTATAATAAGGCAAGTTCACCAGATTCTCCTTGAACCAGAGAGATTTAAACATATTCTGGTCAAACTAGTACATGTAGTAATAGCAAACTTTTATTATTTTAGATAGAATTAATCTAAGTTCTAACCGATATATACATATATATTTATATATTTAGAATATGATGTTTTTTGTTTACTTAGCTTAATTTTCAGGAATAAAGACAAACTCATAACTGCCAAAGAAAGGGTTTCATGTACAGGGATAGCTACTTCAGCACTATGCAACCAGGTACCAACAATAAACGTAACAAACACAAATTTATTCCTGATGCGTCGGTTTTGTATTCACTATACATTATAAAATGTTCAAGTTGGTGTGTGTGTGTTATTTTATTTTAAATATAGTTTCACATCAGTATATTATTACTACTATATTTATTAATTGATTATTAGTAAATTACTACTGTAATTACTAAAACAACTTATTGTATTTGAAAATATAAAATCTGAGGGACTTAGTTGCCAAATTCGGTACAACAAGAGAGATGGATTTCTCTGTACAAAAGTTTAAGGTACACGTACATATATCTTTGTCAAATCTTGTAAATAATTAATTATATCACAAACCTAATGACATGATGTGTTATCGGACCTAATAACATACGTAATTGGGACAGTGTTTTAGGATCGGTAGGTTTGTTAGTTTATTTATGGCTTTGCCATGCATGTTACATTGCACATGTGTGGGTGTGTTTTGTTAAAATAATATATTGTCACTATTATCAATTTAATATTTTCCACTTTCTACCTAACCATTCCAATATATTTTTGGCAGTCGAGCTAAACATTTTTTGTTTTTTATTTCGTTTAAGAAAGAACTGTACATATCTTGGTGTCCCATTTGCTTTGTATCCATTCGAATTAATATACAAATATATAGTCTTATTACATAGTATGTTTAATGACAGATAATGTTTTCTTAGTCTCAATGAATGTGCAGGGACTGGGTGACAAAAACAAAAGAAAAGATGTTCTTAATTTTTTTAAGGGAAAAAACACTCTATTTCTTACAGGATACTCATTTCACCAAAAGTGAAGAAAGTTATATTAGAGACCAATGGGGATTCGAGTGTTTCTTCAGCAGTCATACTGGTCAATCGAGAGGAGTAGCCATTCTTATAAATAATAACTTTGATTTTAAGGTAAAGTGTTCCGAAAGTGACAAAGAATATTATGTTGATTTTAGATACAACTATATGTGATAAAAATATTACCCTTATTAATGTATACGCTCCAAATAGAGATAATCCTATTTTCTTTCGTAAGCTGGGAGAAAAAATAAAAGAATCTGATAACCCATGTATAGTTACTGGCGACTTTAACCTGATTTTAAATCCAGATATGGATACATTTAATTACGTTAATATGAATAACTCAAATGCACGTGGTACTCTTTTAGAAGTTATTGTAGAAAATAATTTATTAGATTGCTGGAGAGAACAAAATATAGAAAGAAAAATAAACATGGTTTGAAATTCGTAGAAATCCAGAAAAAATAAAGACTAGATTTTTTTCTAATTGCAGGTAATTTATATACTGATTTAGATGACGCAAACATATTTCCAGGTTACCATACAGACCATTCTATGATATATATATAATATGAATTCGGAAACTTTATGAAAGGCAAGTCATACTGGAAATTTAACAACTCTTTATTAAAAGACACAATATATGTAGACGAAATAAAAATAATAATAGATAATGTTAAAAGGCAATATGCATCGGATATACAGGATACTGATATGGATATAAGTGAAATTCCGATAAAAAATTAAAATTTAATATAACTGATCAATAATTTTTGAGACGTTACTATTAGAGATTAGAGGAAAAACGATTGCCTACTCAGCATATAAAAAGAAACGGGAAATAAATAAGGAAGAATGTGTTTAAAAAGAAATAGAAAAACTTGAAAAAGAAAATGACGTAAATTGAGCAGAACTCCGTACAAAATAGAAGGTGCTTTTGTGAGATCTAAAGCAAGATGGATAGATGAAGGGGAAACGATTTCAAGTTATTTTTGCAATTTGGAGAATAGAAATTATGTCTCAAAATATATGAACTCTTTAATATCCAAATCAGGGGCTACTTTGAAAACTCAGGAAGAAATTTTGACTGAAACAAATACACATTATAAAACATTCTACGAAGCGAAAGACACAATAGATATATATTTAAATGTTTTACTTAAAGACTTTAATATACCAAAACTAAATAAAAATATTAAACAGTCTGTAGAAGGTTCTCTCAATTATACAGAAATGCTTAATTCATTGAAAAGAATGTCCAACAATACAAGCCCAGGTAACTCTGGATTTACGGTCGAATTTTATAAGTTTTTCTGGAACAATATTGGTTATTTTTTAGTGAGGACAATAAATTATGCTTATTTAAATGGAGAACTCTCAATAACACAAAAACAAGGAGTTATAACTTGCATTCCGAAAGGCAACAAAGACAACTTGTATTTCAAAAACTGGAGACCAATCTCTCTTCTAAACGTTTCTTATAAAATAGCATCTGCATCCATAGCTATTAGAATAAAAAATGTGTTATGTACTTTTATCCATGAAGATCAAACTGGCTTTTTACCAGGCAGAATGATGGGATCAAGTATAATATTACTGTATGACATACTATTTTATGCTGAGAAATACAATATTCCAGGGTTATTACTCTTGATTGACTTCGCGACTACTTTTGACACGGTATCATGGAATTTCATGTCAAAAGTTTTACAATTTTTTAATTTTGGCTCTTCAATTATTAGTTGGATACATTTTTTTTACCACTATATAAAGTCATGTGTTATTGTTAATGGGCATATGTCAGACTGGTTCTATCTACAAAGAGGTTGTCGTCAAGGAGATTCATTTTCACCCTACCTGTTCATTCTGTACACAGAAGTATTATCTGTACTGTTAAGAAATAATCCAAAAATTAAAGGTATTCATATAGATAATACTGCGTTTTTAGTATCACAGTATGCTGATGATACCAGTTTGACTCTAGATGGCTCCAAAGAATCACTTTTGCACACCATATTGACATTTAAAACTTTATGCACAAATCTCCGGCCTTAATATCAATTCTGACAAAACAAAAGTTATCTGGTTTGGATCGAAAAAAGATAGCGAAACAAAGTTATGTCCAGAAGACAATTTCACTGAACTAAGGGTTACATTTTCAACAAACCTGAATTCAATGATAAATATAAATTATGACCTAAAATAGAGGATATTAAAAGATTACTTGCAAGTTGGTCTAAAAGAATACTTACTCCTTTGGAAAAAAAGGTGGTTCTAAAAAGCCTAATCATTTGATAATAGGAATCCCCAACCCATCAACTGATAAAATCAAACTTCCTCAAAATATGTTTTATATAATGCAAAAGATAAAATAAAACGAACCATTATAATACAAGACCATACGTTTTGGGGGGTGGGGAGGGGGTGGGGGGGGGGCTAAGAATGATTGATATGGAACAATTTATGTCATCTTTAAAAACTACTTGGATTCGCAGAATGTTCCAGACAGATAATAAATATACTCAGTTAGTGAAAAAAGTGTGCCCCATTTTCACAGACGTAGTTTATTTTGGTAGTGATTTTTAAAACGAAATTTATATAGAATACATAATCACTTTTGGAAAGAAGTAGTTTCCTGTTATAAAATATTTACTGAACACGTGAAACCGATTTCATTGCATCAATTTCATGCTGTTAATTTATGCATACTCCAGAAATTAAGGTCGGAGGTTCAAGTGTTTTCTATAGAAGATGGTACGAAGGAGGATTTTTATTAATCAATGACCTTTTAAACACAAATGCAAACCTTTACTCTTACAGAGATTTCAATAATCGCCATGACATAAGGTCTAATTTCTTAGAATACGAAGGACTTATTACTGCTATTAGAAACTACTTGGGTAAATTGAATAGTATAACACATTTACCCATAATAGTCCAAACCCATTGCGCCCTCTTATCCTATCACTAATCCAAAAACATACTAAAGGCTGTAGATTCATTTATGATCTGTTGATTAAAAAACATACTTACCCCAAGTCATTAATAAAATGGAAGAGTGTAGTTTTAACAGTACCTAAATATAATTTCGAAACAATTTACGCAATACAGTTTAAAATAAAAAAAAGTTCCAAAATTACTTTGGTTACAACATAGAATCAACCATAGATTTCTGGGAACTAACTATTTCCTAACAAAAATGAACATTCTAGATAATAGTATGTGCAGCTTTTGCAATATTTTATCTGAAACCATACATCACTTGTTTTGGAATTGTGAAGTTGTAAAACAGTTTTGGTCATATCTTACAGAATACATTAGAAATAAATGTAATATAACTTTGATAATTTGGGAAGAAACAGATATCTTATTTGGAAATAATAAATTTGATATCACTTTGAGCAGAATTTACATCAGCCACACAGCACTAAACCGATGTATATATATAAAAGCTGAACAATACAAAAGCTGTGCCACATATGTATTCTACATATGTATTTCATATGAAAGTAACACATATGTAATACATATTATGAAAATATTTTGTACTAAATAAAATTAAAACGTAAACAGGTTGTTAAAACATTTTTTACAATATTCCGCAATTTTTTTTTAATAATACTTTATGTATTTTATGCATAATAGTTTCATATGAAATATGTGGCACAGGTGTATTATTTTAACATGAAAAATATATGAGGTACATATATGACACATATGTATCATTTACATATGTGGCGCATATGTAAATAACATAATTTATATATGGAAGAAACATGCAACTAATAAGGAAGTAACACATATGTGGCACATGTCACAAAAAAATTCCTATTCGAAAACGCTTTCCTATGCACTGAAATCGACAAAATATCTGCATTTATCACATAACCTGCGGTGTGGGGGTGTAATAACACTATTCAATATTTTAGATATTCTACTAGTGGTATAACATAACGTTAATGACGTCATGGACGTCACGTTAATGTATGTTTTCTGACGTAATGTGACGTTATAAGTTATGTTATAAATATAATCTAACATTCGTGCTTATTATTATTGAGTTTAATAAATTCAATAATGAATGAGCACTATTGTAAGATCCTCTATTAATTTTCATTATCCTATATGAACATTAAAATTCGGCTATGGCAAGGAAAGAACTTAAATAATAAAAAAAACTTTTATTCAGAGTATTATTTTCATATGACAATACATTATAGATTGCATTTTATTTTATAATGTATACACTGATGCAAGTCTACGCACCCACAATGACGTTTACGATTTCCTCTATCAGACTATAAAGATAGAATCACTGCTCTGCTCGTATATGCATTGAAAACAGTTGCTGAAATTTATCTGCATCTCTAATGAATATCGTATCAGCACAAATGCGGGGGAGGAATAATTAGCACAGTTACAATACATATGCATATTGAAGGCGTATTATTCATGGTTTCTCCTATACATTGGCATTAGGTGACAACATTTAATGCCACACCTAAATGCATTACTCGGATTTAGACACTGATGGAGTATAAAAAGTAAGAAGGCCTTTAAATTAGGCGATCCCTTGTCTGCGATTGTATTTCTTCGGTTCGAGTGCAGACATATCATAATGTAATGTTGACAACGCCTATTGTTTCTAATTTGAACGAAGTACATTAACCCTTTATTTTGTCTGTGAAACAGTCTGTGTTATGAATGTCAAATTTTGATAAATAATTGTTGTTTTATTTCAGTTTTTTCAACATTTAATTATTATATATATTTACAGGTGAATTTGTTCAGTATTTAGTCAGTAAATTAAATATAATGCTTGGTTATCCTCGAGCATGAAACTGAGTAGGATATGTTGTCTGCTTTTTAATTTAGTCTTTTGGCTGTTACTTGTGATACGCAGGCTTCATAACCGCTGCTCCCAACTAAATTCTTTTTTGTTTATTTCGCTCTTCAGGGCATACAATTTTACTGGATATAGGGGATGAAATAAAGATACAAATATTGCTATATCCACCGCCATATGCTTGCCATCTTCGGAATGGTTAAAATTCTGTACTGTTGATTTTTATGAATATTGAGTTCTGCTCAACCCGGGGCTAGAGGGCGTGAGCGGTAGCTAGCATATTTCACTACCGCTCATGAACAGTCTCAATCAAACCGAGACTGCAATATTTCGTATGTGTCGTGCTCGGCCGTTTCCAAAGGTTCATTATCGTACTCATTTTTACTGCATCACAGTCAAACGGTATAATATATTAAATTCATCTAAAACAGTCATTTTATGTAAGTTATATAACGTTGTTTTTCGCTGACATAGTTTATATCATTCTATATATTACACATTCAATGTGTGTGTTTAAGGTCATTGTTTAACAAAGCGAAGTACTCAAAGTATGTTTTTATACCCAACAATTGGACATTGAGCATATACCGTGATAATTATTAGCGTAGGTGTGACTTTACATTAAGTAGTTATGAGTAGATTTAATATCGTAGCACTATATTGACAAAAATAAGATTCAAGATTCAAGATTCTTTATTAAGTAACGTAAACATTACAATGTTTCTTGTTACGTGATACATTGAATAATATTATATACAACAGTCAGTCATGACAAGTATGTGCATATACATAAAGGCAATGAGCAAGACATGATTTATACGAAAAAGATATACAAACATATATTGAACTTGAGGTTGTACTAAGTACATTGAAAAAACATAGAACAATGCAATGTGTATGTATGTACATATATACATATTGAAATATCATGAAGAACGTTAAAGCATATAGATGTGCAAAAGATGGTGTAGTATTTACTTTAAGTGAGATTTACAGTACATTTTTATGACGATTAACTATGTTTTGTCGAATAATTATCGCTTGATATACACATTTACAAAGTTTTGAGATAACAGAAAATATAACAGACTGTATTAGCTCAATAAATTTAAAAACGCTTGGTCTAACAAAGTAACGTGATTTAACATATTGTTTTCGAATGTCAGTGTATGCTAGACATATACAAATAAAGTGGTATCCATCTTCTAGATCACCAGAATTACAAATTAAACAGTAGCGTTGATCATGGTCGTTTCTGTTAACACCATAACGACCTGTTTCAATCCGCAGTTGATGCGAAGACAGTCTTACCTTAGTAAGTGCAATACGAAATGTCTGTGGTATTTTATTTAGATAATACTCATAATTGAAAGTGGTCGCAAACAGTCTGTATGTACACAAAGAACGACTGTTATTAACAGTAGTACACCATTATTGAACAAATTGATCGATTATTCTTTGCTTGAACAAAAGATGAAAAGTAAGTCTGGGTTGTTCCATACATCTTTTGACACGAGAAACCCAATTAGTTGGAACCCCTATGACAGTCGAATGTTAATGACTTGTACAAATGTTGTAAAATGATATTTGTCAGATCTAACAATTTTGCACCAATACTTAACAATACGGACATATCTATTAACATACATAGGATATCTACATAACTCACCATATATAGCAGCATTACAAGTAGATTGTTTTACATGCAACAGAGATTTAAGATAAGATACTGCGTAAACTAAACTTGAGTATTTTAAGTGTTGTTTAATAAATACATACCAACACATTATAGGTTATTACGAGAAACCCCAGACAGAGGGAACGTGTTCATAGGAATCCGTTAGAACGTTGTGTTACGTCATTTTTAGCACATTTTAGACCATTTAAGACGATTTTTTTTGTAGATGCAGCCCATTTTATTTTTTCTGTGAAGAATCAGTTCTGTATACCTCCCGCCATCCGTAAAAACCGGCACTTTCTCACTTGATAAGTCGAGCTCCCAGTGGGATTCTAACCCTCAGTTGCGTTTGGTTTATCTGAAGATAGAACGTTCTTAATATGTTTTCTATGAAACATATCCTATTTTTAGATGTTTATAAATGGTCACCGTAGTCATTGAATTACATATTGGCTATATATGATATTCGCATCGAGAGCCTAATGTCACACAATGTCTATTTATTCATGAAACCATAATGTAGTAGTTTCGTTTATTTGATTGGTCAATACTAGTATCAATCACTATACGAGGATGTGATTATGGTATCAGCCTGACTATGTTAGAAAATAATCATGTTGTGCAGCTAAGCAGCTAAATTTCTATGGACATAACATTTTAAATGTTTGTTTGTTTTCCAAATTTAAATTAGTTATCACGTATCAACTGAATTGCGTGAATACACCCTAACAATGATGATTTGAGTTAAAAGTAAACATACAGATTTTCATTCTCACTGTCCTGATTTAGTATGACCGTATGAACTCTCTTTAGCTTGACTGACGTCGCATGTAGCCGCACCCATAGACTGAAATCAGTCCTAAATGTTTTAAACAATTCCTATTTTTACTATTTTTTACTAATCTGGACAATACGATTCGGACATGAAGAGAAAAAGAACTTCAAATAAAAACTCACCTTTTATGCAGAGTGTTATTTTTACATGACATGAAATTATAATTTACATTTTTCTTATAATTTACAGATTGCTACCAGTCTCCCTCATCTACAATGGCGTTTACGATATACATGATATATCTGTCAGACTACACAAATCTCTGAGAGTCTCTGCTCTTTTCGTATATGCATTTATGAATAGATCCATCTATGAATGGAAACCGTTGCCGACGTTTATCTACATCTCTAATGGATATCGAAGCAGAGAAAATACGGGGGCGGCATTAATTAGCCCTATTACAATAGAAAATGTATATTGACGCCGTATCGCCTTTAGTATTATTCATGGTGTCTCTCATACATTGGCATGAGGTGATTCAGACATTGATAAAGTAAATAAAAATAATTCTTTAAATTAGGCATCCTTCGTCTGATACTGAGTGTAGCAATATTCTAATGCAATGATGACAACGTTCATTGTCGCTAACTTGATCGACATAAATTAACCCTTCATTTTCTTTGTGAAATGGTCTGTGTTATGATGGTCAAATTTTGATAAGTTATTGTTATTGTATTTCAGTTTCTCATACTTTTAATTAATATAGGTGAATTTATTCAATATTTAGTCTTGTGCGGGCAAGAAGTAATATATTGCTTCGTTTGACTCTTGCATGAAACTGAATTTGCTTCATCACAGTCAAACGGTATATACTGTCTTAAATCATCTAAAACAGTCATTTTATGTAAGTTTTTTCACAGAGGTCTTTTATACCTGATATATACTCGGCAAAAAAAGTTTTGGACCAGGGTATATAAAGTCATATACAAATAAAACTAGTCAACAGAATTTAAGTATCTTTTTTTAGTAACCAAGTTCTACCCTACCCGGTTAATTTGGTACCAGAATCATTAAATTCCAAACAAGATTTGATTTTAAAAAAAATATCGCAAACACACAAAGGGTTTATAAAAAATGTTGCAAGATCCATACAAAGTAACAGTTACGGACACATTCGAGTAACCAATAAAACGATTTATTTTTTTTTCACAAACATTCATTGTAAATGATAATTATTGTTGATTGTTGATCTATTGTGAATTATCAACTGAGATAATAAAGGTTATGGTCGAATGTCATGGTTGAGCGATCATTGTACGGGTTCGAACACTGCCATGGTCCAAAACTTTTTTACAGAGTATATATTATATATTACACATTCAAATTGTGTGTTTAAGGTCAGTGTTTAACAGATGGAAGTACTCAAAGTATGTTTTAGACGCAACGATTGGACATTGTGCATAAACAGATTTATTAGCGCAGTTGTTAATCGGTGCACTCTCGTTGTGTGAAAATGTTCGTCTCCATTAAGTAGTAAGAGTAGATTTAATATCGTATTTTAGAGAATGAACACGATTAACAGAAATGGTCCATATTGGTGTAATAGGCGTATTAGGTGTAAAATGCGTATTACAATGGCTTAAACTATTTTAGATTGTATTTAGCATAACTCGTTTACCACTATCATTGACAAAGATAAGATACTAGTAAACTAAACTGGAGTATCTGAAGTGTTGTTTAGTAGATACACAACAACACATTATAGGTTATTAAGAGAACCCCCAGGGAGAGAGCACGGGGTTCATAGGAATCCGTTTGAACGTTGTTTTACTTCATTTTTAGCACAGGCTAGGCCGTATATTACGGTCGCTTATTTTGTGGTAGAGTCACTCCCGCCATCCGTAGGAATCGACACGTTCTCACTTGACAAGTCGAGCTCCCAGTAGGATTCGAACCCGCAGTTGTGTCTGATTTATCTGAAGAAAGGTTGTTCTTAATGTTTTTCCTATGAAACATTTAATAATTTTAGGTGTTTAAAATGATTACCGTATACATTGAATTATATATTGGTTACATATGATATTTGCATTGAGGGCCTAAAGTCACACAATGTCTATTTATTCATGAAACCCTAATGAAGCAGTTTCGTTTATTTGAAAGAAAGGTTTTGATATTTGATTCTATGACAGATTGATCAATACAGGAGAATATGATTACGTACCAGTCGGTCTACTTTAAAAAATAATCATGTTATATATACTCAGTTGCAAAAGAAAGTGGACACTGAGTTTTGCTTAGATTTAATTGTATAACGTATTTTATTTTTAATTAAATTGACAAATTCCAAAATGAATATGCCATGTTTGGTACCAAAGTTTTTATCATTCCATTGCCAATATCATGTTGTCATTTGTTTTTCAATAGGTCGAATCATTAAGGAATTGTCGCTTGATAAAGAGGATAGGGTGTTAAGTAAACTTTTCAAAGTGTCCAGTTTCTTTTGTAACTGAGTATAGTTAAGTTTCTATGGAAATATCATTTTAAATGTTTGTTTATTTTCCAAAGTTAAAATAACAGTTATACTGTATCAGCTGACTTGCGTGAATACAACTTAACGATGATGATTTGAACTAAAGAAAGTAAAGTAACTAAACATACAGATTTTCAATTTTCATCTTCACTTTCCTGATTTAGTACGATCCTGTGAACTCTATTTAGCTCGACTGACATCCGACGTAGCCGCATCTGTGTAGACTGAGATCAGTCCTTAATGTTTTAAACAATTTCTATTTTAACTATTAGAAAATGCTTTCCCATGCACTGTAAGAGGCAAAATATCTCTACTTATAACTGTTATGATCTTATCTGAACATTAAGATTCGGCCATGACGAGAAAAGATTTTCAACTGAAAAAGGACATTTTATTCAGAGTATTATTTTTAGACGACAATAAATTATAATTTATTTCTTTATATAATTTAGACACAGATACAATTTCTCTACGTATACCATATATGATCGTATCTAAGGAGCAGCCAAAGGTGTCTAACGGCCCTATTGAGCTGCATAACAAATTCGGACAGCTCATGGACATTTCAGAGCCAGCAGCTGCACTGCCACTTCCATCCTCTCATGAAAAGTTAGTCGAGGTGCCACTACAGCTGACTTCTTCCAGGGAGGAGGATTCATCAGTGGAGATGTCACTGCTTGAGTCTCCTAAGACCTCTCCTAAATCTAAGGCCATACATAAAATTAAAAATCTCCTTAGCGTTAAATAATGGGAAAAACTAATAAGATCATTCAATGGAATTGTCAAGGAAACCAAATTATGATGCAATCAGCTTAATTTTAAATGAACACAACCCTATTGCCTTTTGTCTTAAGAAACATTCTTGAAGACAAGTGATATGGTATTTTTTAAACAATACTCACTATACAATCATATTTGTGATACCGCGGACAAGGCGACTGGTGGAGTTTCGATAATCGTTAATCAAAACATTCCTCGCAGACCTGTTGCGTTGAAAACAAATTTGCAAGCTATTGCAGTCAGTGTTACGATGCACAGAGTTATAACAATATGTTCCTTATATTTACCACCTAGTGCTTCACTAGACCCTAAATATCTAAATCACCTAGTTGCACAATTGCCATCACCTTTTATACTCTTGGGTGATTTTAATGCACACAACTACATATGGGGTTGTAAAGATATAAAGGATAAAGGCAAGAAAATTGAGGATTTCTTAGCCAAAATCAATTTGTGTCTTTTTAATGATAATAAGTCACATACTTATTTACATCCTGCTACAGGCCCACATTCTTCCATTGATTTTACAATATGCGATTCAACGCTTTTGATGGATTTTTCGTGGAGTGTTGGAGATGACCTATGTGGAAGTGACCACTTCCCTATATTTCTTGAAAATATCGGCCCCCCACTTCTCGAAAAAACGCAACGATGGAAACTTCGCAAGGCTGATTGGACTACGTTTCAATCCCTTTGCGAGGAACAATTAATGCCTTCCGTTTTCTAGGATGTCGAAGACGCAACTACTCTTTTTACCAAAACTCTTCATGATAGAGCTGATCAAACTATTCCAAAAACCTCGGCAAATCCAAAACGCCCACATAAACCATGGTACGACGATGACTGCAAAAAGGCAGTCAGCGATCGTAAAGCTGCATTAAATAATTTTAACTTGCGGCCAACTCAAACAAATTTAGATAACTTTACAGTTTTCCGTGCGAAAGCCCGTCGTACTATTAAGAATAGCAAGGGGAAATCCTGGATATCTTACGTCTCTAGGCTGAATTCTCGCTCATCTCTTAAGAAGACATAGGACATGGTCCGGAAAAAAAGTGGTAAAGGTAATTCTAGTTCTGTATATCATCTTAAAATAGATAATGGAGATATAACATTTGTCAAAGATATTACAAACACTTTGGCAGAAACTTTTTCAAAAATTCTTCTTCTGAAAATTGTCAACCAAATTTTCTGAAAAATAAGAAACTAAAAGAACTGAAGAAGCTGAACTTCAAGTCGAAAAACTTGGAGAAATACACTATTCACTCTCAAAGAACTTCGAGAGTCCGTTAACAAGTCTCATGATACATCAGCTGATCCTGATGATATCCATTATCAATTATTAAAACATTTACCTGAATCCTGTCACTTAACCCTTCTTGATATATTTAATAAAGTTTGGGTGACGGGAAACTTCCCCGATTCTTGGCGGGAAGCAATCGTTATTCCAGTCCTCACACTTGGAAATGATCATACGGACCCAATAAATTATCGCCCAATCGCTTTAACGAGTTGTATATGTAAAACCATGGAATAAATGATTAATGAGAGACTCGTTTGGTACCTGGAGTCCAACAAACTGATAACAAAGTATCAAAGTAGATTCCGGCGCCAACGAGGCACAACAGACAATCTCATTCGATTTGAATCGTTTATTAGGGAAGCTTTCATAAAAAAGAACATCTAGTCGCTGTATTTTTTGACTTGGAGAAAGCTTATGCTACTGCATGGAAGTACGGTATTATGAATGATCTTCATGACCTTGGTCTAAGAGGCCGATTACCCATTTTTATAGAGAAATTTTTAGATGATAGACAGTTTCGTGTCCGAATGGGTTCAACCCTCTCTGATATTCATGAGCAGACGATGGGTGTTCCACAGGGCATCATACTCTCTGTAACGCTTTTGTATAGTCAAATGCATCAATCCAGGTGTGGATTGTTCTCAATATGTTGGCGACTTTGTTACATGTTATCGTGCAAAAAACATGAATACTATTGAGAGACAATTACAACAATGTCTTAATAAACTTCAGACCTGGTCTGATGAAAATGGTTTTAAATTTTCTAAATCTAAAACCAATTGTATGCACTTTTGTCAACTACGCAAACATCACGAAGACCCTCACCTAACACTGGGCGGTTCACCTTTACTAGTAGTGGATGATACAAAATTCCTAGGTCTTATTTTTGACCATAAATTAACGTTTATACCACACCTTAAATACTTAAAGGCCAAATGCCTTAAAGCTCTTAACTTACTTAAAGTTGTTGCAAACACTAATTGGGGATCAGATCGAAAAGTCCTCTTGCGACTTTACAGATCTCTTATCAGATCCAAGCTGGACTACGGCTCAATAGTATATGTATCGACTCGCAAGTCATACTTGCAGATGCTCGATCCTATACATAATCAAGGATTACGACTTGCCTTTCGTACATCACCAGCCGAAAGTGTATATGTTAAAGTTAATGAACCATCATTGTCTCATAGAAGGGACAAATTAGCCCTTCAGTATACCATTAAATTACAATCTAACCCTTCAAATCCAACTTTCGATACTGTTTTTAATCCTAATTATGAATCTCTTTTTGATCGAAAACCGAAGGCTATTCGGCCATTTGGTCTTCGTATTAAACCAAAATTAAGAGTCACTGAAATCGAACTAAATTTGATTGCCAAGTACAAAGTACCACAAATTCCACCACGGACTTTGGAAACACAAACAATTATTTTTGATCTTTGTAATAATAACAAATCCATTACAGATCCTACTATCTTTCAAAGCAAATTTAATGAAATTAAATCGAAATACAGTAACTTTCAACATATATACACAGATGGTTCTAAAGATGGAGACAAGGTCGCTGCAGAAGCTGTTGTTCACAAACATAGCATAAAGAGCCGCCTGCCTGACAAGGCCTCTATCTTCTCAGCTGAACTTAAGGCAATTGAATTAAACTTGCCTTAAGTTTTATTCAGGAATCTGATGATGACCATTTCGTAATCTTTTCTGATTCCCTTTCATCTCTTCAAGCACTGGGTAATATGAAACATGATAATCCAGTCGTGCTTCAACTTTTAGAAAAGTACAATTCTCTTATAGTTGATAATGTTATTATTTTCTGCTGGCTTCCAAGCCATGTTGGAATACGTGGTAATGATAGAGCTGATAGTGATGTTAAGGCAGCATTAGGTTTACATATATCTAATACCAAATTACCTTATACTGATTTTAAAAGTTGTGTCAACACATATATTCGTAACTCTTGGCAAGCCGCTTGGGACTTGTCGGTGAACAATAAACTACATTCCATTAAACCGTTACTCGGAGAATGGCGTCCTTCTAGTAGACCCATTCGTCGAGAGGAAGTTGTCCTAGCCAGGGTCAGGATAGGGCATACACGCTGTACTCATTCATATTTATTACAAGGTGAGCAGTTGCCAGAATGTATACCCTGTTTTGCACCGTTAACGGTCAAACATATCTTGTTGGAATATGTAGACTTTGATCCTATGCGACAAAGATACTACACAGTTAATACTTTGACAGAGTTATTTGATACTATAGATTTTAGTCTTGTTTTAGATTTCCTTAAAGAAATCAGACTTTATAAATCAATATAATATTTTCCTATATATATTATCTTGTTTACAAGCGCGTTGGTGGGCATTTGTTGATTTACATATATACATAGTTTATATTGCTACCATATCATGCCTTATTTGTAGACAGTTTTACCTTTATACGTTTACATTATTTTTTAATTACTACTTCATTCCTTCATGCTTCATCGGTTTTTGCCCACAATATGACCTATTTATGTGTCGACGTGCCGTAAAACACAATCCATTCATTCATTCATTGGACAATATGATTCGGACATGAAGAGAAAAAGAACTTAAAATGAAAAATAACTTTTTATTCAGAGTATTATTTTTACATAAAAATAACTTATTTACTATTTTTTTTATATAATTTAGACACTGATACAAGTCTACCGTACCCAGACTAAGTTTACGACTTCTTCTATCAGACTCTATAGATGGAATCGCTGGCTCTTTCCGAATATGCGTTCATGAATAGATTCAACTATGAATTGAAAACCGTTGCCGACGTTTATCTGCATCTCTAATGTATATCATATTAGAAAAATGTGGAGGAGGAATTTTTGCTGAGAAAAACCAGTACTGTATACCTCCCACCATCACAAGAATCGACACGTTCTCACTTGACAAGTCGAGCTCCCAGTGAGATTCGAACCCGATGTTGTGTTTGGTTTATCTGAAAAAAGAATGTGCTTAATATTTTTTTCTATGAAACATGTAATACTTTTAGATGTTTATAAATGGTCACCGTATATATTGAATTATATATTGGCTACAAATTATATTAACATTGAGAGCTTAAGGTCTATTTATTCATGAAAAGCTAATGTAGTAGTTTCGTTTATTTGAAAAAAACGTTTATGATATTTTATTCTGTGACAGAATGATCAACCACTCTACGAGGATGTGATTATGGCATGAGTCTGACTATTTTAGAAAATAATCATGTTATATATTGAAGTTTCTATGGAATTATCAGTTAGTTTAAATGTTTGTTTATCTTTTCAAAGTTAAATTAGTTATATTGTATCAACTGTTTTGCGTTTGTGTGCATGTAACCTGACGATGCTGATTTGTGCTAAGTAAACATATAGATGTTCATCCCCACTTTCCAGAGTTAGTATGCCCCTGTAAACTATATGTAGCCGCACCTAAAGAATGGCATCAGTCCTTAATGTTTTAAACAATTTCTATTTTAAATATTAGTAAAATGCTTTCCCATGCACTGAAACATGCAAAATATCTCCATTTATAACTGTCATGATCTTATCAGAACATTAAGATTCGGCCAAAAGGAGAAAATAACTTAAAATGAAAAAGTACTTTTTATTTGGAGTATTATTTTCAGATGGCAATAAATTATAGTTTACATTTTGTTTTATAATGTATAGGCTGATACCAGTCTACCGTATCAACAATGACGTTTACGATTTGTTCTATCAGACTATAAATATAGAATCACTGCTCTTTTCGTAAATGCATAGATCCAACTATGAATGGAAAACCGTTGCCAAAGTTTATCTGCATCTCTTATATGACCTGAACACCTGTATGAGTTTTGATACTCGATTTTATAGTGTAAGTTTGCCTTTATTTGGCGGGTTAGTTTCTTTAAAAATGTACTACGAACGAGACCAGATCATCGATCAACAATTTTACGACGATGTGAATTTAGCTTTGCATAAATCTTAGATTACAATGTTGTTTTGCTTATTTGGTCTACCTTTTTGTTCTGATAGAACATAAAACATATCCGTACGTCAGATTCTTGGAACGCCTCATCGACATTGACAGAACTCCATAATTGTATTTAAATGTTTATTTTATAATATGCAATGAAATACTGTATTTGAAAAGTGTTATTCCACACTGTGGAATATAGAGTTTTATTTCACAGCAGCTGCTTCATTTCATTTTGTTGTTCTACCATAGATTCCCTAAAAAATATTTGTAAAATCATAAAATAAAAAGAAAATATGTTGTTTTGTCCTGCATAACATATTTTATATCATGTCAAAGTGAGAAAACTTTTATATTTTCACGCATGCTTCGCATACGTGAAAATATAAAGTGTTCTCACTTCTTCAAGTTCTCGATGGAATAAAATATGTTATTCACTCCAAACAACAAATATCCTCTATATAACACAAGAAACCCAAGTGTATTTTCTCCGTAGTAAAACTAAATAAATAAGACGGATCGGACATCGACTGAATGAAATTGAGGTAATTGTGTCCAAACATCAGTTTATGTTGTGTCTATAGCATTTGGATTCTCAAAATAGGTTAAATTATATTGATTACATTTCTGTGGGTGAAATACTGGGATTTATCTTTGTCATTGTCAGCTACCTTTCATTGGCCTTGAACTTTCTTTTTTAGGTAATTGTCATTCAACTTGCACTATTTTTGTGCACGCAATATGTCTGCACGCAATATGTCTGCGTGCACAAACATAGAGTAAATGCTTACTAATAGTCCCAACCCTTGGTTCTGACCATAATAGAAATATAATGCAGAACACATCACAACCTGTGTTAAGATACGTTTCCTAATTCCGGTGCTCTTGTAACAACTGCACCAATACTATTGTTCTGGGCGCTTCTTTCAGCCAAAGGTTTTTCTATAATAGTCTGAGCAATTTAAATAACACGTACATTAATGGTATATCGTTAGAACTGGTAAATAGAAATACCTTAGTTTTGAAAATCGGTTGAGAAATAAATATTTTACAGCTTTTGATGAGGCTTTTCCCATGTAAATGCCTTGTTGATGGGGCAGTATAAAACTAAGACATTAAAAAAAAAAAAACTAAAAATGTGCAGTTGAATTTTGCTTTGAAAATGCTACATCAAAATAAGCTTTCACTCACGAGTTTTGCATCGAATATTGAAAAGTAAGGAATTTTTATTTACCTCTGAAAAATGTCGGTTTCACTGATACAATACTTATTTAGGTATTATTTTGGCTGAAACAAGTGTCCCAAACAATAACAATTAGTTTCCATGGTTAGTAGTTAGCACAGGAGTGAAGCTATTACACTAAAGCTTATTTTCGTCTATTTTATTTTGTGAAATGCAAAAAAATGGTTCGTGCAAATGCATAATTATATAGTTCCATATTATGTAGGTGGAGTAATTCAAATTGGTGTTAAAATCGTTAAGATATAGAGAATCTTAAACGAGTTCTCATTTCATATAAGATTTATGAAACGAGTTATGAATTATATCATAAATAATTCCTAACGAGTTTCATAAATCTTATATGGAATGGGAACGAGTTTAAGATCCTTTTTGAAATAATTCAGATGGACATAGAACCGCCACGACGTCAGACACACTTTAGCGCCAAAATGTCATAAAATATGTAACGTCGTTACGTCACGTCTCACACATAACGTTGCGTATAAAAGAGTTCGTGTTTTACCTCTTTACAAAATAGCAGTTTACGCCAACTTTTTAACAAACCAACAACAATGTTTTGTAAAACGTGCATTATTTTTATAAGCTGTCACAAATAATAAGTTTATGACTCAGATCTGGGTGAATTTGTAAATAAAATCGTTCAGTTAATAAACTTGCGTAGAACTACAGCTTTAACTCAACCAATCAAAATCGTTCCAGGTTGTATTACACGTGTATCATACATATATAATATTAAATGGGTGTTCGACACTGCTATCAAGGGACGTTATGTGATAAAGACATAAATTGGTATTATTAAGCGTTAAAATAGACATCTAACTGGATGTGGTGCGTGCAATGTTTACTATTAATTCGTGTTTTATATGTAATATATCATTCAAATGACTTAAGCACGATAATAAAATGAAGTATAGAATAACGCATACACCTAAATATGGATATTATGAAAAGTGAAACAACTCGCATATTCCTTATCTAGAAGCCTTTGGTCTGTGTGTGTCATTTGTAAATATATGTATATACCAGACAGTTTAAAACAATATTAATATTGTAATTATTTTGTGGAAGGGTTATACTTCCTCTTCTGCGTAGTAGATGTTTTCAATAAACTATGATAATAATCTATAATTCATATCACAAGATGATAAAATCATCGTAGACATGCTATAAATTACTAATTATTACAATTTTACACATATAATGTAAAACATATTGACTACACTAAATGCATACAATTGTGTTTGCTAGTGGGTGAGGTAAAATGACTTCCCATTAAATCGTACTAGTGATTTTAAGCAAAGGTTTAATGTTTTAATATTGCTCATTGTACCTTTTCGATAAGAGTAGATAAACACAAGTTAAATGGGAACCTTTGGAAGCAATACACACGAACAAGAGAACAAGTAGCAGATTTGGCTGTATTGAGTCTGTTCATGAGAGATAAAACATTTAAAATGCAACACCTCTCACGCATCCTAGCACGGGCTTAAGAAAATTCTACTTTAAAGCCACTAAGATTGGGCTTGATATTCCCAAAGGATTAGTAACAAAATCGAACTACTTATTTGTTGTCGTAGCGACGTTTTACATCAGCCACGCAGGATATCCGCCACACAGCACTTAAGAAACCCTAGTGCGAATGATCAGTAACATACTTGGTTTTATGAGAGGTAGTCTAAAAGTAGATATAAATATCAAACAGGAAAAGTAGCATTCACGGACGACAGTCAACCACAAACACACACAGTGACTTAAAATAATCAGTTGACATAACAACATAAATACGCATTATACTATATATATATACCTACCTTTTATTGGCTAGATATAACGGTTTTCATTCCAAAATAAAAGTAAAGTATGATCGATTGCTGGAGGTGCTGAACATTGAACAACAACAACAGCCTGCATAGCCTGCGTTCGAATCGTAATTGCCGAAGTATGTTGCTTGTGGAATTAAACAGGCGTCCGCTCTACCTCCTTGATGTTCGCCCTACCCCCCAGCTCGTTCGCTCCCCTACCTCGAGAAAATTGACCATAAATCTCTCAGATTAAAACATCAACATTCAACTTTAGGGCATAAGCAATTGATGGGCGGTATTCAAGTGATATTCACCATCGAAATACTTCTTGAATGCAAATAGATTACGAAAACAAGTTGAAAGTGTGATCCCTGGAGAAACCTGCACCAACTATCGACAGGAGAAAAGTTCTAGCCACTATAATTTACGCTTTTAAAATGCGAAATTGTTTTCTACATAAAGTATAAATACGCCTATACGAAAACAAATTCCCATATTTTTGAAAAAATCTGTGTTGTTCGTGTTAAAAGAAATAACAGTAGATCAAACTCACGTTTGTTGATGAAAATCCCACTTGCGTTCCTTCTCGGAAGTGGCTGGCGGTAGCCCTATTGTCAACCCTTTTGTGTTTGTGATGTCATTTGCATTTATTATTACTTTTGCATTCTTGTTTGTCTGTTTGCGTCTTCATTTCTGTGTTTTGTGGTTGACTGTCCTCCTTGAATGCTACTTTCCCTGTCCGATCGTTTTATATTTCTTTCGATCAGTTTTCATTGTTCTCCTTTTGGTTGTGGATCTTATGTTTACCAGGCTTGTATAAACGATAGTAGGCTCAGATCCTCTGTCGAGAATAAAAAAGATCAGTCTCACCCAAAAACATTTTTTTTCCAATAAATGTGATATTTTTCACTTGGATAATCACTGGTCCAATGAAGACACAATGCTCCACTTTGTCGATACGATTTTGACACACAAAACTAACACAAGTGGCAAACGCTACCAACCTGCAAGATTGTTTTGCAGATCACCGTGTCAATATTTCAATGGCTATATCATAATGATGTAAAATACCCTACACAATCCACCTGTCAACCGTCAAAGTCAACATAAAAATGACGTAGGCTGTAAAAGAACTGAGTCTTTCACACACCTTGTAATAAGGACAAAACTGAATTTGATTTAACAATGTTTTTTTGCAAACAAAGTAATGAGCGATATGAAACTTATATATTGCATGTATTGAATGATATTCGTCTAGTTTGTTGATGTATCTTGATCAACATGAAACATGTTCGCGACTACAAAGGTTAGCGGATGCCGACGCCACGCCAACATTAGTATTACCCGAACATTTCCAGGTTTACACTAGTCCGCGCATAATGGAACGATAAGGATTATAATCCATTCGCGAAGCAGAACAGAAACTGATGATTCTTATTATATTACCACCATAATATACTGATATCTGGTGGACAGACAGACACACATGAATACGAAAAAAATAACAAAAAGGAAGTCGAATGTAGAAAAGCAAACAGAGACAGTGCGGTGGGTTCAAAATGTCAGTGTGAATTGTTATATCTTCCAGACAATAACCATGGAGAATCCGACTACTTAACTATACAGACGAATTATTTGTTTCTTGCATCTGCACAATGTATCAAACTCGAATAATTCAATTAAAAAAGCGAACTAATCATTTAACGAAATACAATTTACTCTTGATCTTATTACAACAAGTCATATAACGCGTTAATAGATATTTACGACGCATGCCTATTCATATAATGCGTCTAACTTTTGATTTCAATCCAGAGTCCCACGGGTGACCCTGGAGCAAACTTTACTGTGTAATTCTATCATTCTAACTGTCGCAGGATGACCCTAGTGGTTGGGCTAACTCAGGAAAGAATCAATGACGGTGTATGCATTTACATAAGTTTAATGCAACTTTTAAAATATGATAAATATATATACAATTATCTAAAACAAAACAAGCGAATACACAGATGAAATATGAAAAGAATGTTCTCATAAACGTTGGAGACGTTCTTAGTTTTGTAACAAATACTGAATGTGTCGACTGATTATATACGACACTAAGGGTTGTTAAAGTTATAACAATGTTGATCTATGATCTAGCGCGATAACTGTGATGCGCGAGAGCTCATGAAGATGATGATGCGCGAATCCATTGGGTGATTGTCATCAAATGCCTTCTATAAGGGTTACAAGAGCTATGTACGACCAATACGCTCTACTCGTAACATTTTGTGACACTAACATTTAATTTGAGAAAGGGCAAATGATAATTGACTCAAATAACCACACCCCCACCCCATACCCATACCATAGTAACATATTACACTTGTCTAAGGGAATCATGACTTACGTGCAGTAATAAATTCTATAATAATGAAACTTTGAAACTTCTACTCGTGACATTTTGTTACATCTCCCCACTTAAAGAAAGTGCTTTTTAAAATTCAACAAAATGATAATTAATATTTACACGGAGCGACAAAACGTATAAGCTGATCGCTCAATCGCTTGAGTATGTTAAATATTACTACCGAGGAATGCAACCTTCAGCCAGTACAAGACCGTCTTCCGGAAAACATCCACTTCAGTTATAACCTAACTATAATATGTTATTACAATTTCAACACTATTCTACAATTGTACACTACCCTGTCGTAACATATACTACTATTGTACAATACACTGCAATACACTATTATACTATTGTATTAAACCTGTCATTATGTGTGGCGACTTAAATAGTCTGCCCCAATATTGTCCTTTCCACGGTCTATTACACCCACTCTACTGTTACTAATAACACTACTGCCTGCCACTACCAGAACTCCAACTTTACACATTGCATCCATCGCATTACCAGTATACTGTTTGCAAAATTGAGTAGGGTCTCCCGTTTCCCTAATCGGCTTTGCTAAAGTGTGCTTAAAGCTACACTGCATAACAGCTGTTGGTCTCGACGTATCGAACCGAACAGCACTACACTCAGAGTCTAAACGACTTACCTCTCGTTTTTCTGCTACACTAAGCATGCTCGATATGTCTACATCGGCTGCTGTCTCCTTACCTACACTAGTGGGAAAATACATGGGACTAGTGTCCTCACTACTGCCTTCCTCACTATCCTCAATAACAGCAACATTAACTACAGTTAACACTCCTTGTTGCACATTATCGGTTCTACTGATATACTCTTTCAGCATATTCGCATGAAAGGTCTTTAACTTTCCATTTATCTCGATAATGAAACAAAAACAACAACACAACACTGCCGCGATTTCCTCTAACATAAAACGGACCTTTCCATTGTAATAACAGCTTGTTATTGTCGGACGGGAGTAACAGTAACACCTGGTCATCTATCTTAAATTTCCTAGCTCTAGCTTTCTGGTCATAGTACCGTTTGTACTTGGTACTTGCCTTTACTAACTGACTTTGAGCTATCTTACAAGTCTCCTCTAGTTTCTCCTTCAGATCTAAAACATACTGATATGTAGTCTTAACCTCATCATTATCTACTTCACCTGCCCACATCTCTCTAAGAATCCTCATCGAACTGATCTACCGTACAATAACTCAGACGGAGAAAAACCTAAACTCTCTTGTGGAACCTCTCTAAATGCAAACAACAAAGCATTGAGATACTTGTCCCAATCGTTGGGTCTCTCTGTACACATACGCCGTAACATTTACTTTAACGTCCCGTTAAATCGTTCGACTAACCCGTTACACATAGGGTGATATGGTGTTGTCATGATTTGACGCAAAGACAATAACCTGCTAATTTCAGCCATAAGTTCTGACGTAAACTGTGAACCACAATCAGTCAGCATTTCCTCTGGTACACCTAGCCTACTGAACATATCAACTAATGCCTCAGCTACTCTCTCAGTTTCAATTGAGGGCAATGCTACTGCCTCCGGATACCTAGTTGCATAGTCTACCATGGTTAAAATGTACCTATATTTCCTATCCGACACTGGAAAAATTGGTCCCACTATGTCTATTAAATGGTGTATCTATCAGTGGCATCTAATCTAAATGTACTTTGGTCACTCGACCTTTTGGTACTGTCCTTTGGCATACATCGCAGGACCTACAATACCTAGTGACCTGGCCAATAAAAGTCTGCCAATACTGTATCTGACGTTTTCTTTACGCCTAAATGACCTCCCATAATCGACTCATGAGCTACCTTAAGCACTGTCGTTCTATACTGGGTAGGTACCACTAATTGGTGAAACTGTCTACCACCTCTATCTTCAAATTCTCTGTACAATAACTTATTCTTATGTACAAACTTACAACTACCGGACTCTTTACAATTCTTCACTACACCATCCTTGGCCTTCACTTTACAAGGCTCTAACGACTCGTCTTGAGTTTGTGCTTTATAAATTCCGCTTTGGATATGTCACCTACGGCTGCAGGAACCTTTAATTTTCTATAAGCCTGAGCTTGCTTCTGAACCTGCGCTCTAGTCTCTACTGCATTACTTAAGCTACTCCTAAAATCGGACACTACCGGAAGTACTGAACCTTCTATGTTTCCTATCGTTAAATCATACATCGGGTCGTCCATACATAGTGCCTCTGTAGTCCCTTTAAAGAAAGGTGTATCTACATCTATTCTCGCTATTGGCACGTGCTCTACCGACTTATTTAACAACATACACGGTGACTGTTTACCTACCAACTGGTCATCCGTAATTAAACTACGCCTGACTACCACACCTGTACAACCTGTATCCCTCATTACAATTACGTTCCTACCATTCACTCTACCATCTGCCGTTGGAAGATTTGCATGCGGAAAGAGACATGTTCCGATCTTCCCCATTACACCATCCGATCTAACACAACAGCTACTACTCTCGGTTTTAATAACCGGACTATTACTACCTCTGCCTCTACCTCTACCTCGGTTTTGACCACCTCTACTTCTACCAAAATTTCATGGGTTGTTAAAATCTTGGTTCTGACTACCTACATTGTTGTCCACTTTACTTTTGTCACTAAAATTGTCTACGACAGCGGATACTTTCACCGCTTTTCTACACTCATGTAAAGCATGATTCCCATTACAGTGACGACAACGAATAAAAGGTCTACCTAAGTTGTTACCACTATTGTTACCTCCTCTAGCACCCATCGAACTACCTCCACCTCTATAGTTTCCACTCTGGACTTTCTATTTATTACTATGATCATCCCCTTGCATATCTCTAAAAGTTATGTCTTTCGACACTACATTATAAACTCCACCTCTAGCCTCGGCAAACAGATCTGCTTGTGTTGCCATTTCTTCTACACTAGCTAATTTTCTTTCCGACTCTATATGTTTATCACCATCTAGCCTCTCCTGGGTTAATCTACTGTCTGATTCTAACTTCTCGTTTAATAATCTACTTTCGAATTCTAGCTTCTTTGTGACTAATCTACCTTCTATTTCTAACTTCTCTTGTGCTAATCTAGCTTCCATTTCTAACATCGCTTTTTCAGCGTCTAACTGCTTTTGTGCATATCTACTTTTTATTTCTAGCTGCTTTGCTGCAAATCTACTTTCTAATTCTAATTTAGTTTTCTCATAATTTTGTTCCCTAATTCTCACCTGCACGTCCTTAGCCTGTTGTCTTTCAACAAAAGTTCTAAGGTCAACTCCACTATAGCCTACCAAATTACCTATCTGTCTAAGTTCCCTTGCCCTTATGGACGTCATGGTTATGGACAGTATGAAATACTAGCTACAATAACTACAATACACAAGTCACTAATGATTCTACTCTACTAACTACTAATGGTAAGTCACTGTGTCCTCAGTAAATACCTGGGCATCATCATAGGACAAGTTACATACACATTTGCACTAGCGCCAACTACTAACGGTTATGTATAGATAGTATCTAGCTTCCACAAAACATATACACTACATAAATTATCTATATTTGATATTTGACATAAACCTTAAACAATCATAGAAATGTGTATAGCATGTACATTTATAATTACTTCTCCCATCAATATAGGTATACTCGAGTGTCACAACATGAGTAGAACGTCTTGTTCGCCAGCCTAATTGGATACTATTGGTATATCAAGGGAGGTAAAACAAACACCCAAATTATTGAGCAAAAGTGCCTCAGACCCAATCGTGTAGACCACTGCGACCTCGCGCCAAGGAAAAAACCCTACCCTTGTCATGTCTTGACTTGTTTTCCAAGCTGTGGCGGTGGATCGTCCACAGTCGCCTTGATGGATCAGAGGGTAGTACGCAATTCTAAAAAAATATTTAGTATATCATAATAAAGATCACTTATTGATTCTTTCCCTCTGTAGTCGCCCAGAATCCCACGACTCTGAAAACCAGTTGTCGCAGGATGACCCTAGTGGTTGGGGCTAACTCAGGAAAGAATCAATGACGGTGAATGCATTTACATAAGTTTAATGCAACTTTTAAAATATGATAAATATATATATAATTATCTAAAAAAATTAGCGAATACACAGATGAAATATGAAGAAAATGTTCTCATAAACGTTTAAGACGTTCTTAGTATTGTAACAAATACTGAATGTGTCGACTGATTATATACGACACTAAAGTGTTGTTAAAGTTATAACAATGTTGATCTATGATCTAGCGCGAAAACTGTGATGAGCGAGAGCTCATGAAGATGATGATGCGCGAATCCAATGGGTGATTGTCATCAAATGCCTTCTATAAGGGTTGATGACGCGATATTTAAGATGATTAACCTCCACTGAGGTTGTGGATGATGTTCTTCCAGTGAGGACTGATAACGGGCCCACCTTGTGTCCCGGGGGTTGTCGCTACTAGAACCTGACCATGCTGCGCAGGTACGGGGACCGTCTCCACCGCTATTAAACGTTATACGTGGAAGCTTAGATCCACTCCGGAAGGCTTACATCCACACCTGGATGGCTAATATCCAACCCTGGATGGCTTAGGCTGTAATTATACATACGTTTTAGATGTCGGTTGATAAACATAACCATCTTGCATAATTAGCATTACCCAAACAAATCATTATTTAATAAATATATGTCAGCTGTTCTAATGATGAGTAGCAATGTATACATATTCTACAACGCCATGTATACGCCATGTACGTTTCTGTTAATCAATGCCCCTAATACATGTAATATACAACATTATCAAATCGCTCGTATATTACACTCACTGAGTTATTCATGCACACATGTATGTCAACTAATGCCCACATCATACAACGCTATGCATACGCGTCGAACATTTAGACTAGTCACTCATCTCATTGTTAACTAATGTTAACAATCGTGTATTACAATCACTGAGTTATACGCCAACGTTACCTAATACATCTATTATCCACTGTTATCAAATTAATATTGTTTTACAATTAATGATCAATTACAATAGTTACATCTAATAAAGTAACTTCAAAATCATATGCTAGTCTCAAGTTAATGTTTGAGAAACATCAAAGCTAACCGGATGTCGTAACCGCCAAACAAGATGGCGCCGCCCACTGAATACAAATGTACGATAAAAGTTAATAAAATAAATACTGACCACATGTTGCCTGTGAATTTCGCCGTCCAACTCCTGCTCCAAACAAAGCAACTATCAAGCAATCCCCGACCGGAACTAGAAGACAATGGATTTTATAGCAAACGTTACGCCCAAACAATTATTTCCCCCGTTCAGTCCGTGATAAACGTGGCTAAATCTGCAGTATTGAATCTACACCAAAGGACCCTTACACAATTTTGCCTTTTAAGGAGATAGACCCATACTTTTACATGCATTAGCACAAAACTAAACTTATTAAACGGCCCTTATTAACGGCCACTTAAAATGTGCACGGTTTTCCGTGTTACCTGAATATATCATGAACATTGTGAATTTGGTTCAACTAAACAATGAATTAGGGTGTAACTAACAGCTGCTTACAAGAGCTATGTACGACCAATACGCTCTACTCGTGACATTTTGTGACACTAACATTTAATTTGAGAAAGGGAAAATGATAATTTACTAAAATAACCACACCCCAACCCCATACCCACACCATAGTAACATATTACACTTGTCTAAGGGAATCATGACTTGCGTGCGGTAATAAATTCTATAATAATGGAACTTTGAAGGGGTATCATTTTGTGCGTTCTTTGTTATTTTAGTATTGTATCCTTAAAGCTACAGACGCTCTATATTAACTGGTAATAACTCATGAATATGAATGAGTCACGTGTGAAAGAGATTCAAATCGACGAACACCCCAAAAGTCGGTATATAAGGCAGAAATCGATGCGTAAAATATCACATTTTTGTTTCGCCTTCGTACAGGTAACATCGATAAATATACGGCATCAGAATATATGTGATAAAAAAAGTACTTGCCCGGATCGGGATTTGAACCACAGCCGTTGCGCTTTTAAGTTTTGAAGACCAACGCTATTTATTGGTTTATTCTAGCATTATTAACACTAAATAGGCATTACGTAATAACTAGCACACAAACAAACTCATCATGCGCTAAATAACAAGTCGAAATATGGTTGTTTTGAGGCGGAATATTGGTTTCATATTGATAACATATAGTATTACACCAGGCAATGCTAATTTACACGTCCGACAAGATGGTCTATATATTTATGGATTTATCTTGATTTGCGTTCAAATATATGTTAAGTTATTTTGCCTCATAATAAATTGTAGTTTGTATACCATTTTCTCAAGCAGCGTTATAACTCAGTGATAGAGCACCTGACTTGAAATCAGAAGGTCGTGGTGAAAGACAAAGGGCTAGTTTATATTGAATGTTTTCCTTTATTTCTAAAACATTTAACTTACTTCTTGTGAAAACCGCATGAAAATTGAAGGTAAGACAGACATGCTGCACTACATTTTGTGAAGCACCTGAGGCCCATGTTTGTGTTGCACTGGGCATGACTGATACTACATTGTGTGTGTTATATGGTCGGCGTAGTTAGGATAGGATATGTTCGTGTAGGTATTTATTGTATGTAAAATCTATCTAGGTCCATATAAACAATTTCTCACAATTTACATAGTATGACAGTCTCTCAAAACAAAACGAAATGAAGAACATATACAGCTTTAATGTCCTGTTTTAACAAATTCAATTGATTGTTTGAACGATTTATTGTTTAAAATAACGTAATCGTTGATCGTTGCTTTAAAATAATGTAATCGTTGTTTTGGATTTTTTTCTGACGTTTAAAATCGTTAAAAATGACGTCCTAACGGTTGAAGGACGTGGTCACCTCGATAGGAATTTTAAAACTCGCTCAATAACCAATCACCAATCAGCACTGAGTATTTTAATAAACTCGAATATGCCGTTTTAACTCTGTAACGCACTATTGTTCGGGGCGCTTGTAGTTGGGTTAATTAAGAAATCTCACATAACTTCATTTAGCCTTACTATGTTGCTATCCAACTTTCAGTGTCTCTTAATTTACATCTATCCAACAATATTTTGCATTATACAGAAAATAAACATGCAGCAAATTGAACTCTTTTCTCAAAGTTATATACATCGGATTTATGCATATTCCTTAGTTAATTAAATGTCCAACAATTAAAAATTGACAACAGTCCTTGTTTATATAGTTAATATGTACTGCAAAATAAAATCTAAAATTCAAATCTAACTTTAAAGAATCAAATGCGTATCTATTTTAAAGTTTTTGGCCATTTTTTTATTTGCAAGGAAATGCCTGCACTGTTGGTATATAGTTATATAATACTGTGTTTAATAACATTTGAGATGTGTTTTGTTGTCATTGATTAAACAATATGGAATATATAGGTTTTTTAACGAAATTAATTTGACATAATTAATTAATTATTTTTTAATGCTTTTCAGACATACATTAGTGAGACCAAACCCTTCAACATTTACCACATCTTCTGCTTTCATAACTTTTATAAAGCTTACTCTTTTCCTCTTCTATCGAGTAATTATATTTCTATTTCACAACAAATCGTATATTTATCTTTAGTTTGTTAATACTACTTGTTTAGTTTAATACTATTTTATCGCAGATATGTTACAATATATGTATTAAACATCACAATATTACTAGCAACATATGCAACTGGATTGAACTGCAAGTTATTACAACACTAGTTACAGTTATTTTGTACAATAATAAGTAACTATTTAGCTATTTATATTTCTGTAAAACATTGTATTAGGAAGGGCCATAACTGATGTTGATAGAACTGGTAGCCCGACCCCTTTGCATAATTGTATGTCAATTAAATACGTTTAAATAAAACAGAATCACTTTTAAAATGTGCAAAACAAAATAGAATCCGCTTATCAAATAAGAAAACGATTAATGCAACGAAATTCTGGAAGTAAAAACATATTTGAACATATTTGAACATATCTGAACAGAAAATTAAGCATTTACAGAATGCAGTACATAAATATAAGTATAAATGTCAAACAGAAAATGCAGCTTTCACGGAACACAGTAAACCCTAAAACACGCAAAAGGACAAACATGAAAGGCAATGTTAACACAGAATAGAGGAATATGACGTCACAACACAAAAAAAAGATGAAAATAGTGCTACCGCATTTGAATGGTCAGTGGCAAAAAAGGCCGCTTGCAGTTTAAACCAGGTTCTAGGGTTCACCAAACCTCACACTTACCCTACTGTCATCTCAATACTACGGGACAGTGTAAATAAAAAAATCCTCGCATTTAACTATTCTCTAACCAACAAGGCAGCATTAATAGGCAATATAAGTAAAACACAAAGATGCTCGTGTATATATAAATACAAAAAAACAATAGCATAGAAAGCCACAAAGAAGATACTCAATGACTTTGCAGAAGCAGAGCAACAAGAGAATAAACCATTGAGGGCACGAAAGAAAAGATTGCAGGCAAACATCAAACGTCACCGTTCTTTTGGGCTTCAGGTAGACGTCATCATAGTGTCCACAGTCTGTCCAGTCATCGCACAATTAAAGAGGAAAGCATAGTGGCGAACTGTCAATGGGTCCACCACCAAGCATGCACGCATTAAAAACTCAAAAATTACAAGGAAAGAAAGTTGGAGGTAAACGTACGACACCACTTACATAAAAGTGAAAGCAGCGGTACCGCTTGAAACGGTCGGTGGAAATAATGACGCTGTGGGGTATGAACCAGGCTCCCAATGAAACTGAACATTGTAAAAAAAACATCACCTACAGGCTATATCCTCTGACTTACTAGGCAGTAATAATTGGGAATATAGGTAGAACACAGAGATTATTATTCATATATTAATTTAAAACAAATGTTCCTATAAAAATCACAGTACCCCAGCGTAAGAAAATGTATACCTTAAAACATTATATCTTGCTAAGCTTCTTCAATTTGCACTTTATTTTGTGGTAAGGATCACCCTTAAAACCAAATACAGACTCTATATATAAATCGCAATGCGTTACGCAACGATTTCTGGCTTTTATACCGACTTTTTGGATGTTTGAATAATATCATTTTAAGTATAGCGTATGCAGCTTTAAGAATATTCTCAGTAATAGATTCGCACATTAACGTGCCTGTGCTCAAGGTCAAAATAAACCACGTGAAACGTGACACATTTGTCCTTTGCAGCACCAAGCCCAATTGTTAATGTTATTCATTGTACGCTTTGACGTACACACTATTCTAAAGGTCATCCGTAACATCTTGTCGTTATCTGATACCACTGGGATGAGCTGACTGTAATACCAAGCAATTTGAACATTGAAACCACTTTAGCGAACGTGATTAAGTTAAAGAGACACACGGCAATATTAACTGTCTTTCACTTGCGGCGTCCCGATAGTTTTTTTCTATATAACTGGCATGCTTGAAAATTATTATTTATAAATAATTTGTCGAATTGTTCAACGCAATCTTTTTTTTAAGCATATTTCGATTTGATGAATACATTATACCAATAAAATCAAACCAGTGATAGAGTAACGAAAACAAACTGAAAAAAAATAAATCTCATATAACTATTAATTAAATGGAAGCAGGTGACGGTGACAATTAATATAACGAGGTGCATATATTCAAGAGTTCCAAGTATCTCTTTAAGATGCCAGCAGTACGTTTGGGGCAGCGTTTGATATGGACAAAAAATCTTAGGCAATATTTTCCATACATATAAGTTAAAATATGTGACCTCGCTGTCCAAGAAATGGCACACTATAATAATTGGATTGAATTGATTTTTTTACGATTCATCAACTAATATGATGAATCTCAGGGTCGTTCCAAAACTGTCATGGATTTTGTCTTACGGGTCATCAACACAGAATATTTTTCTAGCGCCGTATCAGAGATGGGACTAAGATGCATACGACTCCGTGTATTTGCTCTTATAAATTAATATATGCTATAGTTCGTTAACTTGATCGAATGAAGGACTCCGATACACAAGACCGGTTTACGTTCTCATCTGACGGACGAGGCTAAACATGCTAAAGGATAGGGTTTTGAACTTAACGACGAAACTCAGTAGCGCTGGCGAGGCTTGAACTCGGGTTAATACGGATTTCAAGTCCATCGTGATCGTGATATCCACTAAACAACGTCATCACCTTAAGAGGATCGTTCCAAAAGAGAGAACGATTTTATACACAGAAGGATTTAACGAAGTTCCACACCGAAAAATATCTCATTGTACATTCCCAACTTTCAAGATTTTAACAGTCCTATCCGAAAATTCCGGCAAATATACACTCAAGTGATATGAAAACGCAACACGGGAATTTCCACTATATATTGTATGTACAATATGCTGCTTTTAATCGAATGGTATATGGCTACGTAAGACCTTTCCTTTTGAAAAAAATACTAAAACAACAAATAATACAGCAAATAGTATTCCTGCAATGTTTCATTATTCACAGAGTACGCGTTTGGCTCAATCATGTGAGCAAACTTAGGATGCAACATTTTGCAAACTATTTACGTTAAATACAGTACTGAACTAGCTCAATTTTTCGAAGAGCAACTTCAACATTGATGAAGTTCTTGTTACAAAGTGTAGTGTGATTAAATCGTCTACAACATCACAGGTGTGTCCTTTCTCTAGTTAACTGCAACTTTTTTTAAAAAAAATATCTTGGGATTTCTTTAGAATATTATGTGCAATTAAGTGTGCAGTATATACAATATATAGCGGAAATTCCCGTGTTGCGTTTTCATATCACTTGAGTGTATTGTTCTAATTTCTCCAAATTTCAATTCATTGACATTGTTATTTCTTTCAACCACAATTTAGCATACCCATAAATAAATGCATTGTCTGTCATATAATACCTCTGAGATTAGCTACATTACCGTTTTACGATATCACTGGGTTTAGCTACATTACCGTTTTACGATATCACTGGGTTTAGCTACATTACCGTTTTACGATATCACTGGGTTTAGCTACATTGAGACTTCATATTAAGCAGCTTGCAGAAAGAGCGACCTTAGAAAATACTTATCTTGCAAACAAAGTCAAATGTTGGACTTCAACATTAATGAACAAGTCCATTACAAATGAGCCGCAACACACGAAAACGTCCCTTCGGACGTTTAGACGACAACGTCATAAAGTAACAATTTATGACGTCGGCAGGTTATTGATTAATTACTAATAAAAATTCTCGTCACTTCCGTGTTTTACCTAATTATTATATCATAGGGAATATGTTTGCTTTAATACAAATAATTGATGCTATAGAAAATGGTAATTGTTTATGTTTTTTGGTGTTATTTAACCAACGACGTCGTCCAAGATGCCGACGTCAACGTCAAAATTAATGGTGAGTACAATCTTTAATTTCAAATTGAGATAAAATCGTTTTTAATTAAGATATCAACATAAAATAAAGATATTTTTAAAGAGAAAATCACCGTGTTTTATAAACATTAAAAAACATAAAATGTCAAAATCGCGTCGTTTTCGCGTGTTTCGGCTCAAATACAAAACTTGAGACGAAGGTTGTACACTAAGAAATTATGTAATTTTAGTACATGCTAAGCCATATAATATTATGACGGTCGATTATTTTGTGGTAGAGCCTTACCACTGACCATTTTCCTGGGTAGAACCAGTACTGTATACCTCCCGCCATGAGTAAGAATCGATACTTTCTCTCTTACAACTCTAGCTCAAAGTGGAATTCGAACCCGCAGCGGCGAGAGACGGTAAAGCTTTAGACGCAGTGTCTTTATTATCCCGGCCACGGAGTGCTAGCGAAATCCCGTATCGCATTCAATTTGATATTGTTCATGTAATCGATATGTGTCTGGGACTTAAACATTAAAACATAAACTCGGGTACTTACGAATCACTTCCCATCAGAAAAGCCTCCGTTATATTTTCAAATGATCCAATGTTAAATTTTTGAAATGTTTCATGGCAATAACCACCGTTTTCTTTCTCATTTTTCTTAAGTTCAAACTACAATACAGGATTCGTCACATCTGTTGTAACAAGTATCAAAGTCATGCTGAAATCAGCCGACTCACTTCTCTTAAATTCAAATCACTGAAAAAGGGATCCATTGGAAGCAACAAACATAAACAAGAGATAAAAGTAGCAGACTCGGTTTTATTGAGTCTGTTCATGAGAAGTAATGAACCATTTTGAACTGTTTCTCTAATCCTCATTTAGACATTATTAGTAAACCCAACCTCTATTGAAAGGCCATACAAAATGACAAAGTATGTACTGCATCTTCCTTCATGATGATTATTCATTCGATTACTGCGTTGTATCATTTATCCTATACATTCTACGTACTGATGCAATAACGATGCTACCAATGACAGAATGATTAAATTTAGTTTTGGCACATCCACATAAACTGTTACATTTACTACGTTATATCTGGGACATGAGCCGTTCCTCGTCGATATTTTAAGTTCTGACGCGATTACGAAAATGCTGCTAATAGTCATACCGATGACAACATGTTTTAATGCGTCGAAATAAACTGCTGCATTATTCATTCGTTTTCTGCATTGTATCTGTAGAATAAGCTGTTCCTCGTCGTTATTTTAAGTTCTGATGCTGTTATGGTGCTACTAAAAGAATGCTACCGATGACAGAATGGTTTAATTTAGCTTACGACTCGTTTAGTATTGCGACATTTACAGCTATGATTATACCTTCAAGGAAGGTAAGTGCATGAACTTTTGTCAGTCAGTGTTTTTGGTCATAGCCTAGCTTGTTTTTATTTTTGACTGTAACTTCTGCGATTGTCTTTTGCATTCTATTTAACACCAAATTTGGACAGAGTCTTAATATCGATGAAAGCTCGGACGAGTTCGAAAACACTAATATCGAATGATAAACGTCAGAGTTATGGCCCTTGATTTAATGAAAAATGCTATAGTTTGCCTTGTCAACACACTCTAGCACCTTCAGTTTTCATCTGATCCTTACACAACTTGGCCATAACTAAAATACTGATAAAAGCGCAGACGATTTTGAAAACCGCTAATATCGATTATTATTTTATGATATGCAATGAAATACTGTATTTTATCAGTGAAATAAAAGTGTAATATAGAGTTTTATTTCACGGTAGCGGCCGGGACTACTTTTGTTGTTCTACCATAGTTTCCCTAAAAATGTTTGTAAAATCATAAAATAAAAAGAAAATTTGTTGTTTTGTCGTGAATAACATATTTTATTTCATCTCAAAGTCAGAAAACTTTTATATTTTCACGAATGCGAAGCATGAGTGAAAATATAAAGTTTTCTCACTTCTCGATGAAATAAAATATGTTATTCACTCCAAAACAACAAATATCCTCTGTATAATTATCATAGTTATTGCACTAGAATTAATGAAAAATGCTATATTATGCCTTGTCAACACTCTCGCACATTATTTTACCCTCGCAACACCGCTTTCAATTGCAAACATTGCATATAAGAGACAAATTTGACTCATTTAACCTCTGACCTTTAAGTAAGTTTCATAAAGATTGAATAATAAAATAATAAACAATGGAAATTTTCGAAATTTTTAACAATGAAAGTGTCGTAAATCTGGCGTTATCAGTGGATCTGGGGGAAAATAGTAATAATTATAAAAAAAAATTAAAAAAATACTAAACCTGAGTGTGTAAGTTTGGTTAATATTGCTTTGTCAAGGGGCCGTTACTCCGTCAAAATCAACGAACCGGGAAAAACGCAATATGCACAACTAGACATCATAAGTTAAAAAAAAAATTATAATACAAAACTAATAAAAAAAAGACTTAATGTAAGTTTGGTTAAGACTGATAAAAAAATGTGGCCAGTATCGTGTAAATAACTGCATTTTTTGCTGATTCAGGGGCAATAACTCTGGTGTGATTGGTCCGATCTTGCCCATTATCAAACTCATCCGAGATCTTATGGTCGTATACAATCTGTGCAAGTTTGGTTAAGATTGCTCAAGAAAAGTGGCCTCTATCGTGTAAACAAGATGGACAACTGCATGTTTTGCTAATTCAGGGCCGTAACTCTGGAATTACTGGTCCGATCTGGCCCATTATAAAACTCGTCTGAGACCTTATAGACATATACAATCTTTGCAAGTTTGGTTAAGATTGCTCAAGTTATGTGGCCTCTATCGTGTAAACAAGCTAAAAGTTGACGACAGACAAACAGACGACAGACAGACGACGAACGACGGACGAAAAGTGGTCACACTAGCTCTAATATCGATGTAAGTTCCAAGAAGTTTCAAAACCTTCTTCATCACAGATATACAGAGGACTTATGACTTGATTTATTGGGAAAACGTTTAATTTTGTTTTTTTAACGTGTAGCTACTTCTTTTTTTGCCTGATTATTACCAGACTTGGTCAGAATGCTAATGTCAATAAAAGCTTTAAAACGCCTGAAGACCAGCCATATTTTACTCATACATATCCCTCCCCATCCGCCATACCCCACGCTCATTCATTTTGTTCAAGTGTTTTGTGTTTATGAAGTTTATTAGGTGGTTGAAAAAAAATCATGAATACAATCAAAAACTAGCCAGTCAGACTCGAAATAAGAGTTAAAACCACGAATAATTATATAATGACGCATGTTGTATTGTTAACACTCTGGCTCCTACATGTTGCATTCGATCTTTACCGAAATTGATCAAAATGATAATATCAATAAAAAAAAAAACTCGGATGAGTTTGAAAAACAGCCATACCTATAGCCGCTCCCGGCCTCATCACAACCCATGTCCGCGGTCCCGCCCCACACCGCCTCATCACAACCCATGTCCGCGGTCCCGCCCCACACCGCCTCATCACAACCCATGTCCGCGGTCCCGCCCCACACCGCCTCATCACAACCCATGTCCGCGGTCCCGCCCCACACCGCCTCATCACAACCCATGTCCGCGGTCCCGCCCCACACCGCCTCATCACAACCCATGTCCGCGGTCCCGCCCCACACCGCCTCATCACAACCCATGTCCGCGGTCCCGCCCCACACCGCCTCATCACAACCCATGTCCGCGGTCCCGCCCCACACCGCCTCATCACAACCCATGTCCGCGGTCCCGCCCCACACCGCCTCATCACAACCCATGTCCGCGGTCCCGCCCCACACCGCCTCATCACAACCCATGTCCGCGGTCCCGCCCCACACCGCCTCATCACAACCCATGTCCGCGGTCCCGCCCCACACCGCCTCATCACAACCCATGTCCGCGGTCCCGCCCCACACCGCCTCATCACAACCCATGTCCGCGGTCCCGCCCCACACCGCCTCATCACAACCCATGTCCGCGGTCCCGCCCCACACCGCCTCATCACAACCCATGTCCGCGGTCCCGCCCCACACCGCCTCATCACAACCCATGTCCGCGGTCCCGGCCTCATCACAACCCATGTCCGCCCCACACCGCCTCATCACAACCCATGTCCGCGGTCCCGGCCTCATCACAACCCATGTCCGCGGTCCCGGCCTCATCACAACCCATGTCCGCCCCACACCGCCTCATCACAACCCATGTCCGCGGTCCCGGCCTCATCACAACCCATGTCCGCGGTCCCGGCCTCATCACAACCCATGTCCGCGGTCCCGGCCTCATCACAACCCATGTCCGCGGTCCCGGCCTCATCACAACCCATGTCCGCGGTCCCAACCCACACCGCCTCATCACAACCCATGTCCGCGGTCCCGCCTCACACCGCCTCATCACAACCCATGTCCGCGGTCCCAACCCACACCGCCTCATCACAACCCATGTCGCGGTCCCGGCCTCATCACAACCCATGTCGCGGTCCCGGCCTCATCACAACCCATGTCCGCGGTCCCGGCCTCATCACAACCCATGTCCGCGGTCCCGGCCTCATCACAACCCATGTCCGCGGTCCCGGCCTCATCACAACCCATGTCCGCGGTCCCGGCCTCATCACAACCCATGTCCGCGGTCCCGGCCTCATCACAACCCATGTCCGCGGTCCCGCCCCACACCGCCTCATCACAACCCATGTCCGCGGTCCCGCCCCACACCGCCTCATCACAACCCATGTCCGCGGTCCCGCCCCACACCGCCTCATCACAACCCATGTCCGCGGTCCCGCCCCACACCGCCAATTTCCTTAAATGTTTTATTTGATGCAATTATGTCGGTCACCACAGTTAGAACTGTGGCCTTGATTTAATGAAAAGTGTTAAGTTTTGCTTTTGACACCCCAACCCAACAACCATGAATGTTTGTTTAAGCACTTTTGTTATGACGTTACCACGGTTATAAAAGCAAAGCGTGGAACAATTTCAGACTAGAAAGATAAACAAACTAAAAACAACACTTGAATTATCTAATATCTGATCTTTATCAAACTTTATCGGAGCGTTTATATCAATGAAAACTTGTAAAAGTTCATTAACCAGACACAATTGAGCAGCAAAAGGCAGATTTGTGGACTTTGATTACATATATAAAGTGCGTTGTTTTGCTTCTGGCACCCCATCTTGATCCCCACTCCACACACACCCACCTACCCCCACCCGTTTATTAGACGATTTCAATCAATGTATTTCTAAACAAACATAGTTTTAAAATACCTTATGGACAAAATTCAGCCTGAAACCAGTACAGCGATAAAGACGCCTCTTTCTTTTCATGGAATATATTGTTTGATAGAGGCAAATAGCGAGGTTGTGTACACATAAAATCGGTTTAAGCTAAGCGATAGGTCTTATTTTAAATTGACCGTTCCGAGACTGTAACCCTGTTTTTCCCACTGTTGAGTAGTTTCCCGTTATTTACTATTTAATTTGCCAGTGTGATTTGTGATTTAGTTCTCACAACCTTAGTTACGGCCCTTCCCAACGTTTCATTAGGTATCGTTTATTTAGTTGTATTCAAGCAGATTTGAAGTCGATCTAACAATGTAACTAGGTGCTCATTTAAATATTTGATAAATGATGTCGTGTTTTCAATGTTTGCCTAATCCAAAAATAGCGATCAAAACAACAATAAATAACTGAATCACATTCAAGAGTCCATCTTCCTCGTTAAGTTTAAATGTTATCCTTTTATGGCCAAGCGTTTCTAATGGAAAGACGTTATCATAAAAGCTCTTAAAGCTAACACGTCATAATTTGTATGGATTACTTGCATGCAAAGTGACAATTTGCCAATATACTATATAAAGCTTTAGAAATATGTTTTTAAATCGATCAGTGGATACTTCGTTCACAAAGTGTGAACAAATGGCGCTTACTAATTGAGAATATGATGAGAGCCCTTGCCAATATACACATATTACTAAAATAGACAACATGTTACGAAAATAGACTATATATTACTAAAAATAAAAGGTTGTTAATATGTCATGCGTTTTAGAACAGTCAAATAATTCCCATTAGTCTACTGCCATCTCAAAACGGAAAAGAAACGTTAGGGTATTAATTAAACTCAAACATTATAACAATACAGTTGGTAATTTGTCTCATATAAGTCCATTAAAAGGGTTAAAACTTTTATTATATAAGTGCTAGAAGGTGGATTCATTAAGGAGGCTATAAAGACTATAGGGTAACACACGGAATGAATTTAATGGGGTTTAACAAATCCTAAATCATGTCATAAATCAATATATTCCTAATGACATGTATATTATCAATCAGTGTGATGTTAAGATGACATTAAATAAATACATTTAACAGGGTGTGCAAGGTGCGTACCACAAATCCTCAAAATATAATGTTAGATTGATCATTACGTGGTCCCGCCTTAATTCCACTAAGCGATGGGAAAGTTTATATTAGCAGGATTTTATAAGGGATATTTCGATAATTAAAACACGTTTAAAATCATTTTTTATTGAAAAAAATCGATAACCTGTTCAAAATTAAAAGGGTTAATTTTAATTTTTAATTTTACAATATGAAAACTTTTTAATCCAAAATTAAGGTTTTATTTCATACCCCAGCCGACCCGATTTTCGCTTTAACTTAAGAGATGAGAAATGTGACCATGTGGGGAGATCATAAACAACACAACACTTTTTCATCTTTTTTATTATAATTATTATTATTTTCTTTATCTTTTCCCGTAAAAACAGTACACTTCTAAACAGTGACATTTTATTGTACAACTAGAGATAAAACACAACACAAACAAGCTAAATCTTTAAAAGCCAACCTTTTAAAATACAGAATTATCATACTGAATACAAATAATTGATTTCTATTATGTATATCACTTATGTATTGTATAATATTATAGATGTGTTTGTGTGTAAGGCGTGCGGCGGGATGGTCCTCCCCGACCAAATGACGAGAAGATTAAATGGGTCACCATTAGTGACTGAAAAAAAAGTTAAACTCTGCTCCACACTATGGGCATCCGAGTACAATCACATAAATGAGAAGTGTTCCAATCAATATTGTTATCTTTTCATCCCATAGGATTGTATGACATTCATTGATCCAGTTTTTCATTAAACACGTGTGTTTTATATCTGTGTGTGTTTGTGGTTGACTGTCGTCCTTGAATGCTGCTGTTCCTGTTCGAATTTTATATCTAAATTTCAATTATTATGTAACATGAATTTGCAAGCTAAATCAATATATAATGAAATTATCGCCTTAGGTAACCAACTAACGAAGAAGCACTCGTTGCTTTCCGTACACACGCTCTTGATAACGTATGGCATAAATCCAGGACAGTGGAAGGTATACTAAGTTTAAAGTACGAAAGATATTTGGCAATGTCGACATTGATCTATTACCGATGTAAACCAGTTGAATGAACCAGTTGCACTTTGTTTTTTCGCAAGCCTTGCATTACAGAATTGTATAAACGTGTGTGTGTTGACATATATATTCGTTTGAATTGTGTTGAGTTGTTTTAACATTTAACAACATGTTTTATTGACAACATGTAAAGCAATCACACGCACTTGAATGATCTGAATATTATGCTAATAATGACCTCATATTCTAATTTTCGAATAATCTCATGTTTCGTGCAAACTCTGAGAAATCATGCCTTGATTAAGTGTTCATTTATAAATCGCATGTTATTTTTCACTGTCGACAGAAGGGTTGAAAGGAGACTGTAGCAGTAGAGTCCGTCCGTCTATTCGTCTATGTGTGTGTCCTTCCCGACGGTTTCCAGACATACGGATCCCCATTTTGAACGTATCGTTTTATTTTCAAACGTAGTATGCATTTGTATAAATTATACAACATTCCTCGCCAAACTTCAAAATCCAAGATGGTCGCCACAGAAATGGCTTTAAAAATGACGTTCTGATTGTTGTTGTTTTTGAAATGTGTGTTCTCAGTTGTTTACGTCATTCTTTATCATTCTCAAACTCGCAGAGCCATAGTTTAATCCTAGCACGGAAAAGCAATTGCACCGTACACTTGATTCGCACTGTACTGTACCACAAACTTTAGATGAGTAATTTAAAGTCAATAGACAGCAAATGAGCAGCCTCCAGAGTCAATAACCAGGACAATTCACACAGTAACACGTACACTGCTGGTTATCAGTGGAGCTACCTACGTTCGGAGGTATATGGAAAAGTGTCCCAACGCCACTTCCGAACTAGTTCCATTTCAAAAAAAAAGATAAAGAAGGTACCGCCTTACTATTTCTTTGTTATTATTTATTTACATTCATATGAAAAATCCTGGAATGTAGTTCCATGTGGTTATATTAAAGCTTCGCACACGGCCTACATTTGTTCTCGAAAGATGCCAACTTTGACCCCAGGAATTTTCAGCATGTTTTTTCTCAACTTTATCGTCACCACCGAGTTTGTTTTTATATGTTTGCCCAATTTTACGCAACATATCGACAAGAACGCATCAAATTTCAACGGTACCCTTATATGGCTTATTGCCAAAAGAACAAAACGAAGAACATTTCATGGCGAAAATACACTATTTGTTATTTCCATAATTGGAGTTAGCTCAACTGATTACCAGCCGTGGAGTGTTCAAGACAGGGCTACCGCTTAGGAACGGTCATTAGGCAATATCACTGTAGGTAAATTTAGATTCGAGACTGAATTTGTAGATGCCAACACGCTTGTTTTTAGGCAGGCATGTCTTGGTTTGTAGACGTGGAAATCCATAATTGGCAAATAATCGTGATTTTCCATTTCTCCATAACACTGTACGCTACCTGTCTGTTTACATTTACACAATTCACGACATATTGTTATGAACACATTTCGTTTCGCCTTTTTCGTCGGAGGAACATAATTATCTGTCCCGTTCAAAATCAACTAGAAATATCACAGACGGAGAAGAATACCCCTCTTTTTCATATATCCGATGAGAATGGCCAAAATCAAGAATAATAAATGTCTAAAACTATTAGTTAATTGCTTAATGAGAAAAAAATCTCAGTAAAATAATGGACCATAATTCTGAAAAACAAATTGCAGAATCGGAAACGTTGATGCAGAGACACTTATTTTTTTTATATATTTCTATATTTTATTTCTTTTAATACATATATGCAAAAACAATATATGGTTTATGACAGTTAATAAGTGGTGCATATACATGAATGTAATCATTGAATAACACAAACCAGTTATATTAAATTGTCGTTTTACATGTATGTATTCCGAGAAATAAGTTGCATTCAGTGACAGAGACTAGAAAGTAGTAGAAATTGAGAAAAGAAAAAAAAGACAAACAAAAAAGAAAAAGTGAGCCATATGGAGAGAGAGAGAGAGAGAATTTGTTACGGAATACTGTTCAATTTTCTGTATTTAATCGTAAAACTTCCCACTTTTTTTAATGATATTCCAATTTGTCTTTCGAACTGGCTATACTACCCTCTATATGTTCACTTTTTTTGTATGTATGAGATGAATGATGTAAAACTAGGAATCGTTTTCGCATACTTATATTAAAGCACAGTTTAAAATATCTGAATGATTTATCTTGAATAATACCATATCAGATCATTTGGACAGTCAATGCAAAAAAAATACTTTTGCTGTTTAAAAAGTCATATATTTCTGTCCAAAAAGCTCTGCTAAATGGACATTCCCAAAACAAATGTTCAATTGTTTCAACGTGTATATAGACTTGTGTTACTAATTTTTGCATAAATTTATTTGTGGGTGTAATTCTAATTATGTATTTATATTGAAAAGATACAAGTTTTGTATCTATTGTGCTTTTGAAAGGTGAATGAGTTTCCAGTTTATGTTTGTTACAGTTTCTTCTCATTTTTGGTGAGGTTTAATTTGTAATTCTGTTTGCATGCGTTCCACTTGAATGTTATATAATAATTTGTTGGCACTGTTTTGTTTTCCTATTTGTTTCAGTAAGCTGGTTTCGCTATAGCGTGTTGTTCTGTCTTCTGTTTTTAGTTCCTGTTTCCATTTGTTTGGTATGCTTTGAACAATTGTATAGTAGTTCAGGAATTCAGAATTATATATGTTATATATTGTTTTTAAATGTGAAAATGTATAAAATTCTTTAATTATATGGTTATACAGTTGTTCAATATATGTAATACCCAAGTTATAGTATGTCCTTGATGTTTTATGTACGAGTTATTCCATATTATCTGTTTTGCAATATTGTTAGCTTTCCTTTTGAAGTTTACTAAAGACCAGGATTTTATTATTTCTAACAGAAAAGCGGATCGTGTGATTATTTTGTTTGCATCTTTAATGTCCACATTGCTTTCAAATAAAGTACTCCGCCATACTGATTTAAATTAGTTCTTTCATGTAAATATCCTTCCAATCACCGTGGTTATCCGGATTAGCCAGTCTTTTGACCCATCCTGCTTTAGTGGAATTAATAAATGATTCCAAATCTATCATTTTTAGACCACCATTTTTATGGCCTTCCTATTGATTTTGTCTGGTTTACCGTCCCACAAATATTCAAACATTTAATTTTTTATTCGATTCAAGGATTCTGTTGATGGAGTCTCCAAAACAGTTAGAGGGTTTATCAGTTTTGGAAGAGCAAAAGTTTGTATTACCGTTATCTTTCCTAGAATAGATAAATTGTTTTTTTTTCCATTGATCTAAGCATGTTATAAATTGATTTACTTATTGTCACGTGTGAACTGTATGTCAAGAAATATAAAAATATCGGACAGGGAAAGCAGCATTCAAGGACGACAGTCAATCACAAAACACAAAAACAAACACGCAAACAGACAAACGAGAAGGCAAAAGTAATAAAAAATGCAAACGACATCACAAACACAAAAGGGTTGACAATAGGGCTACCGCCTTGGAACGGTCAGTGGCAACAAAGGCCACTGGGGGTTTAAACCGGTTCTAGGATGCACCAAACCTCACACTTACCCTACTGTCATCCCATTAAAACAGGACAGTGTAAATAAAGGAATCTCCAGTGTAATAACAATTCATGAGCACTTTTAAATTGAAAGCCTATTGAAGTAGATATAAAAGTCGAACAGAAAATGCTGAATTCAAGGACCACAGTCAACCGTAAACACGCACAGAAACAAACAACAACCATACTATTAGTTATTGGGTTTAATACTGACCCCCTACGGAAATATGTGGGGTCAGTCAGATTTATAGGGGGCGAGGCAATAACCGAGTCTCCCTATATATCTGACTGACCCCACATATTTCGGTAGGGGATCAGTAACAAACCCAATAACTGATTTATTGCATCGAGCACTTTTTTTTAAGGCAAACACCGATCTTTTAACCCATTTTAATGGAACGTCAACGTCATTGAAACGTTCAAGCAATTTAACGTCATGACGTTGACGTCACGACCGGTACAGTTTAAAAACATATTAATTTACTTAGTATGTTTGTTACTAACGCCTTACTAAAGAACTATTTGCAAATGATTAAATTTTGAATGGAAATTGTAGTCCATATTGTTTTAGTGACCCTCTATGAAACCTAGTGACCCACTATAGAATAATAGAGGGTCACCATGTGATCGCTCTAATCCAATGAAATTCCCAGGATTTTGTGAGAGGTGCAATAGGCATGAAAGTCATGTTCGTTATAGAATGGAATAAACAGTTCAGATAAATATTCTCGGAATGTCTTGTGTAGGAATGTTAGAATTTTCGTTCGGGTTGCATCATTTTACAATTTTAGAGTGGGCAATTTTAAGTCAAAGAAAGGGCCATAATTTTGTAACAAAGTAGGTAATCAACAATGTTTGATGCAGAGGGACGGACATACGGGCATCAGTTGCTATGTGTATATGAACTTTGGGAACAATCCATTGTAAACTGTTTGAGAAATGCAAGTGATAAAATGAGTTACGTGACGGGACGGGACGGTACACTAAAATGTGTTGGGTGACGGGACGGACGTGACGTTATGGGACATTACGGACAGCGTGATAACTATATAGGCCCACTTCACTCTGTGGAGCGGGGTACACTTACCTTTATGGATTTAGTTTGTGATAATGGGGAACAACTGAAGTTCCATCTCGGGGAACTACTGAAGTTCCACATCGGGGAATAATTGAAGTTCCTCCTCTGGCGACTGCATTAGGAAAAATTAAATTTTGAGTATTGACTGGTATTTGGTGTAAGAGTACAAGAATCTGTCATGGGTATCCGGTGAAGATAGGGAATTCCAACCCGAGGTATAAGTGTTTTTATCGATTAAAACACTTATATCGAGGGTTGTAATTCCCAATCTGAACCGAATACCTATGATAAATTATTTTTCTTGCATATCAGAGACATGTTGTGCGTTGACGCCCCCAGCTGCTAACGCTTTGCATGTTTTCCGGCATACCGGATGGTGGCGCGCGTGAATTTTATCTCGACCCTAGGGTGAGATGGAAATATCTAGCCCCGGTAAAATGACGGATATCCTTGTCCGGTATGCAAGAAATTTCGATATCACCCTAGGGTCGAGATAAAATTCACGCGCGCAAACATCCGGTATGCTGGAAAATATGTAAAACGTTAGTAGCTGGCGGCGTCAACGCACAACATGTCTCTGATATGCAAGAAAAAGAATCTATCATGGGTATTCGGTTCAGATAGGGAATTCCAACCCTCGGTATAAGTGTTTTAATCGGAACCTCGGCAGAGCCTCAGTTCCGATAAAAACACTTATACCTCGGGTTGGAATTCCCTATCTTCACCGGATACCCATGAACGATTCTTATATTCCATCCCCCATGTAAAACCCGGATAGCCTTATCCGGTATGCAAGAAACTTTCTTTTTGTACGAGTGGCTTAAACTTTGGTTCCATGAAATATAGCATTGAGGTGTACGATACTGTCAAATGTTTTTGTTTCTTCAGTGCAGTAATAACATCGAAAGATTGACATAGTATCGGTAAACAAAAATAAGAAAAGTGTAAAGATTCACACACCCAAAATGTAGTAAAAATTCCACATGGCTACTTTTTGTCTAAATAATGAATATACTATGACAACAGAAAAAACGTAACAGTTTTAAAACATCTCCGAAACCATCGAAAAACTAGCGCTTACAGTAAACGTAACGTGAACAAACTTGTCCGTAACTCTAACCAGTGCGTAACTTCAACAAATCATCGCATATGCAGCTACACACCTGCGTAGATTACAGTGAAATGAGCATTTAAGACACATACAAATAACTATTACGGTATATCACGGGTACTAATCAATGACTCTAGCTCTTTTTGGAGATATATGGACACGAGAGTCAATGACACTTCCGAGGTAGAGACAAAGACAAAAAAACACAACAGAGGGTGCGTTAAACTCGTGATTTTTCATTATATCATAAATCCAATGATTTATTTAAAAAATCGGGGAATGCTATTCCAATTATATATGTTCAAACCATGTTCATGTTGCGAAAATATTGCCAATTATTGTTTCATTTTCTGCCGAGATATTTTATAAGAGTGGGAGGTCTGTGTGTTTTCTTCGACAGATCACATGTTTCGGTCCATATTATACAATTATGGACTTTTCAGCTGTTATACATGATGTGATATGCACCAAAAAAATCATTATTGACCGAGGCGATAGCCGAGGTCAATAATGATTTTTTGGTGCATATCAACATCATGTATAACAGCTGAAAAGTCCATAACTGTTTTATTATATAAAACAGGTCAATATCAAAAAAACAATTATATAAAACAGGTCAATATCAAAAAAACAGGTCAATATCAAAAAAACAAAAAAACAGGTCAATATCGCTAGATATTTTTTCTAAAAAATTACTTTTTAGCCAATGAAAACGCGTCTATTTATAGGTTATATAATAATTATATTTATTCATGAAAGTCAGTTGTGTGTATACGTGGATATGAAAGGCCCATTACACAGTATTATAATTTAATATCAGAAAACAGTGTATAGCGGATTTATCGTCAATTTTGGATAAGAGCTAGAGTCAATGATTCGGAGCTAGGGTCAATGACACAGAGCTAGCGTCAGTGCTATATGCATTCGATACTCCAACCATATTAATTACCACGGTACCATGTACGATCTTATCCGACTAACCTCCGAGAAACTGACACTTGAGATATTATATAAACAATAAAAAATAAAAAAATAAAAAAAAGGACAAAAAAAAAAAGATACCCCTACAGTACTGTCTATATAAGCACATGGTAATGAAAATAATTGACATCAACCACCTTTCGAAGTCATTATCTTTGTCAAATTAACGATTTGTTTCAAATCCTTTACACCGTTCGTTAGGTTTAATTTCCATTTTTCACGATACATGTATATTCTCAGTTCGTACGAAAAACTCTGTGGTGAGAAATTTAAGTAAAATCACCGATTGCTATCATTAAAACGTTTCTAATAGGAATTAAAAATTGGTGAAGGTGATAAAGTATGTTGATAAAGTATGTATAGTATATCACCATCCCCAATATTTAATTCCTTTTCACCAATAATTAATTTCTTTTAGAAATGTCTATCAATATAAATAAAACCAATGTTGTACATTTTAGACAAAGATCGAAACCACAGACGAATTTTGAATTTAAGTGTAGCTGTTCTGATAAATTTATATAAAAAAATAAGTATGTATATCTAGGTGTTGTTTCAGACGAATATCTCAATCATAAATTAACAGCTTGATTTGTTGTATAGCCAGCCGCACATTAGGATTGCTCATTTCAAAGTATAAAACAGTTGCTGGCAAGCCTTATGAAGTTTTTACTAAACTATTTGATTCGCTGGTTTGGTCAGTTGTAGCTTATGGTGCAACACTATGGGGTACTCAAACTTACTCTTGTATTAAAGCCGTACAAAATAGGGCAATGCGGGGCTGCTTTGGGTACCACAATAAACACATCATCAGCTGCAATGGCACGGGACTTGGCATTGCAACCGGTTTGTGTTAGATAAATAATGGCAGTATCAAATTATTGGGCACGATTGAGTCAAATGCTTAATATACGTTTCAATAAACAAATATTCTTCTATTGTTTTAATATCAACGGTTCGAGATGAAAACATGAAGTTATAGAGTTTAAAATATTATTTCTAAAAGTGAGTTTAATACGAGGGTCATTCAATAAGTTCTGTCACTAACGCGTTTTAACAATTATGTGCTCATTGTGAGTGTTAATGTTTGGTACCAAATGAAAGAGAGTTTCAATACCATTCCATTGATGGTAAAATGAATATTTTCTCTTTTGTGTGACGAAAGTTATGGAACATTTAATACACATCACTTATACTTACTGAGGCATTTTCGTCCTGAGTTTTTTTCAGGTATGTTAATTGTTACTTTTTTAAATGCCCGTTTCTCTTTAAGTACTTGTCGAAGACCTTTGAAATTTCTCATACATTACCAGTTATATCTAGGCATGGTAGATGAAAAGGCATTGTCTTAGAAATTAACATGTTAAGCTAACGTCTAAAATTAATTTAATGCTAAATGGACATTAAATGGAAGGGCAGTCTTCTGAAATAGCGTTTTTGGATGATCAATATTTTCACTAAACATTGTACAAAATTCTGCAATAATGTGCTGAATATGAAATTTAAACACTGAAGGACTAGGATTTGTAAAAAAATATGAAAACATATTGATACTATGAGAATAATTACCACATTTAAAAGATATTATAACATTTACGTAAACAAAATGAAGAAAATCAGTGTTATTTCTGCTAAAATTAAGGGATATGCATTCACTCATATCTGGTTTGCAGCAAGACCTTTCCAAATTCTCGACAATCATTTTCATGGATTATGGGTGAATAACAACAGATAGCATACAAGCAAATTTAAAAGCATAGAATTATTCAAATAAGTTTTACAACGTTTTGTAACAAGGACATTTTCAGAGATGCCAGTATCCAAAAGGTGTGGTAGGGTATGTAATTCAGGGGTATAAATAACCGATTTTTTTTTAATTTTTGTTGTGGAATTTAAGAGAGCGAACCCAGTAGTACTATAAATACACTACTTTATCTCAGTGTAATATCCAGTTCAAAGGATATATGCCTAGTGACAGAACTTTTTGAAACACCCTCGTAAAGTTCCAAGTGTAATTAACCCTATTGTTAAATGTCAATTGTTAGTTGATGTTAAAAGTGAATCTTTGTGCCACAAATTAGACTAGAGACTGGAAGATATTAGTGAAAAAGTTTGTACATTCATTTTATAATGTTCCTGTAGAAGATAACTCAGAGGTTAGTCGGATAAGATGCAAGGTACCGTGGCAATTAATATGTTTTTTGAGTATCGAATGCACCTAGCATTGACGCTAGCTCCGTGTCATTGACCCTAGCTCCCGACAATTGACTCTAGCTCGTACCCAAAATTGACCATAAATTCGAGATACACTGTTTCTGATAAAAAATTATAATACTGTGTATTGATTACATGATGGGCTTTTCATCTCCACGTATACACATATCTGACTTCCATGAATAAATACAAATATGGACCGAAAAGTGTGACCTGTCGAAGAAAACACATATACTTCCCACTCTTATAATAAACCTAGGCGTAAAACTAAACAATAATTGGCAATATTTTTGCAACATGAACATGGTTTGAACACATATATGATTTATGATATAAGAAAAATAACGAGTTGAACTCACCCTCTGTTGTGGTTTTTTGTCTGTCCCTACCTCGAAAGTGTCATTGACTCTCGTTTCCATATATCTCCAAAAAGAGCTAGAGTCAATGTTTAGTACCTGTGTATATACTACTACTCGTACAGTTTATCATTTCACAATACCAGTATATTTAGACAAAAATATTTAGAAGAATGGTAATCATATACATCATATACCGTGCATTTTACTCTAATTAATAAATGCAATAAACACATAAAACATATAGTAACATGTCGTCAAATTATCAGCGTTTTAAAGCGGTAAAAAAAAAGTAACTTACTGTTTTAAACAAATGAAATATCGTAAAATACCGCTTTTATTTACATGTTCAATGCCAATTTAATCCTTTGAAGCAACTGAAGTAATCTACACAACATTATGTTGATATTTACAAACTAAAACTCGATTCGCACTTTACCTACAGCGAATACAGTTTACGGTTTAGCTTACATCGATTGCCTCGCGGTTTACCTATCTTCAGCGCCAAAACTGACGCCTCTATAAATCAAAAGGAAAACACTAACAGCAAAGTCAACAAACTACGGAAACGTATTCTGACCCTCCTAAAATTCACCTGAAGTTAACGCCAAAAGTAGCAACCTGAGATAATTGTAAAGACTCATTTATAGAACCTATAATATATATGGTAATATTGAAAATGTATATATAGACGAAAATAAATATTATTCAATGAGTGTGTTATATTTAAAAGAAGATAAACGTGAAGTTCCGAGAGTTACTTTATATGTAGATTTATATCACTAGTAGTAAAAACGGAGTATGTTATATTTTAAGTTAGATACAAGACACGTTAAAAAAGTTATTTTATATGTATATCTTCTTATTTTAAATCAATAAGTTGTCTAAACTGAATGTATTATATAACAATTAAGATATAACACTGACTCAGTTTTAGGAGTTATTTATGTCAGTATTAGCCTATACATGTACACTATTAACTTTACTTATATCTTGATGGCACTAAGTATTGTGCAACTTATCTATTTCAAAGATTAAAGATATATATATATAAAATAACTTAAATAATTTCATTCATATCTTACGTTAAATATAACACATTACATTTTTATTGATTTATCTATTTGAAGTAATACATTTTAAAGGGGTCAGTATACGTTTCCGCAACACACAGATAACTTATAAAACGATACATTCAAATGTATCGAACATAAAACTTTGCCCAGAAGGAGATATAAAAGTCGAAGGACCACAGTCCATTACGTGGTCCGAGTATTAACTTTCATACCCAATCCAACCCCTTCTCCAAGAAGCGAAAACCGGGTTGGCTTGGGTATGCATAAAACCTTAATTTCGGCTTAGAAAGTTTGCATATTGTAAAAGGTAATTTTAAACAGGTTATCGCATTTTTTCAGTAAAATATGTTTTTAAACGTGTTTTATTGTCGAAATATCTGTTATAAAATCCTGCTAATATAAACGTTTCCATCGTTTATTTGAATTAAGACGGGGCCACGTAATGAACCAAAAACACGCACAGAAATAAATAATAATTACAAAGATATGACATCACAAACATGAAAAGGATTGACAATAGGGGTTTCGCCTTGGAACGGTCAGAGGCTAGAAAAAAACGCGTGGGGTGGGGGTAAACCAGGTTCTAGGGCGCACCAAACCTCACTCTTACCCGGTTATCATCCCAATAAAACCGGACAGTGTAAATAAAGATAAATATATTCTCTTACAAGGCAGCCTTAATAGGCAATTTAAGTATAACATATAAATGATCAGATATATATTTATATAAAAACAAAAGCATAGAAAGTCACAAATTAAGTACTCAGTGACTTGGCAAAAGCCAGAGCAACACGAGACCAACCCGTTAATGTTCACGTTAGTTCACTTTTAAAATACATAATAAATCTGCGAAATTGTTGAACACTACAATTCTGAACGGTTTTCATTTCTGATATTCCCTTGTTATGTATTATGTACGGTGTTCCGTTAGGGCCATCGTACCATCGCGCCATCGTACTATCGCCATCGCGCCATCGCCATCGTACCATCGTACCATCGCGCATCGACTTGTAAAGGTCGATGCGCGATGGTACAATGGCCCTAACGGAACACCGTTATTATGGCCTATTTAACCTCTGCGTATATTTAGCATTCATATGTTTCTAAATCAAGCAGCCGAGCAGCTGCATTTACGCCACAACGCCCGGCCTGGCACATTTTGTCCACAAACAAATATTTCTGCTCAGAAATTACGGTGGCACCAGAAACCATCAAATGCATTCTTAAAAACAAAACATTTGTGTGGGGGCATACCCCCTGACAACATTTGCAACATATGGCATGAACTATTGTTTGAGGCGCATGTTTCAACATGTTTCCCAATATTTACATCATAATCATTTCATTTGGACTTCTTATTTGTATACATATACACCAAAAACATTTCCTAATTACTCACTTTTGTATCTTAGTTTTCTTATTTTAAATATTTTCTAGCATAGTTGCGTTATAAGTATTTTGTTTTGAACTGCAGTGTGTAAAATATTTATTTTTTTGTAAATTGTTACAGCCTTTGAGAGTTACCCTCCCTTTATATGAACATGAATCGTAGTCTGCTCAAACATATAAACTTCTTAAGATATGTAATTATATAACAGAAAAAAGTATAAATGTTTGACACATTTATTGCAGATGTTCCGTCCATAATTAAAAGTAACATGGATAATCCTGATTACCTCCCTTTTTATTTCAATAGCGTTTGATTCAAGTAACTGTAATTCATCGTTAACATTAAATATTTCGAAAACTTTTTTTGCAAACGCATTTGTAGTGGTAATAGTAGTAAAACATTATGTCAAAATAATTTTTGTTGCAAGTTTTTGATACTAATTCAAAGTACTTAACACACTCCTATGTACCCAGTCATATAAGTGTTATAATTTATTTCTAAGAAAACACATCGCCTTGATAGGAAAGCTTTAAAATATGTTCATGCAATCTTTTTAAAGATTTTGTAACGGCAGAGAGCTTTAATCCTTATTTGTTAAAAACTGTTTTATATTATTTAAGGAACTGCCTGGAGGCGGGGTTTCATACACCCCACTTTCTTTCTCTTATTTGTATATATTTATTTAATAAAGATTTATGAAAAAAAAATCAGAGCAGACGATTTAAACTCGATATTTTGCTGTTCATTCGTATCTCTACTCAAGCGTAAAATACACGAACCAATGAGAATAATGAGAATAGTATTGACATCATCTTAGATGAGGAATGTTGACTATTGTTTGGGGCGCTTGTTTCAGCCAAAGGTTTTTGGACTTTTTAGACAAAATTGTACAAAGTTGTATATCAGTGAAACAGGCAGTTTTAGTGGTAGATCTAAATAAAAACGCATTACTTTTCAAAATCGGTTGAGAATTAAAAAATTCATGTGCGTAAAACTGTTTTTGATGGGTCATTTTCAATGCAAAATTCGGCTGCATGAAAAATTTAGATTTTTTATCCAAAAATTGTTGGATATAGGAAATTAAGACACCTTGAAAGTTTTATAACAAAATATGAAGGATTACTGAAGTTATTTGAAAATTCTTAATTTTCTTTTGTCCCACCAACATGGAATTTACATAGGAAAAGCCCCATCAAAAAAAAGATTTTGGCTGTAAAATATTTATTTCTCAACCGATTTTCAAATGTAAAGTAAAAAAATGCCAGTTCAAATGATAGTTTAGTTTAAACATATTTATTTTACATCGATTGCGAAACAAGTTATTGCAACTTAGATTAATCACTCTCGATGGCTTCCTGGGTAGAACCAGTACTAAGCAATGTGGATTAATTATCTTGCTCAAGGATAAATAACGTGGCCGCGGCGAGGATCGAACCCACGACCTCTCGATCTGGAGTTCGGCGCTCTACCACTGGACCACGCACTGCACTTCAAATGATATATAACTGATGTACGTATTACTTAAATTTCTCAATTTACTGCAAAACAACCTTTGACTGAAACAAGCGCCCCAAACAATAGTATATAAGCATACCTATGTTTTAAACATCGGTTGAAAACTAAATAATTTATGGTCAGAATATGTTTTGATAGGGCTATTCCCATGCAAACTCCGTGTTGTTGAGACAGACGACAATTAAGAAATATCGAATGACTAGTAGCTTTAAATAAATTGGGATAAATGGTTTAAAGGAACAGACCTTTGCATTAAAAACAACTTATGTATGTGGAATTGTTATTTGTCAATCGATTTCGAAATATAAGGCATTTTATTTACCACTAAAAACGCCTATTATTTATTTAAGTACAAGATAAATTGTCTGAAAAACCCAAAAGCAAGAGCCCCAAGAAAATTGCCCAATGGTCTTTCTTCAAAACGGAAAACGTCGATTTCAAAATGATGAATTCATACATTCCATCTGTAGCATGTCTAGTTATGATCCAGAGAAATGCATTTTATAAAATAACACATTTCAAATGTTTTGCTTTGTCAAAAACAAATAGGCATAACGCCGCCGAACATCATAAAGGCTTGCTTAACGACCACGGTTTTGCCGGGAAAGAACTATTATATTGCTGTTAAACGCAAACAGACGTACTGGATCGGATTTTAATTGAGACAATACATTACCATTACCAAGAAACACAATATAATAACAGAATTGCATGCCGACAATCGTAGGTAACCTACTGACACCATTCTTAAAGACCTAACCTTGGAAATTAATCCCCGTAACTAAAAAATGGCCAACGAAAACACGGCACTTGACTACGAGCGTGATGATTAAATCATGACGTGGCCCCGCTTTAATTGCATGCAAATGATGAGAAAGCTTATATTAGCAGGATTTTATAACTGGTATTTTGACAATAAAACACGTTTAAAAACATTTTTTACTGAAACAAATGCAATATCCTGTTGAAAATTACCTATTAAATGTTTTAATTTTACAATATGCAAACTGTTTAAGCCGAAATTAAGTTTTCCTTTCATCCCCAGCCAACCCCGTTTTCGCTTCTTGGAGATGGGGTTAATACTCGGACTACGTAATGCCTGCCCAACAAAAAAAGGCCCTATCCGAGGTCTGTTTTACTAGTTCTCGTATTTTTAGAGAATTAATTTGATGTCTGCATCCCTTTGACACACTCGATTTAAATAAAAAAAGATGTCTCACAGAAAAACGCGTAAAGGGCGCATAGCATATATGGTAAAAGAAACATTGTTTACTACTTTACTGTTAAACATCAAATAAACTATCAGACAATTTAGATTTAAAATGTATATACTCTATACACACGGTAAGTACTGAATGGTAAATGTTTTTGTTCACCATGCAGTTCAGACAGCTCGGGTGGCTATATATGGGCAAAGGTCCACACATGATCAAATGCATATTTCCGTAAAAGATTGTACCAGCGATTTGGGCTATTCCGTATAATTGTGGTATAATTGTGGTGCATGAAAATACTTAGCACGGAAAAGGGCACCAAGAAAAGGTAACACAACCTGACATCGAAGAGAACTCGTGCGTGTATAATTGTGCAAATACAGACAATGTTTGCCTAATCCTACAAAACATCCTTATATGGGACAAAAATGGAAATAAGTAAGTCAATATGCCATGTCAACAAGCAACAATGTGTGTCCCTTATGTAATGAATAAATACTGATCCTATAATCGTTACATATTTTCTGTTTGTGTCCTTATTTTTACTCCTTAAAAATATTGAAATAATCGTAAATTACGTTATGCTGTGTCTACATCATGTTTTTGCACGACAAATTGTAGTGTCAAAATACCGTTAAGTTTAGGTCTTTAAAGATACTATAGCTCTATATAAGGCGCGCAAGCGTAAAGAAAATGAGAGGAGTTTTACGCTTGACTTAATACCAAATTAAAGTTTGTGAAACATGGCCGTAAACCCATATATAAGGAGAGAAACATATACCAGGACATCATTATTAATCCATCGTTCGTTGTAGCAACATCGATTTCTGGTGCATTTTTTCCGAAGATATTTGGTGAACGTATGTACTTAGAAACGCATTGAATCACACACATATAAAGATAACAAAGGATAACGTCTACAATGCCAACAATATATTGATATAAATAACGCTATTGATAAACTGGATTAGCCCAATGACAAAGCGCAGTGATTGTCAATCCGAAAGTCACGGGTTCGAAACTCGCATATGCTTTTAATATTTTTCAGTGAATGAGTGTGTATTTTTGATGTTACTTTGTCGATCACAGGTAAAGAAATGAAATAGATGCGCTATAAAACTGTCTTATATACGGGTTTCCAGCATTTTTTCACGAGCTTATTCAAGCGATAAACCGTTCAAAATTTGTTTGCGGTACACGCCCACTTCCCTTATATAGAGCTATAGTACCTTTAACAGAAAAGTGCGTATACGTCATTCTGGTCTTAACAATATGTTTTTCACTTTTTCTGCTTATAACGAAATGTGTGTCTGGGCCACTTGAAAGAAACGAGAATATTACTAAAAAATATCTCCTTTGCGAAACTTTAATCTGCTGTTCAAAATGTCCAGAATAAACTCGATCAATTTGCTATTCTCTAAATGCCCATATTTTAGTGTAGAGACGCTGGTGCAATTTCCCATTTTACTTTCATTTTGCAGCTTGTCGTATGTTTATGGTGTTGCCTGCGTTGATTTTATTTGTACTTGTAGTTGATGTCTATTTGGAATGAGTTGTTTTGCTTGACTGCGTTCTGCGAATGTTAAAATTGCTGTCGACTTTCGTAGATCTACTTTCATTGTCAGATATAGACTCAAAAGACTCAGCTATATTAACAAATAGATATAAAGGTCGAACAGAAAATGTAGCTTTCAAGGACAACAGCCAAAAAACATAGAACAAGGAAAATAAAAGGCAAGGTATATGACGTTACAAACATAAAATGGTTGACAATGGGGCTACCGCCTTGTGTAACCCATGGATGATTTTAATAATAATTTAAACAACGTTGTGTCCAAGGTCATTCATTTGTAATTGATTACCTGGAATTTACATTTAACATGTTATTGTGTTTATGATGTGATACATCATATGACGCATTCAAGGTTATTGGAATATTCTAAAGCCTATATGACCTTCTATGAGGCATCATATGACTGTTAAGGTTATTTAAAAAATAACTTCTTTATCTTATTGGAATATTCTCAATGTTCTGTGACATTCTATGACAGTATAAATACAGCCTTTTGGGATCGTTGTTTGTTCAGTATTCAGAAATCAGAGGATCTGCTTCAGTATTTGGATTGAAAATTTACTTCAAATTCAGTATAATAATAGGTTAGTTAACAGTGTATTGTGCAATACGGGTTTTTATTGTCCGACTACATGTTGTGGTGAAAGACCGAAGACGTCGAGTCCAACATGTACGTGGACAATAAAAGCTCGTTTTGCACAATACACTGTTAAATAGCTTTTTTATTATATACTCGAACATCATCTAAAGTGCATATGAACGTGCGATTTCATTGGTTAAATTTAGTTGATCTTCTCATGAATATTGATTAGGTCGTGACCTCGAAGGCAGTGTTGTCAGATCCTATAGCGGAGAGTATCAAAGCGTAATTAGGATATGGTTTTAATGAGATTGTGTATACAGTGTAAGTGTGACTAGTAAACGAACGATTTCTTATTGTTACAGGCCAAACATTTAGTTTCATTCTCTAGAAAATGTATTTTTAATAAGAGCAATAAGCTTGAGCTTAATAACGTTGTGCGATAAAGTTGTATATACTGTAGAAAAGTCATAAGTATTTAATGTTGAAACTTGACATTTATTGCAAATGTTATCAAGAACATTGTAGCACCGCTAAATGGGAAAATTCCGCTAAATGTAAAAACTTGCGCTAAATGTTACTCATCTTCCGCTTAATGTAAAAAAACTTCCTCTAAATGTAAAAACTTCCGCTAAATGTAGAAAATGACTAAACGCTAAATGTTATAAATGTTAACATATAGTGTTTAGTGGAATCCGTTAACCGCTAAATGTTAAAAGTCACTAAAGTTGTCTGAAATATGTGATGGCATGAACAGTGCTGCTTTAATCGATTCAGTTGTTTGAAATAATTACATATTTATGAAAGAAACATTATTAAAATACGTTTCATTGTCGGAAGCAGTTTTCTTGCATCTATACGCCTGTGCATATATCAGTTCCCATAGGCAACACTTTAACTTTGGGAACATGTTGTATCTTTAGCTTATTTGCTCAAATGATGGAACTCTAATCATAAATGTGAGTCCATGATTTTATAACTTACTGTACATTTGTATCCACTGTTTGTTTTGCATCCACTGTAAGGAACTTTTCCAATAAAGCCTACATAGACACTACTTAGCCTCTTTGCTTAAATAAGATAGGGATTACTTGTTATGCACTACCACCGAATGGTGAGGGGCATATAGTGTTGACCATGTCCGTCTGTCAGTCCGAGTGCCTCTATCTTCTATAATTTTCAACCGATTGTTTCGAAATTTTACAGGATACTTGCCTGTGATGTGCATATCGACTGTCAAATTCGATCATGTATGAAAAAGAGTTAATGCCGTTTTTCGTTAAAATTTACGTTATAAGATCTTGTGCGTCTATCTTCTTCTACAGTTTCCAAGTGATTGTTTCGAACCATAATGCTTACCTATGATCTTAAGATGTGCATATCGATTCGGTGCCAAATTCATGTTTTATCAGAGGTATGGCCGCTTTTTCAACAATTTTTACGTTATAATACCTAGTGCGTCTATGGCCTGTTTTCAACTGATTGTTTCGAAGATACTTACCTTGCTGTTAAGATGTGCATATATCGAGTCGGCGCCAAATATAACTTTAAGTTTGTATAATCCGAGGTACGGCCCTTCTTTTCATAAAGGTTTATGGTATATTTCTATTTCCTCCTACAGTTTTCCACTGATTGTTTTGAAACTTTACAGAATATTACTTATGATGTCAAAATGTGCATATCGTTCGGCGCCAAAATCGACCTTTTATCATGGCCCCTTTTTTGTCTAATGTTATACTATAATATCATTTGCGTCTCATCCTACATATATCAACTGATTGTTCCGAAACTTTACAGGATGCTTACCTATGATATCAAGATGGGCATATCGATTCGGCAACAAAATCAACATTGTATTACTGGAGTTACGGCCATTTCTTCGTTAGAATTTTATGTTTCCTATTGATTGTTTTCATTGTGTGTGAAGGGGGAGGGGGCGGGGTGGGGATTTATGGGTGTATCCGTTTCTCGTGAATACAGTTCTAGTTTATCTAGTTTGTTCAATATTGACTTCGCATGCGACCTTTTCGAACGGTATATACATTTTACCAGTGAATTCTACAGTTGTAGCACCGCTAAATGTGAAAATTCCGCTAAATGTAAAAACTTCCGCTAAATGTTAAAAATCTTCCACTAAATGTAACAGAAAACAGCAGCAGTAACAGCAGCATCAGTTTGTCGTTATGACTTACTTTGATAACAACGTCGTCGAGCCGATTAAAACAGCATTATTCATACCCTTACATACTTCAGGCAACTTGTTAAAATTTATAACATTTAGCGGCTAGTATTTTTTTTACATTTGGCGGAAGTTTTTACATGTAGCGGAAGTTTTTTTACATTTAGCGGAAGATTTTTAACATTTAGCGGAAGTTTTTACATTTAGCGGACGTTTTACATTTAGCGGTGCTACAAACATCTCTTGAACTTTTGATAGACAAAATAAAATAATTCCAGAGTGTTCATGAGCTTTATTTAGCACAATATCGTCTGAAGTGATCTATAACGACAGAAAGACGAGAAGACGAACGTTTAAAGACATAAACTTTATAAATTATCATTCTGAGAAAACGGTTAGCACCTTCACGCAGTTATTAAATCATATATACATGATCATCTCTGTGTTTTAATTATATCTCCTATTAATGATGCTTGATTTGCTGGTAGGGATTTCACTGTTTTAACTGTCCAGTTTTAATTGGATGAAAATAGGGAAATAGTGAGATTTGAACCACAGAAACCGGAGAAGTGTTATAACATGAATATGTTATTCGTAAAAGAAACAAAAAAGTAACTAAATAAAAGAAAACAGAACTGTGTGAAATAATTATTTAACTACTTAAATTTCGAGGATAAATTCAAACAGAAATTAATACAGAACAATATATACAATATACACATTTTCCCATCAGACCAAAAGATCGGAATTTTATTCCACCAAAGACATACAGCATTAAATACGGCGAGGCTATAATCACTATTTAGTAAACGCCATTATTGTAGCATGTAAACGTATCATTACTTCGGCACAATGAATCTTTTTACGTGTAGGGCACGAATATAATTATACGTAACACAATATAACTTTAAGACAATAGTTCGGATCACAGACGAACACAGTTTAACTAAATTAGGCGTTAATAACTGGTACCTTTCGTACGGAAAAACAAGTTTGGCTGATTGATCTGGAACCAAAACAGTGTCGACCATGAGCGCAACGTTCCCGGAGTCTAGACGTTATAGTTGCAACATGTGATACGAAAGAAACAAATTGGTTTAATGATTATCCTGGAGATTTATCACATTATATTTGACAGATAGAAACTACAATTTGTAAACAAAATGACCCAATGTTTATAATCTACTGATAGAAGCCAGGCAAAATAAATAGTACAACGCATGTGGCAACGGTGCATAACAGACACAACGCAGAGGGATACATCTGAATTTAGCAGTAAATAACTATACCGCCGTGATATTTTTATCCCACACAGGCTTGGAACAGAGGCGGCGGGTGGGTGGGTGTGGGGAATGGCAAGTACGTGGTGGTTTACCGAGTGAAGCAACGTTGTAACTCTTTATTTACTACATTTTATATATGCAGTTTATGTATGTTTTAAACCTAGCGTTTTCTGGTTGATAACATTTTTTCTTTTACAGCTTCCGCACCTCTCTCCCTCTCGCTTTGTTCCATACTCCAACCTAGGTGTGACTGCCTAGTCCATAAATTTGGAAGCTTCGGTACATGTTACATTCTTAGTCTGACTGCCCAGTCCATTAATTAGTTGTTATATTATACCGAATCCTACCAACAATATGACATCTTACATGATCTTAAGAGGATCTTACATGAGTACTCATTCATTATTGAATTTATTAAACGAGATGGCAAAAATGATATAATGCGATATATCATTTTTGCTAACGAGTTTAATAAATTCAATAATGAATGAGAACGAATGTTACATTCTATTTATCACATAACTCACATATCGACTTTTATTGCATTTTGCCTGTCGCTTTAACACGCGAAACCGACATAAACCGTGGGAACTGGATCATAGTCATTATCGATTTTTTTTGACAGCGCATATTAGGCTAATGTGCATACTTATATAACTAGTGGTATATCGAAAATATAGAACGGTGTTATTCCACCCCACGCCGTAAGTTATGTGATAAAACACGTTATTAGGTCAGTTTAAGTTTTTTTAATTAGACTTATTTACAAGTTTAAACAGCATTTTATCAAATTAAACAAATTTATACTTTGTTTTGTATTGGTTTTTATTGTTAGACTATTTTCCGTCACTTATTTTCTACAGCTCGTCGCCATCCACAGTAGCATATTTTTAATAACCGACATACGTTTACTGTCTAGTTATTTACACCTCCAAGAATATAGCTCTCGGACCGGGGCCGATAGTAGACGGATAATATTGACCGGATGATGCATAAAAGGGAAAATGCAAATGAGGTATTATATTTATTTTCAGTGGTAGCATTCTTTCACGGTATTTGATTGGTTATTCATTTGTCTCAGTGAAATAAATCGATAAAACAATTAAGTGGGATTTTGCACAGTTACTTATTATTTTAATTGATTATATCAAAACGGCCTAATTACTGCGAACATGTAATGGTTAATGTCCGATTTGGCAATCTATTTATGAAATACAATTTCCAGCGGGTTTATATTGCCCAAGATAGTTCATCTTGAAGTTCATCGATACCAAGGACCGCATGCCCTCGAGTTTTGATGTGTTAGGCCTAAACACAAGGTTTTGATCTCGCACAATATAAACCCGCTGGAAAGATATTGTTTCTTATCTGGCATTTTTTTTTATGTCGAGAGATTGCAGAAAATATAAACAAATTCTCACAAATTACAGTTAAAATGACGTCTCAACGGTTAACATGTTTTCTGGCGTTTAAATGACGTCTTAACGGTTAACGTAAATGACGTCAGAAGTATTGTATAAGAATATTAATACCTCCCAATAACCAATCAGCTTTGAGTATTTTAATAAACCGTTTTAAATATGGCTTTAAGCACCTGCAGTTATCAGACGTTTACCACCGTTTTTCTACTGAATTTATAGTCAAATGTGTCTGTTTCCTACTTCGCTACAGTTAAAAGTGTCCGTTTCTTCAAACGTTACAGTTAAAAGTGTCCGTTTCTTACTGCGTTACATTAAAAAGTGTCCGTTTCTTACTGCGTTACATTAAAAATTGTCCGTTTCCTACTGCGTTACAGTTAAAAGTGCCCGTTTCCTACTGTGTTACATTCAAACGTGTCCGTTTCCTACTGTGTTACAGTTAAAAGGGTTCGTTTCCTACTGATTTAAAGTTAAAAGTGTCCGTTTCTTACTGCGCTACATTAAAAAGTGTCCGTTTCCTACTAAGTTACAGTCAAAGGTGTCCGTTTCCTACTGCGTTACAGTTAAATGTGTCCGTTTCCTACTGCGTTGCTTTCAAAAGACAAGGATGAGTCATACTAGCAGACAAGATGGAATATCCGAGATGGAGATGATTGGCTTTGCCAATATTTATTGGGTCCGAGCCATAAATCAACAAAATATCTAGCATCGATGATTCATATGTTTATTTATAAGAATCTTAGATCGTCTTTTCTATTTTGTTCATATCTCAAGGTTGTATTATCGGCTGTTTAATGCTTTCCAAATGTATTTGTTTAATGTTGAAACATGTGAATTTAAAATACCACAAAAGATATTAAAACCATTTCAGTGTTGCAATCTTTTAAAAACAAAATCGTTGTGTTCCTACGCGGACAAGATATTCATCTGCACGGTCCCACATCATGGAATTTCGATGCAGACGAGACACATATAACGTCTGAATAGTCCCACATGCAGACGAGATATATATGAATTATGCATAGCCTTAAGTGCGCATCTTCTTACACTATATTCATTGCACTATATACAGTCATCTGGTTGCAGACCGCTGTCCAAAAGTGTATACAAGTATACTTAACGCCATTAAAAGTGCAATTTATTTTTATTTTGTGTTTATTTTTAATTAAAATGTCTCCAAGATCGATTACATAATTCCGATTTTACTTCTTTCATGAATTTGATCGATCACAAGATTGAAAGGGAATGTGGATAATTTCTAACATGTACATACATAGCACCACAATCTATCTGGAAATAAACAGAAAATAAAAGAACGTGCACTTTTAATGGCGTTAAGTATAGATATAAAGTAGGTATAAAAGTCAAACAGGAAATGTTGCATTCAATGAACAGGGACAGCCCAAAATACGCTACGAAACAAGCAACACCTACAATGATAAATAAGACGAAACAAGCAACACCTACCGTGATAAATAAGACGAAACAAGCAACACCTACCATGATAAATAAGACGAAACAAGCAACACCTACCGTGATAAATAGACGAAACAAGCAACACCTATCGTGATAAATAAGACGAAACAAGCAACACCTACCGTGATAAATAAGACGAAACAAGCAACACCGTGATAAATAAGACAAAACAAGCAACACCTGCCGTCATAAATAAGACGAAACAAGCAACACCTATCGTGATAAATAAGACAAAACAAGCAATACCTACCGTGATAAATAAGACGATGAATAAAACCAAACAAGCAACACCTACCGTGATAAATAAGACGAAACAAGCAACACCTACCGTGATAAATAAGACGAAACAAGCAACACCTACCATGATAAATAAGACGAAACAAGCAACACCTACCATCTTAACTAAGGCGAAATAAGCAACACCTACCATGATAAATAAGACGAAACAAGCAACACCTACCGTGATAAATAAGACGAAACAAGCAACACCTACCATTATAAATAAGACGAAACAAGCAACACCTACCGTGATAAATAAGACGAAACAAGCAACACCTACCATTATAAATAAGACGAAACAAGCAACACCTACCGTGATAAATAAGACGAAACAAGCAACACCTACCGTGATAAATAAGACGAAACAAGCAACACCTACCGTGATAAATAAGACGAAACAAGCAACACCTACCGTGATAAATAAGACGAAACAAGCAACACCGTGATAAATAAGACAAAACAAGCAACACCTGCCGTCATAAATAAGACGAAACAAGCAACACCTATCGTGATAAATAAGACAAAACAAGCAATACTTACCGTGATAAATAAGACGATGAATAAAACCAAACAAGCAACACCTACCGTGATAAATAAGACGAAACAAGCAACACCTACCGTGATAAATAAGACGAAACAAGCAACACCTACCATGATAAATAACACGAAACAAGCAACACCTAGCTTGATAAATAAGACAAAACAAGCAACACCTGCATTGATAAATAGACGAAACAAGCAACACCTACCGTAATAAATCAGACGAAACAAGCAACACCTACTATGATAAATAAGACGAAACAAGCAACAGCTACCGTGATAAATAAGACGAAACAAGCAACACCTACCGCGATAAATAAGACGAAACAAGCAACACCTACCATGATAAATAGACGAAACAAGCAGCACCTACCGTGATAAATAGACGAAACAAGCAACACCTACCGTGATAAAAAGGACGAAACAAACAACACCTACCGTCATAAATAAGACGAAACAAGCAACACCTATCGTGATAAATAAGGCGAAACAAGCAATACCTACCGTGATAAATAAGACGATAAATAAGACAAAACAAGCAACACCTACCGTGATAAATAAGACGAAACAAGCAACACCTACCGTGATAAATAAGACGAAACAAGCAACACCTACCGTGATAAATAAGACGAAACAAGCAACACCTACCGTGATAAATAAGACGAAACAAGCAACACCTACCGTGATAAATAAGACGAAACAAGCAACACATATCTTGATAAATAAGACAAAACAAGCAACACCTGCCATGATAAATAGACGAAACAAGCAACACCTACAGTGATAAATAAGACGAAACAAGCAACACCTATTATGATAAATAAGACGAAACAAGCAACACCTACCGTGATAAGTAAAACGAAACAAGCAACACCTACCGTGATAAATAAGACGAAACAAGCAACACCTACCGTGATAAATACAACGAAACAAGGAACACCTACCATGATAAATAAAACGAAACAAACAACACTTACCGTGATAAATAAGACGAAACAAGCAACACCTACCGTGATAAATAAGACGAAACAAGCAACACCTACCGTGATAAATAAGACGAAACAAGCAACACATACCGTGATAAATAAGACAAAACAAGCAACACCTACCATGATAACTAAGACGAAACAAGCAACACCTACCATCTTAACTAAGGCGAAACAAGCAACACCTACCATGATAAATAAGACGAAACAAGAAACACCTACCGTGATAAATAAGACGAAACAAGAAACACCTACCGTGATAAATAAGACGAAACGAGAAACACCTACCGTGATAAATAAGACGAAACAAGCAACACCTACCGTGATAAATAAGACAAAACAAGCAACACCTACCATGATAAATAAGACGAAACAAGCAACACCTACCGTGATAAATAAGACGAAACAAGCAACACCTACCGTGATAAATAAGACGAAACAAGCAACACCTACCGTGATAAATAAGACGAAACAAGCAACACCTACCATTATAAATAAGACGAAACAAGCAACACCTACCATGATAAATAAGACGAAACAAGCAACACCTACCGTGATAAATAAGACGAAACAAGCAACACCTACCGTGATAAATAAGACGAAACAAGCAACACCTACCGTGATAAATAAGACGAAACAAGCAACACCTACCATGATAAATAAGAAGAAACAAGAAACACCTACCGTGATAAATAAGACGAAACAAGAAACACCTACCGTGATAAATAAGACGAAACAAGCAACACCTACCGTGATAAATAAGACGAAACAAGAAACACCTACCGTGATAAATAAGACGAAACAAGCAACACCTACCGTGATAAATCAATTTTTTTTTTTCAATTAATTGCAACCGAATAAATACATACTTTTAAAAAAAAATGCGCAGGTGCAGTTTTTGTAAGTGTTTTATTATTATTTTTATTATTATTATTATTATTATTATTATTATATTGTATTGTAAAACTGTTCTAATAATGTAGTGACCAACAACCCAACACTGTTTTCATAATGCCTTATGTTTACAATGCAAATATGTGTTATGGTATTGGTATTCGTGAAGCTCGTGCAATCACACTGTAGATTATCTATATAAGTCATAGGTGGATCATGTACTATACATAATATCTAATAGTGTTTCGAGCCATACCAGTGGTGTGAACAACTTGTATGCTATAATTACTTTCAATAATATATACGTGTTTATCCTTAAATTAGTTTACTTATACCTAAATATTTCTCATGCTCCTCTCCAGAACATGTTTTAATATATGTGTGTATTTGTATTTTGTATGTCTTGTATGTAATACCGCCTCAATGCTGATGGCGATGGACATTGTAAAATGTTTATGCTTTAATAAAAAATTGAATCGTGATAAATAAGACGAAACAAGATACACCTACCGTGATAAATAAGACGAAACAAGCAACACCTACCGTGATAAATAAGACGAAACAAGCAACACCTACCGTGATAAATAAGACGAAACAAGCAACACCTACCGTGATAAATAAAACGAAACAAGCAACACCTACCGTGATAAATAAGACGAAACAAGCAACACCTACCATGATAAATAAAACGAAACAAACAACACCTACCGTGATAAATAAGACGAAACAAGCAACACCTACCGTGATAAATAAGACGAAACAAGCAACACCTACCGTGATAAATAAGACAAAACAAGCAACACCTACCATGATAACTAAGACGAAACAAGCAACACCTACCATCTTAACTAAGGCGAAACAAGCAACACCTACCATGATAAATAAGACGAAACAAGAAACACCTACCGTGATAAATAAGACGAAACAAGAAACACCTACCGTGATAAATAAGACGAAACAAGCAACACCTATCGTGATAAATAAGACAAAACAAGCAACACCTACCATGATAAATAAGACGAAACAAGCAACACCTACCATGATAAATAAGGCGAAACAAGCAACACCTACCATGATAAATAAGACGAAACAAGCAACACCTACCGTGATAAATAAGACGAAACAAGCAATACCTACCGTGATAAATAAGACGAAACAAGCAACACCTACCGTGATAAATAAGACGAAACAAGCAACACCTACCCAAGCAACACCTACCATGATAAATAAAACGAAACAAACAACACCTACCGTGATAAATAAGACGAAACAAGCAACACCTACCGTGATAAATAAGACGAAACAAGCAACACCTACCGTGATAAATAAGACGAAACAAGCAACACCTACCATCTTAACTAAGGCGAAACAAGCAACACCTACCATGATAAATAAGACGAAACAAGAAACACCTACCCTGATAAATAAGACGAAACAAGCAACACCTACCGTGATAAATAAGACGAAACAAGCAACACCTACCATCTTAACTAAGGCGAAACAAGCAACACCTACCATGATAAATAAGACGAAACAAGAAACACCTACCCTGATAAATAAGACGAAACAAGAAACACCTACCGTGATAAATAAGACGAAACAAGCAACACCTACCATGATAAATAAAACGAAACAAACAACACCTACCGTGATAAATAAGACGAAACAAGCAACACCTACCGTGATAAATAAGACGAAACAAGCAACACCTACCGTGATAAATAAGACGAAACAAGCAACACCTACCGTGATAAATAAGACAAAACAAGCAACACCTACCATGATAACTAAGACGAAACAAGCAACACCTACCAGCTTAACTAAGGCGAAACAAGCAACACCTACCATGATAAATAAGACGAAACAAGAAACACCTACCGTGATAAATAAGACGAAACAAGAAACACCTACCGTGATAAATAAGACGAAACAAGCAACACCTACCGTGATAAATAAGACGAAACAAGCTACACCTACCATAATAAATAAGAAGAAACAAGAAACACCTACCGTGATAAATAAGACGAAACAAGAAACACCTACCGTGATAAATAAGACGAAACAAGCAACACCTACCGTGATAAATAAGACGAAACAAGCAACACCTATCGTGATAAATAAGACGAAACAAGAAACACCTACCGTGATAAATAAGACGAAACAAGCAACACCTACCGTGATAAATCAAATTTTTTTTTTCAATTAATTGCAACCGAATAAATACATACTTTTAAAAAAAAATGCGCAGGTGCAGTTTTTGTAAGTGTTTTATTATTATTTTTATTATTATTATTATTATTATATTGTATTGTAAAACTGTTCTAATAATGTAGTGACCAACAACCCAACACTGTTTTCATAATGCCTTATGTTTACAATGCAAATATGTGTTATGGTATTGGTATTCGTGAAGCTCGTGCAATCACACTGTAGATTATCTATATAGGTCATAGGTGGATCATGTACTATACATAATATCTAATAGTGTTTCGAGCCATACCAGTGGTGTGAACAACTTGTATGCTATAATTACTTTCAATAATATATACGTGTTTATCCTTAAATTTGTTTACTTATACCTAAATATTTCTCATGCTCCTCTCCAGAACATGTTTTAATATATGTGTGTATTTGTATTTAGTATGTCTTGTATGTAATACCGCCTCAATGCTGATGGCGATGGACATTGTAAAATGTTTATGCTTTAATAAAAAATTGAATCGTGATAAATAATACGAAACAAGATACACCTACCGTGATAAATAAGACGAAACAAGCAACACCTACCGTGATAAATAAGACGAAACAAGCAACACCTACCGTGATAAATAAGACGAAACAAGCAACACCTACCGTGATAAATAAGACAAAACAAGCAACACCTACCGTGATAAATAAAACGAAACAAGCAACACCTACCGTGATAAATAAGACGAAACAAGCAACACCTACCATGATAAATAAAACGAAACAAACAACACCTACCGTGATAAATAAGACGAAACAAGCAACACCTACCGTGATAAATAAGACGAAACAAGCAACACCTACCGTGATAAATAAGACGAAACAAGCAACACCTACCGTGATAAATAAGACAAAACAAGCAACACCTACCATGATAACTAAGACGAAACAAGCAACACCTACCATCTTAACTAAGGCGAAACAAGCAACACCTACCATGATAAATAAGACGAAACAAGAAACACCTACCGTGATAAATAAGACGAAACAAGCAACACCTACCGTGATAAATAAGACGAAACAAGCAACACCTACCGTGATAAATAAGACAAAACAAGCAACACCTGCCATGATAAATAAGGCGAAACAAGCAACACCTACCATGATAAATAAGACGAAACAAGCAACACCTACCGTGATAAATAAGACGAAACAAGCAACACCTACCGTGATAAATAAGACGAAACAAGCAACACCTACCGTGATAAATAAGACGAAACAAGCAACACCTACCGTGATAAATAAGACGAAACAATTAAGCAACACCTACCATCATAAATAAGACGAAACAAGCAACACCTACCGTGATAAATAAGACGAAACAAGCAACACCTACCGTGATAAATAAGACGAAACAAGCAACACCTACCGTGATAAATAAGACGAAACAAGCAACACCTACCGTGATAAATAAGACGAAACAAGAAACACCTACCGTGATAAATAAGACGAAACAACCAACACCTACCGTGATAAATAAGACGAAACAAGCAACACCTACCGTGATAAATAAGACGAAACAAGAAACACCTACCGTGATAAATAAGACGAAACAAGCAACACCTACCGTGATAAATCTATTTTTTTTATTTTTTTTTTTCAATTAATTGCAACCGAATAAATACATACTTTTAAAAAAAATGCGCAGGTGCAGTTTTTGTAAGTGTTTTATTATTTTTTTTATTATTATTATTATTATTATTATTATTATATTGTATTGTAAAACTGTTCTAATAATGTAGTGACCAACAACCCAACACTGTTTTCATAATGCCTTATGTTTACAATGCAAATATGTGTTATGGTATTGGTATTCGTGAAGCTCGTGCAATCACACTGTAGATTATCTATATAGGTCATAGGTGGATCATGTACTATACATAATATCTAATAGTGTTTCGAGCCATACCAGTGGTGTGAACAACTTGTATGCTATAATTACTTTCAATAATATATACGTGTTTATCCTTAAATTTGTTTACTTATACCTAAATATTTCTCATGCTCCTCTCCAGAACATGTTTTAATATATGTGTGTATTTGTATTTAGTATGTCTTGTATGTAATACCGCCTCAATGCTGATGGCGATGGACATTGTAAAATGTTTATGCTTTAATAAAAAATTGAATCGTGATAAATAAGACGAAACAAGATACACCTACCGTGATAAATAAGACGAAACAAGAAACACCTACCGTGATAAATAAGACGAAACAAGAAACACCTACCGTGATAAATAAGACGAAACAAGCAACACCTACCGTGATAAATAAGACAAAACAAGCAACACCTACCATGATAAATAAGGCGAAACAAGCAACACCTACCATGATAAATAAGACGAAACAAGCAACACCTACCGTGATAAATAAGACGAAACAAGCAACACCTACCGTGATAAATAAGACGAAACAAGCAACACCTACCGTGATAAATAAGACGAAACAAGCAACACCTACCGTGATAAATAAGACGAAACAAGCAACACCTACCGTGATAAATAAAACGAAACAAGCAACACCTACCGTGATAAATAAGACGAAACAAGCAACACCTACCATGATAAATAAAACGAAACAAACAACACCTACCGTGATAAATAAGACGAAACAAGCAACACCTACCCTGATAAATAAGACGAAACAAGCAACACCTACCGTGATAAATAAGACGAAACAAGCAACACCTACCGTGATAAATAAGACAAAACAAGCAACACCTACCATGATAACTAAGACGAAACAAGCAACACCTACCATCTTAACTAAGGCGAAACAAGCAACACCTACCATGATAAAGAAGACGAAACAAGAAACACCTACCGTGATAAATAAGACGAAACAAGAAACACCTACCGTGATAAATAAGACGAAACAAGCAACACCTACCGTGATAAATAAGACGAAACAAGCAACACCTACCGTGATAAATAAAACGAAACAAGAAACACCTACCGTGATAAATAAGACGAAACAAGCAACACCTACCGTGATAAATAAGACGAAACAAGCAACACCTACCGTGATAAATAAGACGAAACAAGCAACACCTACCATGATAAATAAGACGAAACAAGCAACACCTACCATCTTAACTAAGGCGAAACAAGCAACACCTACCATCATAAATAAGACGAAACAAGCAACACCTACCGTGATAAATAAGACGAAACAAGCAACACCTACCGTGATAAATAAGACGAAACAAGCAACACCTACCGTGATAAATAAGACGAAACAAGCAACACCTACCGTGATAAATAAGACGAAACAAGCAACACCTACCATTATAAGTAGGACGAAACAAGCAACACCTACCGTGATAAATAAGACGAAACAAGCAACACCTACCATTATAAATAAGACGAAACAAGCAACACCTACGTGATAAATAAGACGAAACAAGCAACACCTACCGTGATAAATAAGACGAAACAAGCAACACCTACCGTGATAAATAAGACGAAACAAGCAACACCTACCGTGATAAATAAGACGAAACAAGCAACACCTACCATGATAAATAAGAAGAAACAAGAAACACCTACCGTGATAAATAAGACGAAACAAGAAACACCTACCGTGATAAATAAGACGAAACAAGCAACACCTACCGTGATAAATAAGACGAAACAAGCAACACCTACCGTGATAAATAAGACGAAACAAGAAACACCTACCGTGATAAATAAGACGAAACAAGCAATACCTACCGTGATAAATCAATTTTATTTTTTTTTCAATTAATTGCAACCGAATAAATACATACTTTTAAAAAAAAATGCGCAGGTGCAGTTTTTGTAAGTGTTTTATTATTATTTTTATTATTATTATTATTATTATTTTTATTATTATATTGTATTGTAAAACTGTTCTAATAATGTAGTGACCAACAACCCAACACTGTTTTCATAATGCCTTATGTTTACAATGCAAATATGTGTTATGGTATTGGTATTCGTGAAGCTTGTGCAATCACACTGTAGATTATCTATATAGGTCATAGGTGGATCATGTACTATACATAATATTTAATAGTGTTTCGAGCCATACCAGTGGTGTGAACAACTTGTATGCTATAATTACTTTCAATAATATATACGTGTTTATCCTTAAATTTGTTTACTTATACCTAAATATTTCTCATGCTCCTCTCCAGAACATGTTTTAATATATGTGTGTATTTGTATTTAGTATGTCTTGTATGTAATACCGCCTCAATGCTGATGGCGATGGACATTTTAAAATGTTTATGCTTTAATAAAAACTTGAATCGTGATAAATAAGACGAAACAAGATACACCTACCGTGATAAATAAGACGAAACAAGCAACACCTACCGTGATAAATAAGACGAAACAAGCAACACCTACCGTGATAAATAAGACGAAACAAGCAACACCTACCGTGATAAATAAGACGAAACAAGCAACACATACCGTGATAAATAAGACGAAACAAGCAACACCTACCGTGATAAATAAGACGAAACAAGCAACACCTACCATGATAAATAAGACGAAACAAGCAACACCTACCATGATAAATAAGACGAAACAAGAAACACCTACCATGATAAATAAGACGAAACAAGCAACACCTACCATGATAAATAAGACGAAACAAGCAACACCTACCGTGATAAATAAGACGAAACAAGCAACACCTACCATGATAAATAAGACGAAACAAGCAACACCTACCATGATAAATAAGACGAAACAAGCAACACCTACCGTGATAAATAAGACGAAACAAGCAACACCTACCATGATAAATAAGACGAAACAACCAACACCTACCGTGATAGATAATAAGCAATGTATGTGACATCACACACATAAACGGGTTGACAACATGACTCTCGCCTTGTAACAGTCAGAGGCAAAATGGCCGCTGGGGGTTAAACCAGGTTATAGGGTGCACTAAACCTCAGTCTTACCATAGTGTCATCCCGATTAAACGGGACATTGTAAATATAGAAGTCTCCGCCAGACATTATCTTCTAACAAACAAGGCGGCATTAAAAGGCAATGTAAGTAGAAGGCAAAGATGGTCTTGTATATATGAATATAAACAAACAAAAGCACTAGAAAGCCATAAAGCAAGTACACATTGACTTGCGTTATGGCTAAAATGTTACGCGAAAGGAAGTGCAAAACCAGCAACAACAATTAACATATAATTTTATTACATTTATTCAAACAGTACAGTGAACTATTTTCACTTTAAATATAAAAATAAACTATAACCAGTATTCCTTTAAACGACAATGTTTAATATTAAGTGCTAATAATATTTTCAAGTGTTCCTTTAATCCAAATTGTCAAGCGTCCCTTTAATCCAAATCTATGAAAAGACTTCTGGTTTAGTTCACACAATAGTCCAAAAAATACATTACCACTTTTACTATAGATACGCACAATACTTTTTAATATAAATCTTCCTACAATAAATATAAATTATTCAAAACACCCAATATATATATATATGACATATATTCACAATTTCGTTTTTAATTGAATTGAAAACTAAACTACCGAAAAAACATCAATCTCAAAAGATCTTGTTTAGACGCTCTAGATGTTTCTGTACCAAAACATTCCAAATAAGAATGCGACATAAACATGATATTTATTTAAATGACCTTGAATACGAAAATCAACAATACATATGATGTTTATGATAAACGGCATAGGTACATGTAACAATTGGCTGAAGCCAGAACAAGAAGACAACAAACCATTAAGGCCATGACAAGACAAGATATAGGTAGAAGCCACCATAGGGTCCTCAATCTGTCCGGTCATCGGACAATCAAACAGAAACGCATAGTGGAAACTGATAGGGTCATAACCACTTTTGATAAACTTTTTAACAAGTTTAATAAAGATTGTATGACCAAGGATCTTACGAAGTTTGCAAATCACGTCTGCATAGAAGTCGGGTTGTCTTTGTCACAGAAGAGTTCTTAGATTTCTTTCATATTTTAACGGCAGATCAGGATTACGATAATACGACTTTGAAAAGTTTTTCGAAGTGTATAGTAACTGTAACTCTGATGGATTAGCTTTTTAATTATACAACGGTAACGATGCATTAAAGACATGAGTGTACTAATGCAAAGGGATATTAAGGATATCGTTCGACGTTTTTAATGACGTCAACATGCATCAGCGTCATACTTCGATTTTTTCTCGACAAATTATCATCTGCACAAAATGAGACTAATGACCAAGGTACTAATTATATCCAATGCTATAGAACTAACACACTTACAATGGGGAAAAATCAAACCATGTGTATCAAACGAAAACAATATGAACGTATAAAATAAAGGTGTTTTGAATTTTTATTTTTTATTGAGAAATATAATTTGGAATTTGCTGTTTTGGCACAGGATGACCTTTGCTAAAAACGACTTCCATATGATATTTCGTCATAAAAAATAAATTATCTATAATATAATTTCTCATCTGCATTGGTTTTAGACCTGTCTTAGACTTCGAAATGAAAATAAATGATATTAGTTGCAATAGTTGATAGTCAAAATGTTGTAGCTTATGACAGTTGACATGTTGCCTCATTGAACATTATTATGTACACCGTTTATAAACCTACATAACTTACATACTTTGAGAATACCAGCTCACTCTAAAGACGTAATATAAACAGCTTTAGCAAGCCAGACCAAACCTCAAAACATGTGTATTTTAAGAACCCATGAATAAACCTTTACTTTAAATCGGCACATATACATTATTATATGTCCTGAATTTTGATCAACGGGTCTGTAGTGTAATGTGACGGGTTATTGTCTTAAACCATTGTCGAGCCACAATCTTTACAAACATGGCGCCTGTGCAAAAGGAATTATTTAAATGATGGCCTATTCTTAATAGTGTAGATTATTATACGTCACATAAAACACCCATGCTAAACCCCCCATCGACAACAATCTGTAATTTCTTACTCTCTGACGCGAGGGTGATATTGCAGACTGATAGTAAATCGCAGGGTGATAGTAAAAACATTATCGCGTGCACTGTTTTGGTACGCGCTGGTGTGCTTATTGTTTCTGCTATATTATCGGCCAGTATGGTGAAAGTGCTACTTCTAACTCATCATAACTTCAAGTAATATTTATAGTATAATTGTTCGAATATAGGCGATTTATACTGCTTCTCGAGGGCCATATGTACCGTAACCATTCAATACCGGTAATTGACATTTTGATTGACAGGTTGTGTGTAAATATTACAACTACGCGCGTGTAAAATTGAGTAGACCATGGTATAACTGCCGAATCTGTCAGTTATAGCACGGTTGATAACTGCCGAATCTGTCAGTTACAGCACGGTTGAAATATACCGGCAGTTATAGCACGGTTTAGGCTCAGACCTTCAGGTTTATGAAAATTATATCATTAGAACGAACAAAGGAAAACTAATTAGAGCTATGCTACAAGTGGTCGGTGAAATTGCCTTTGATGAACGCATAGGATTAAATCCTTTATGGATAAACAAATGGGGGTGCTTTACTATACCTCAAAGGAATACGTTCTATAACTGAGACTTGCTCAAATTCGTACCTAGGAACATTTCCCCAGTAAATATTGGTGAAACAAACCACAAATATGTTCTCCGTAGTGTGTTAAATGTATAGGATAGAGCATGAGTTTTGCACGTGTACGGGGAGATAATGCACGAGCGTTAAACTCATGCTCTATTGTATTTATACCACAATAACTAACATATGCTGTGTATATCCCGGGGTATTACACGATGCATAGTGTGTATTTAGGATATTGTGGTACAAAGAAGCGTATTTAGTCCAAATCATTATTTTGAGTTTAAGTAAACGGCCCTCGAGAAGCAGTATAAATCGCATATACTCGAAAAAGTATGCTGTAAATGTTTTGTACCTTAGCCATTTATCCAAATAGGCGCGTGCAAGAAGTTTTAGGGCGTTATCAGGAAATAGCATTATCACGCGGCATGAGCATGACCCATGTTTTGATTATTAAAGCCAATCGCCTTTGTATGTTATTGGGCAAATGTAATGCCAAAGAGTGCTGTTTTGGTAACGGTTTAGTCGTTTTGATTGACAGGTTGTGTGTAAACGGTGTAAACATTACAACCGCGCGCGTAAAATTGAGCGGACTATGGTATAACTGCCAAATCTGTCATTTATAGCACGGCTACCGAAGCATTGTGGTGTAGTGGTTATAGCGTCTGCCTTGCATTCGGGAGGTCGTGGGTTCGAGTCCCCTGACTGCGTCATACCAAAGACTTTAAAAATGGAGTAGTTACTTGTAACCCTTGCCTGACGAGCAAATAATGGGTAGTGCTACGACTGATTGACCAGTATCAGAATAATGTGACTGGGTGGTGGGGGTATCATGTCTACTACGGCGTGATATTCCAGTGTGGCAGCACTATAAAGAAACCATTGAGTTCGCTGCTTCAAGTAGACATATCATCACATCACACAACAACACACAGATAAAAGTCCAGACATTGTGCCTATAATCGTCGGGTAGCAGGTTGTTGCTGCTGGTTCGACCACTGGGAGCTCGACTTGTAATGGCAGGAGAGTTCTACCCAGGAAAAGTGGGTGGTCTTTATTCTCCACAAAAAAACGACTGTCATATATAACCTTACATGTGTTGAAAATTACGGTGTCCTGTTAGGGCCATGTTACCATCGCATCTTACCATCGACCATCGACCTAGGTCGATGGTAAGATGCGATGGTCGATGGTAAGATGCGATGGTAAGATGCGATGGTAAGATGCGATGGTCGATGGTTAGATGCGATGGTCGATGGTCGATGGTCCATCGCCTCTTACCATCTTACCATCGCATGTTACCATCGAGCATCGCATCTTACCATCGCATCTTACCATCGAGCATCGCATCTTACCATCGTATCTTACTATCGACCATCGCATCTTACCATCGACCATCGCATCTTACCATCGACCATCGACCTAGGTCGATGGTCGATGGTAAGATTCGATGGTAACATGGCCCTAACAGTACATCGTACCTTTGGATGATACTGGTTATAAAGTCGTTCAAATTAAGGTGGTAACATACTTGGTCCATCGCATCTTACCATCGACCATCGCATCTTACCATCGCATCTTACCATCGACCATCGCATCTTACCATCGTATTTTACCATCGACCATCGCATCTTACCATCGACCATCGACCAAGTCGATGATCGATGGTAAGATGCGATGGTAACATGGCCCTAACAGTACACCGTACAAAGGATATGTACATTTGTTTTAGGTTTTGTTTTCAAACATTACAAACTGTGCGCATTAATGGTGTCAATTACGGGGAAATCTTAACATATTCAGTTGAATTGGATTATACGGCGCACCAGTGCATACATGTCCAGTGCATAAATGAGGCCCTTCCATTGGGGGTCCATTTTCTCTTGTTCTCTGAAAATATTACCCAATGTTCCCTTGTTCCCCACAATTATTTTGCTTTGTTCCCCAAAAATATGTTTCCAGTGTTCCCTTGTTCCCCAAATAAATTATCAATAACATCCAATGTTCCCCTGTTCCCTAAATATAAATGGCCATGTTCCCTTGTTCCCAAACACCCCTGGGACACCCTCATAGACTCTACCCTTTGCCAACATTAAATAACATTCCAGATAGTCTTGTACTAGAAGATACTCTGCGATTTTCTTCCGTCAAGCTACCGTCTGTTCATGTTCAGTAACTGAGGTTTCAGTGAAGAAATTGCGTTTTCCCTATATAAGTCTATGTAAAATATATGATCACTGGGTTAGGGCCTAATTCGACCCCATGGCGTATGGTATATACAAAATAGTACATATAGTTCCAGAGAAAACTTTTTAAGAATTTTTTCTTTATAACTCTCCCGGTGCGGGGCGCAGATTTGAATTCAGGATCAGTATTTGAACAAACTTCGTAGAGGGTCATGAGGTGTATGATACATTAAATATATGAGAGCCCCATACATTGTTGTTTCAGAGAAGAGTTTTTAAGTTTTTTTCTGATATAGTCTATGTAATTTAAAAACATGTGGCGAATTTGACTCCCGGGGTCGTCACCATTGAGAAACATTCGTAAGAGGACCATTAGGCTTATGCTACATGCCAACTATTAAACCTCTAGATATTGTAAGTTTCGGAAAAGAAGATTTTTTAAAAGTTTCCTTAATAACTCTGTATAAACTATGACCCCCCGGAGGGGTCAAATTTAAACCACGGCGTGACTATTGAACAAACTTGGTAGAGGATTACAGGCTTATGCTATATGCAAACAATATTACACCACTAGCTCTTATAGTTTCAGGGAAGATTTTTTAAAGATTACTCCTAAACCACCGACGATTCCGCAAAAAAGCTGGATAGCTTCCTCACATAAAGATTCCTGGTCCTCTGAGGGCTCGAACTCACAGACATTTGGGGCAAGTGATTCCAAGTTAGTGACTGTAACCTCTCGGCCACGGACCCCCCCGCAGTATTTATAATGAAAAAAGATTGGTACACATAATTCAAACCGCAATAAACATATACGCAATTAATTCACATTGTGTCAACAAATAAATACAATTTATAAGTTTACTCTTTCGTTGTGAAACTTCGCATCATCGTCATCCTAGCATCGTATAATTGCGCAGGACGTCACACGATGGCACGAGATTGACCTTAACCAGGTTTCTATATAGTATTATGAGATTGAAGCAATTGTATTTGCTAAGGACATGTATTTTATGCTAAGCAGTGAAATAGTGGATTTTAGCAATGAAATAAAAGTGGTTTTATTATCTCACTGTCGGGAACTATTTCAAAAACTTTTTTTTTTCCGAAAGTTTCTATAAAAGTTATATCATTGAATTGGAAATAACTTAAACTAAGAAAATGAGTCGTAGATTATTGAAATCGGTTTGATAGTTTAGAAGTTACCGAGGACTTAAAAAACAGCAATTTTATCTTACTCACGCTAATGACCATTATGACGTCGTCAACTTTTATTTATTTTTCTGCATACTGCAGTACACTTTGATTATAAAGCATAAAATAAAAATAAAATTTGTCGTTTTGTCGCGAATAACAGATTTTATTTCATCTCGAAGTGATCAATAAAATGTGAAGCATGAGTGAAAATATTGAAGTTTGATCACTTCGAGATGAAATAAAATCTGTTATTCACTCAAGAACAACAAATATCCTCTATATATTTATCCTTGAGCAAAATTATGTTCCAGATGCATGACATTCCCCTTAAGGCATTTTCCTTATTACACTTAAATACGCAAGTTCAGATCAGGAGAAACTGTCAAAAGCTTTTCTTTTTTCACCTATGATCTCTAAGTGTGACCTTGAACTTGGGGCCATGGACATGGATTTAATTTTGCGCGCGACAACGTCGTCTTGTTGTTGTGCCAATTCTTTTAAAATCCGTCCACGAATGTCAGGGTTATTACCGGACTCGATGGTACGGACGGACGGACGGACGGACGGACGGACTACTATATGCCAACCCTCCGGGGGCATAAAAATATGGAAATTTGTTAAGGTGCGTCTGGATGATTTATGGCCATATAGTTTAGCACTCCTTGACAGTTTGGTGATTGGTGTTGTTTGCATGTCCTGCATTACTGCTTACCGAGCTTTTCAGCTTCAACACGTTCACTATGATGATATTTGTGTAGACCTTGTGACGACAATCTGTGCACGATGAGGATACAGTATTCATCTGTGTCTAGCCCTCTAGTAATATGACCATCCACGGCCATTGCAAGTTTGTCAAGTGATGCGCTGTGTATTTGTTAGTCTTGTCTATTCAACCAACCAACCTCAACTCCCATACAAAACTTGTGATTTATTTAACCCTTTTGCCGCCAAATTTTAATGTCGTCTGCTAAAATTTAATTCAAACCTTCCAGTGATATTTTGTATATTAAGTGTTATGGAAAACATTCTTACCGAGTGGGTACAGTGTAAACCCCTGATCAGTATGCACATTATGGACAGAGAGTTGATCTTGGTTTACATTGGTCGCAAAATCAATGTCTTCGACTGTGGCAGCGAAAGGGTTAGAGTAATTAATACTGAAAAGTATATATTCTATAATAAGCGAGCAATTTGGATATATTTTTTCAAATAAAAAGAGGGGCGAAGTATACACATTTATTTCATGGAGTATTGCAGCTGGTATGTTCTTTGCTCTATTAACACATACCACGCATGCTCAGACGAGTAATATATATAACTGCTTAGGATTTCGGATATGTTATAATCAATATATACTACTCAAAATTTGCTAAGGATCACTTTTTGTGCTGTCTAGATTTCTTGCTGAATATAAATAGCATTATTTCTATTTTACATGAACTTATTTAGGGCAGTGTATGGTCTTGTGGTCTCATGACTTGATTCAAATTGTGGAATTGTGGAAGTATATCGTTATTGTGAATTAATTTCTAAAAAATTATATGGAAGAATAAAAGTGATCCTTAGCAAATTTTGAGTAGTATATACACTCAAGTGATATGAAAACGCAAACACGGGAATTTCCGCTATATATTGTATGTACAATATGGCTGCTTTTAATCGAATGGTACATGGCTACGTAAGACCTTTTCCTTGTTGGAAAAAAATAATAAAACAACAAATAATTACAGCAAATAGTATTCCTTCAATGTTTCATTATTCACAGAGTACGCGTTTGGCTCAATCATGTGAGCCAACTTAGGATGGCAACATTTTGCAAACTATTTACGTTAAATACAGTACTGAACTAGCTCAATTTTTCAAAGAGCTACTTCAAACATTTATGAAGTTCTTGTTTACAAAGTGTAGTGTGATTAAAACGTCTACAACACACAGTTGTGTCCTTTCTCTAGTTTAACTGCAACTTTCTTTTTGAAAAACATCTTGGGATTTCTTGGAATATTATGTGCAATTAAGTGTGCAGTATATACAATATATAGCGGAAAATGCCCGTGTTTTGCGTTTTCATATCACTTGAGTGTATATATATTTGCATTGTTTCTTCTTTTGTGCTAGTCTATTATAACTAGTTGAAGACTGTAATACACATATATGTACAAGTGTATATTGTACACGGAGATATTCGTATACTTAAATTTGTATAAGTCATCTTAGAATATATTTCCTTTTTTTAAGTGTGCTATACAAGTATTGTACTG